>JANBXA010000734.1:99022500-99425000 GCA_030556225.1 Cricetiscus sungorus | reverse complement strand
AGATTAATAAAAGCAGGTTGATTTAAGACAAGCCTAAGCTAAGGCTGAGCATTCATACTTAATAAAAAGTCTCTGTGTCCTTTGGGCGGCCCAGAGAAAAATCCGACTAGAGATGTCAGTCAGCCTCCATGCTGAATACCACTTTCCTGAGTATTTGACCTGGTCTGAAGATGGCTGTAAAGAACAGTAAGGAACAGGTGGGCGCGGGAGGTCCTATGAGACCCAAACCTACTATCGCTAGGAATGTGTTCAGAAACGCATGTAAATGATGAGAGTGGTGGTGTCTATAGTCACACCTACTTTATTTTCTTTGTGTGCTTTAACTTTAAGGTCAAATTTGAAATGATCCTTTCAAAAAAAATTACGGAAAGAAAGGGCAGTGGTTATACATTTTAATTCATTGGGTTAGTCTGAAATTTTTTCTTTTTGAATTTTAACCATGTTTTCCTTAGAAAGGGTCACAAGTTCAAGGACAAGGAAGCTTAGTAAAGCCTGTCTTGAAATAAAAGGTGAAAGAAAGGGGTGGGGCTTGGTATGTAGCTCAGCTAGTGCCTGGCTTCTTTGAGGCCTGGATTTGATACCCAGTATCACACAAACAGCTTGCATTTCACGGTCAAGAGAACACACATGACAGGGACAATAGTGATATAGCATGTGTGTCATCTCATTAGTATTGGAATTTGAATTCAGAGCCATGCACTTTTCTGGGAGTAGTTGTGTCCAAGTCCAATAACCTTGGCAACAGGCTAACTTCTCTAAGTCCCCAAGGCCTTCCCTGGTTTTCATATCCATCCTTCCAATGTGTATGAGAATTAAATCTAAAGAGTGATTTAAAGGTCATATCTATCAGTATTCTCCCAAATGCTGCACAAGGCATTGTGACATTATATAATGGTACTTGGTAATCATTAGCAAATGTGAGAAATTATATGAACAAAATATAAAACATCCCCATATCCCTGTGCATATGCAAATAGCAAGGTGGGGCTAGAGAGATGATCCAGAGGTTGAGAGTGCTGGCCGCCCTGTAGAGGACCTGGATCAGCTCCTAGCACCCACATGGCAACCCACAACCACCTGTAACTCCAGTTTCAGGGGACTGAATGCCCTCTTCTGGCCTCTGTAGGCAACAGTCGTGTATGCAGTGCATGTACATACATGCAGGCAAACACTCATGCACATCAAATAAAATACAAATAAAATCTTTTTTAAAATATAGCATTTTCAAGCAATGTAACAGTAGCTAGCATATTGAAATTACATTATACTCTAGCCAGTGTACTAAGTTTGCCATGCATCATATATTCCAATGTGTAGCCCTTTGAGGTGACACTATCATCACTCCCAACAAATAGATGAGGAAACTAAGGTTTACAGCAATTGCAGTGTCTTTCCAAAGAATTTCTAAGTGCCAAAGGTCACATCAAAATTCAGACCTGTTTTATTCTTCATATATCTAGATGTGGGCCAAATCCTTATCTTTCTCCTACAAACCCCAATATTTCTAATATTTCAACATATAGTTTATCTAAGTTCTTATTTCTCCTTTATTTAACTTGAACTTGAAATTCCATTATTATACTACACAAAGCAATGGCTACATTATTTTTTTATTCTATGTACCATATGACTAAACACACTATAGTCAGAGGAAGCAGGGATCAGCACCCCCTTCAGGGATGGGAAATGGAGGCAGGGTAGTAGAAGGCCTTGCTCAAGGCTAGTGCTTGAAGTTATTAGTAATATAATCAGAACCAGAGTCCAGGTCTCTCAACTTCCAAGTAGAGTAACCCTAACGCACAAACTGACTTAGTGGAGCCCATTCTGTATGGATTTGCTCAGTCTAGACACAGGGGTATGGAGGGTGAGAGGTGCCTTGGTCCTACCTCAACGAGATGATGGGACAGACTTGGTAAATTTCCTAGGGGAAGCCTTACCTTCTCCAAGGAGCAGATGGGAGGGGGGAAGGGAGGAGGAGAATTGGGGGATTGGGAGGAAAGGAAGGAAATGAAACAGGAATTGGAATGTAAAAAATAAATTAGTAAAAAAAGATGATCTGAGTCCTACTACTGACTTTCCTACCTACACAGGAATAAAATAACAAGATCTCTGAAACAAAGATCTCTGTGTGTTCAAAGGCTTGAAGAAACCTTGACTTCAAACTGGTAGTTGAAGAAATTAGGAAACCTCTTTTGCTTACAACCAAAGCAAGTCATGTGAGCACATTTAAGCATTTTCTAAAATGGACACTTATAGCATATCAGGATTTTGAAACAGAACTTTTTATAACTATAACTTATGCCATACTTGATGTGGCCATACATGTTAAACTTTTAGAAAACATAATACCATTGACTCTTTGAGCTGACCAAAGGCCCCTTACTGTTTAAATGTCACTACTCACAGTTCTGAATTTCATCACAATGTCTGACTAGGAGTCTCCTGAGAGAAAGATGTTTAAATCATAACTGTTAACTAATACAAGAGCTCAACACCAACAGCTTGGATTGATAACACACGTGAACATAACATACTACTGGAACAAAAGGGGGAAAAAACACCTAGAAGTTTCCATCCAAAAGTGAGGCTGAAGAATTTCACCAATTCATGCACCAGCAAGACAGCACAGTTGGTAAAAAGTGCTTGCTGTCAAGCCTGATGACCTGGGTTCAGTCCCTGAAACCTGTAAACCAACACACACACACACACACACACACACACACACACACACGAATGTATGCATGCACACAAATGCATACACATGAATGTATGCATGCACACAAACGCATACACATGAATGTATGCATGCACACACATGCATGTACATGTGCATGAATACACAGGCATCCGTGCACTGAATGTTTTTAAATGTTTACAGAGTTCAGCCAATTGAATGAATGTGAGGGTTGTTGTTACTGTTGTTCTTCAGGGGGGCAGGGGGAGGGGGATGCCAGTGTACACTGTGCAAGCACTGAAACCAGTGAGAATGATGTACTCCTAGGTGGAGCTGAGCCCACTGGCAGAAAACTGCCACTGCAGGGAAAAAGAAAAATTGAAGGGAGATGACTGTTTTGGCTTTTGTTTGTTTCATTTTTTTATTTGTTTGTGGCCTTGAAGTCATTTTTTTTTCCCTGGCCACCCTCATGAATGCTGGGATTACAAGCACACCACTCTGTTCTGCTCTGCTCTTTTGCTTTTTTAAATACCATACATATTTAACAGGAGAATTCTTAATCAGAATAGCTTCAATGAATCCCAAGGAAGAAAAAAAGTTCTACTTAAAACACAAATTGTATCAAAAATGTATGAGGCCAAATATTTATCTGTCGTGTTGATCATTAGTGGGTGCTTAGGTGTTGGGCATTTTCCTAAGCAGTTCACACAGTCCACTTCCCCAACACACACACACAAAGATACACACACACACACACACACACACACACACACACACACACACACACACACACAAAATCCTGCAAGGTCAACACTCGGGAGTAAAGAAAATGAGGCAACACTTACACAAAGGCGCCACTGGTCTCCAGCAGCTTGCTCTACTGACATCACACATTTTTTGTTTTGTTCAGTTTTAACACTGAAAGACAACCATGACCTTCCCTTCTTCTTGCAAACTGGGGCCATCCCAGTCAACCAAAGTCAGTTAAACAAATGCATACTTCTGCTTTAAGTCAAAGACAAAGCTAAGCCATCCTGACACTTGTCTTGGAAAGCTGTATTAGCAGAGCCTATAATAATTTAAATACACACTATTACCTTTTTTTCTTCAAAACAGGGTTTCTCTGTGTAGCTTTGACTGCCCTGGCACTCACTCTGTAGACCAGGCTGGCTTCAGACTCACTGAGATTCGCCTGCCTCTGCCTCCGGAGTGCTGGGATCAAAGGCATGCACCACTACTGCCTGGCATTCCTTTAAAACAAACAAACAAACAAAAAACAAAACAAAACAAAACAACAACAACAAAAAACAACAAAACATCCTTATCTTGAGTCTGACTTGTACAGTCCCAATTTGGGAACACAAATGATGCTAAGGATACAGGAGATGGGGCACCCAGATCAGATGGCCATCCTTGCTTCATTCTATGGATGCTTGCATTCCCCAGGTCTCCTTATGTGGCACATCTCTGGATAAGTCACACCACTGTCAGCTAAAAGCCTTCCCTTCATCAGACACCAACACATCAACATCCGCTGACTACAGCACTGTGAAACTTCTATAACAAAAGTTCATGTGCATGTAGGCATATACATACAGCCACACCAGATGGAACTACACTGCCACCATGAGAGTGCCTGTGTGGCTGGTGTATGTGTTATTTAGCCACCCATCTGATCTCCAACGATAGCCTTTCTGACACTGTCTGACCTAGGTTGACAATCTGGATAGAAATTGTAGGGCTGCCTGTTCAATGGCTGTGACTTTACCAGCTCTGCGTTTGGGCCTCAAATCAATTCTCTCTGTTTACAGACCATTTCACAGCCCTTTACCTGCAACATCACTGGTGTCAGCCTCATAAATACTTAGGTGTATATAATGCTTGAATTAGCATAATAGTCTAGGCTCGGAGCTCTTAGCCCAAAGAAGGACACGTCAACATGCTCTCTTCACTTAAGCAATTAAGAGCCATTATGCTGCTTCAGTGGAAATATCATCAAGGTTAAAGACAATCCCAAACAGCCCTCTCACCTTTTTATTCCAAGTCTAATAAATGAGCCATAGAAATTGAAATGTTAGTAAACAGTCCTACTTGCAAGCTCTTTCTGGACCATGCTTAATCAGATTCTCAGTCAGCAGTCATTTGCAATGGATTTAGAAATGCACATGTTTAAATTGCTCATTTAGTGCAAGAAAATCGAGCTTACTGGCTTAATTTCAAAGTCACAGTGGACACTAACACATCTTTTGCCAGATTTAAAATTTTCTCAGTACTAAGTTTCATAAAAATATCCCTGTACCATATCCCTGGCAACAATAGCTATATTTCTGAACATGATAATGATGTTGTAACTTTTAAATGTTTATTAGTGTGTGTGCGCGCACGCACATACACATGTATGCCCACACAGCAGTCAAAGGACAACCTTGAGGCGGAAGTTCTCACCTCTCCTCTCGCATGAGTTCTGGTGATCAAGTATAGGATGCCAGACTTACTCAGCAAGCTCCTTTGCCCACTGGGCCACCTCACCGTTCCTGTTTCATGTCTTAAGCAAAGGAATATTACCCAAGTCTTTCCATATTATTTTCTTCTAACACTTTTTTAAATGGCATTATTGAATTATAATTTATATCTACTATTCAATTTTAAGCACACAGTATGATAAGTTTTGGCAAATGTGTACAGGTAAGGAATTATCATTCTAGCCAATAGCCTATAATCATAACTGAAAAAAAAATCTCTTCTATCTGTCTCCTTCCCCACTCATGGTACCAACCTTTAACCACTGTCTTTACCTCTCTAGGACTTCAAATAACTGGAATCATACAGTACCTGGTCTTACATACTTGGCTTTTATGTTTCTTTTATGTTTTTTTTTTTCCCCTCTAGCCATTAGCTGTAGAAATCAATGTTGTGGGAAATACAAGTTGGATGGAATCTACCATGGGGCTAGCTATTGAAATTCCCTGGGCTGTAGTTTCCTTTTCTGTAGAATGGAAGTCTACACAGTGTTGAGAGGTCTGAATAAAGAAATAACTCTGTCCTAAGATATGGCATCTAGGTAAGGCTCTGTAGACGTTAGTTCCTTAGACTGGCCATGCTCTGTCCAGCTGTGTGATTCATTTGCCAGCTGCTCTTCACAGCACTTACTATGACGACTGATTCCAATGGCTGCCAAAGGCATGGGGAGCTCCTTCAGGCTTGGCAATGTTCGGTAACTTGATTGTAATGGTGATTACACAACTGTATACATTTGTCACAACTAATCAGTTACACACTTAAAATGGAATGAAATTTAATTACATAAAATTATAATAAAAGTGGGTTTTAGAAAATCAAAAACTAATCAGTGTAGATGTGCTTGAGAATTTCCCTGGAGCAGAGTGACATGATGAGAAATAACCTTGGCCCTGAGCTTCATCAGTGGAACTTGCTGCTGTGGTCAAAGGGAGGGGTGCAGCCTTCCCTAAAAACAGCAGATCTCACACAGTCAGCAAACGTGTGCAAGTGGGAAGCATTGTCTTCACAAATCACTGTCTTTGTGTTGACTTTTTCAAAAGTGGGTTTTTTTACGTTTCTTTATTCTCTCTCTCTCTCTCTCTCTCTCTCTCTCTCTCTCTCTCTCTCTCTCTCTCTCTCTCTCTCTCTCTCTCTCTCTCTCTCTCTCTCTGTGTGTGTGTGTGTGTGTGTGTGTGTGTGTGTGTGTGTGTAAGTCATAGGACAACTTTGTGGAGTCAGATCTCTCCTCTACCATGTAGGTTTGGGTACCAAACTCAGGTCATCAGTCTTGGTATTAAGAGCCTTTCCTGGATGAAACATCTCACAGGTCTGTGTGTTAACGACTTAAGATTCAAAATCAGTTGTGCATGTGCATGTTAGTATAATAGTATGAGAATACCCTCTTATGTGTAAGAAAGACAATAAAACAATGTACACTGAATTTGCCATTTTGAACCAGCGGCCTCAGCACGCCCATTTATAGAAAGTAGAATACATACAAGAAAACCTAAGTCAAAATTAGTTACTTGACTGCTGGCAGCAGTGACACACACCTGTAAGTTGGCACTTAGGCACTTAGGAGGCTGAGGCATTTGATCACAAATGCCAGGACAGCCAGAGTCGCATATTAAATCAAGGCAGCCTTGGCCCCCTAGTGAAAACCTGTCTCAAAAAAACGAACAAACAAACAAGGTCTGGTGGTGTTAGCTCCTCAGCCTGGCACTCGCCTGGCATGCACAAATTACGATTTGATCCCCAGTTCTAGGAAAAAAAAAAAAAGCTTAGCTAACATTTAATCTAAATATTATTTTCCTTGGGACATTATCCCCAGATGTCACTGACATTCTGTTCCCAATTCTGAGCTAGGCACTCATTCGCTCTGGCACTACCTTTCCTGTACGTATCTCCATCACAAACATTTCAGTTATTGGCTTGTGTATCTGCCCCCATCAGACTGCAATACTTGAAAATGAATTCCTTTTGGCTTCTTTGCACTCGTGTTTTGCTGAGAGTTGAGTAAGGTCTTCCATCTAACTCATCCCAGTTCACACCCCCCATTGTCTGTGGGGGCTAAACAGGTTACTTAGAACTCTAGGTTCCCCTAGCAAACTAACTGAAACAGTGGTTTCCAGTCTTGGTATCATTTCAGGATGGCCGGAAATAGAGTCTAGCCCTGTAGCTAATGTATGGTAGTCTGCTCAATAGGCACTAGCCTTACTATTGTTATACAAAGCCTGTTTCTCATTCACTTCAGTCCTGCTGTTCCCCACGGGCAATGCATTGTGCTTACTTCTCCAATACCACTGTTTATGTTATAGCTATGGGAGAGCAAGGGAGAGCAACTGTTTTGAAACCAAGCAACCTGAGCTCTAATTTCTTAATTGTATACAAGGCACTTGGTCTCTTGATTTGTTTCGCCCTATGTTATAGAGCACTGTATGACCCATATCCTTAGCTTGCTTTGAAGAGTACAAGAGATCACACATAGTATAAAGTACCCAATATATGACAGGTGCTCTACTGAGCACATTTTAGTTTCAAATCCACGCTTATTTCTCTACCCGATCTGGTTCACCTGATATGGTGTCTCTACATACCTAGACACCATCTGTCTTCTACCATACATCTACAGCTCCCATCCACTCTGCAAGAATATCCTACGGCCTTGATACACCTTGCTCTTACACGTGTACTGTTTATCACTCTTGTAACTTTGCTGGTGCTGTAAATTGGTCATGTCTCTAATAGATCAATGAACGTCTCCCAAACTACAAATTCTTCTGGTAATACGGCATCTCTTTGGCTCTCTCCTCAAATGTATGCACATACACAAACAATTCAAGGTACTACTATCCTGGAAGCCTCTGGCATCAATTGAGACCTCCTTCAGTGCAATGGTTGTGGTGCTGAAGCTGCGGGGGCACAAGAAAGGTCAGCTGGTAAACCTCCGGAGTCAGAAGGTAGGTGGAGGCAACAGTTCCAGAGAAGACTGCAGCAAGGGCAAGCAGCTGGGCTTCACTGGCATCTCAGTCCACAGTTCTTCCAAAGCACAACATCTCAAATCTTCCTTCTGATTCCTCAAGGCCAGAAACAAATACTGGCACAGTAAGTAAAGATGCGGAAGAGTGATTAGAGAAAAGCTCCACTCCTGCACTGTAAACACTGTCAAGTTTACGGAAGCCAAAAGAGCCCCTTGTTCTTATCCCGTCGGGCCCATACCCATAACTTTGCCCTTGGCTTCACTGCCATGCACACTTCCCACCTGAGGGACTGGTTTCTTGGCTCAACTGTAATTGCCTTTGGATTGGAAATGCTAATCCCACTTTTGTCTCTGCTAATGCAAAATTCTTTGGTTTTAGTTTGTCTGTAATGACCATCCTAACAAGAGAGGAAGTGTAAACAGGAAGGCATAATTCTAGCCTTGACCTTATAAGCAACCAATGTTGGGACCAGGGTAAGATTATTTGTCCTTAGAATTCCATCATTCTTCTTCACACAACTTGTTGGCCTCTCCCAGAACAGACCCCAGATGATTATGAGGCTTCAATAAATCATAGTTGGAACTAAAAGATTTTCTGAAATACAAGAGATGTGTGTGGAATGCCCGGGGAGACTGGTTTTAATGGTTCAATTATTATATTAATTTTAGACACAAAATTGTTTAAACTATCCTACAAAATATACTTAATAGGGGCCAGAAGGATGGCTCTGTGGATAACTATGATTGTCACCAAGTCTAGTGACCTGGGTTCCATCATCAAGGCTCACATGACAGAAAGAGACGATGTACCATAGCATTTGCACTCACATATGCATGCACACACAAACAAATATAAAATATTTTAAAATATCATAGTAGAAAGCAGTAAATATAACCTTTGTTTTGCAATTCAAAACTTCCACTCTTCAAAACTACAAAAGAAAATTCTGATTTTTTTTATGCTTTTCAGGTTGTAGTACAGAAAAAAATAATGAGAGTAGTAGGTCTAGCCCAAGTAAAATATATATCCTTTAGATGATCTATCGTGCTCCCTCCTGCAGCTGTATAACAAGGCTAATAAAATGAGCCAATGGCATAATAAAGGTCTTCCTTGCTACAATGAGTGTTCTGTCAGAAGATTATCATCAAAACATCTCTGATATTCTAGTAGCAAAATCAAACCTACAAGAATGGGGAGAGCCTATGAGCAGCCAGTTTCTAATTTTATTCTGCCTGCTCGGACTATGCTAAGAGGAGAAAAATGACAAATAGCCACCGAGATTTTCTTGACATCGTGCTTAACTGAAATTTCAAAATAAATCAGTCAGGCTCATTTTTTAAAGACTTACAACTAAATTATCATTGGGTCGTTTTGTTTTGTTCCTGACTGGGTTTCTGAGGGACTAGTGGTGAGATGCACCGAGATCTGAAAATGGGCCACAGTGCGCAAACATTGCAGTTTGGTTTGATTTAGTCTAACTCTTGTGTAATAACTTTCTTTGAAGTGTGGGTTGAGGAGCAGGTTAGGAGCCCGAGGCCACAAGCTCATCTTGTTCTTGTTACAACTCGGATGCCCTGCAGTCCCCACACTATATATCAGAGGCTTGGCACTGGAGTCCCTGGGCTCATCAGCAGTGAAGCTCTCATTCCCTTCACAGCAGAGCTGTTGAAAGACAAACAACAACATGGTTGTGTTTGCTTGGGAAATCCTGTTCCTTAAAGGGAACGGGTGGGCCGGGGGAAGCCAAAGAGAAGTGGTGACAAATAATCCACCTTATGGACAGGCCAGTGGTTCCCCCCATCTTGGGAGAGGTGGAACCTGTTTTCTGAGGGCTACCTGGCTTCTCTCCTTCCCAAGTTTGGGAATGGTGGCTTCCAAGCAGCTCCTCTGACTGAGGGGCTCTCAAGTGAAGAGGAAGTATGTGCCCTGACCCTCTTTGGTCTCACATTTTCATTGGTAAAATGGAGAACTGTCCCGAGTGATCTCTCAGGCCTCATCCTACTAACAAATTAGAAAATTCTGATCCTGTGACAGCCTTGAACCCACTCTGAATCAATGAGTGTAAGGTCTGCAGTGAAGATTCTGTGTGAAGAGGCAATAGTCCAAAGAGAAACCATTGAGGCTGGATACTTCTAGGGCAAAGACTCCTGGCCAAGGATAAGAATAGGGGTTATTCTTCAACTCCGAACACCATGAAAGGCTAAAACAAATGCAGAGACGGAAGTCACCTTAAGGAGTGAAAGGTTGCCAGTTCAAGTCAAGGGCACTGTTAGAAGGCAAGTCTCTGGGCATTGAGTACTGAATGTATGAATATATGCCTGCCTCCTCACAGGGCTCTGACTATTACTTATATCTCACAGTATCTTTTGACCGGAGCTTGAACAAGTAGTGAAATCAATAGGGCCTATAACATGAGTAGATTCTTACACACACACACACACACACACACAGAGGCAGGCTTCATTTTGTAGAGTGTGGTAAATGAACTAAATTTTGGGGAATGGAGGTTTCCTCATCTGAATACAGCATCTACTGGTAAAAGGGAAACCATATGCTTAGTGTAAAATAAACGGTGACATTAACAACAACATGAGAATGAAGTGACAAACGCCACAACAGCCGCGGCAGGATACTCAAAGCAAAGGCAGAGGCTGAAGGGCAGCAGATTGTGCGGCCATGTCAGTGGTTGCCGCACAGCGTCTCATCAAAGTGTCTGACCCACTCTCCCATCAGGAAAAGGTAAGGACAAGGAAGGAGTACACACAGATACAGTTAGAGCTTATCGAATTTCCAGAGGATACAAAAGGGTTGACGTGATCATCCTGAGCCTTGGATCAGTAAACTTGCTTAGCAGTCCAATTCTGGGCCTGCAAGCTCAAGATGGTGAACTTAACGGCACCACATATAAAAATGTGTGCAGAGTCTACGTGTCAGTTGAGCCGGACAGGACTAAAGGATTAAAAAAAAAAAAAATGATGTTGACTGGGGTTTGGCGGCCAGGGACTCTTTCCCATTTGAGAGCTAAAACACAAAGGACCTCAGGATGTGCTGTTGGGATACTTCTGGAGACCACTGGGTTACTGTGGCAGGCCTCATCTGCCAGATTATGATGGACTGCCGGGAAGGGTCTTAAGAAGGACACTTGTACTTCAAACATGTTCAACCAGCATGACTAAGCTTACCAGAAACCATTTCCTATAGGAGACAGCTTGGCTGGGCAAACTTGGAGAGTCACAAGGAGCATCTTTAGTTCCTGAACAAGGCTTTTACAATTTTGTAAGACAAGAGACCCAGATTAAAGCAGACTTTACCCATCAATGCTGGGGTGAGGTCATGCCAGGTGTCAAGTTCTCTGTAACTGTTGGTGGATTTCAGCTGGACCTGATCATCTACCCAAGAACCCTCAGAAATGCTTTCTGTCATCAGCAGAAGCTTGAACTAAATGGCTTCCAAGATTCTCTTAAGCTGGGCTCTTTGCCCTGAAAACCCATTCAGATTTGGAGAAAGAGCCCTGGCCCACACTGGCCTGTGAGCTGGAGAGTCCTGTTGTAGTTTCTGCTCTTAAAATGAATGCTCCTTCTCAGCAAATGACCTAGGCCCAAATTATTTAGACTCTAAGGACAGGCATTGAACTTTTAAGGTGCAAACAAGGTTTATCTTCCTCGCGTTCCCGGATATAATCAATCAGATTAGTTTTGCCGAAGTCTCGAGAATGTCCCAGAAGCCCTTTCCTCGTTTCCATCTCTATCCTTGCCTTAATTTAGGCTGCCACCATCTCATCACAGATGCTTCTCAGGCTCTTCTAACAGCCCTGTCCACTCCAGGCTACTGTCTATAGAGTAGGCACAGCCATTTGAGAAAGCACAGTTACCACAGAACCATGCTCCTTCTTTCATAACTCCCCAACTGACCACATAGAACAGTGCCAGCTCTTGATGCATGGAAACCCTAGAGCCTCATGTTCTATGACTTCTCACATGTGTACCCATCCCTCATCACCCACACCCCACACACATTTTGTGCTTCTACAATGACAAATTATGAGTAATTTTCTACACATGGTATGCTGGGACACATCTTCCTTTCCTCCCCTCCCTCCTTCCTTCTTTCCCTCCCTCCCTTCCGCCTCTTTCTTTCATTCCTCTCTCTCTCTCTCAATCTCTCTCTCTCTCTCAAGACAGAGTCTCACTACATAGCTATGGCTGTCCTTGACATGAAGATCAGGCTGGCCTTGAACTCACAGATGCTTCTGCCTCCTGAGTTCTGGGACTAAAGGTATGTACCACCACACCCAGCTACATCTTTCCTTTCTTCTCACTGTTTAAAAATTCCTTTGCCTTCTCTACTCTCTGCCTTACAAAGTGGGGTGTTTCAGGGAGATTTCTATTTGTATATTTTCAGGTAATAGTTTTGTCTGATAATAACTTTTTTTCAAAGTTTTAAGACAACAGCAAAAACTTCTCCATAACTTACACCATCATCCATGTTCATTTTTCCTCCCTATTTGGCACCTGCATGATGTACTACATGACTCTATTATAGCATTTATAATCTTCTGAAATGAGGTTAGCCATCTCTGATTTCTTCACTGTTCTTGAGTTCCAGATGCTATCTGATATGTAACTGGGGAGCTCCTGTAGCTAGATAGTGGGGCTGGGGTATATCTAAGCTGGAGTTCTTCCCTTGGGAGAGGCTGCTGTGAAGATGATCTTCATGCCTAGGAGTCTGAAAGAAATTGTCACAGAGGATAACACAGAAGAGATTAAAACAAACAAACAAACAAACAAACAAAAAACAACAAAAAACCACTGAGCACAAAACCCAAAGCATCTCACATTTACAGAGTGGCGGAGAAAGTGAAGATGAGGAGGAAAGCCAGGAATCAGGGTAGTGTAGAAGGGAGTAGAAGTGTAGGCCAAGTAAAAACAAAATAAACAACAAACCCCCTCAGAATTGATCATTGCACTTAATCTACACAGAAGCAGGAGAGACAGGCTGACACAAGGAAAGGAATAGGGTCTCATTTAGGATTCCCAACAAGTCTTCATGACCAGTACAGACTATTTCCTAGAGATGAAGAGAGAGCTACAGAAGTAAGCTTACACAGATTCACACAGCAAGGGCCTGCCTGACAGGGTTGTGCATTTCCAAAGTGTACCCTACCTGGAAAAATATGGAAAACGGGAAGAAACTTTTACAGGAAGTCATCTGGATGGGAGGGAGCAGCCTGGGATGTTTGTAACCTATAATGCCAGAGCTCTAGCTGTCCCCACGCTCAGCACATTCTGCTGTACAGCTTGTTACAGGATACACTTCCCAATTACTGCAGGCCTTGGTGCTTCGGTGAAGGGTATGCATGACTGGCTCAGTTGTGTGGACAGCAGTGACTGACACTGAGGATCAAGTGCATTCCTCGACACGAGCCCATCAGATTTAAAGTGCAGCTCTGTCTCATGGACATGTGCCAAGTGTTTTGCCCTGAACAAATATCTAATATTTAGTATTAGGCAGCTGAGGAAAGAGGATTCTGAGTTCATGTCTGTCATAAGCTATACAACAAGTATAGTGAGGCCATCTTCCTCCCAAGAAAAAGGTATCGCTTCCTCCCTCAGTGTTGAAGGGTAGTACAGTTCATTGTGCCCACATAATAAGAAAACAGCATCCTCAACAACTTTGATTTTAAACAAATTCTTAGATTTGGAAGAGTAGAAAACTGTTCTTCAAAAAAAAAAAAAAAACCCTAAAGAAAACATCAGCAAAGTATCAGAACACACTACCCAGATGGAGCTGTGACTAATTCCGGGAAAAGAAACTGAGTAAATTTTGAAACCAACTCTATTCTTTGTGGGAACATTAACTGATGGGAGATGTTACTCTGTAAATATGTTTCTCATACTGGTTAATGAATAAAGCCCTGTAGGCCAATGGGAAATCATGATAGGTGGGGCTAGGAGTCAAGGAGGAAAGAGGAAGTAGGAAGGAGGAGTCAACATGGAGAGCCCAAAGAGGTAGGAGGCCAGCCCCTCTGGCCAGTAAGATGAGCCATGTGAAAATACTTAGAATAGTAGAAATGGGTTAATAATTAAGACAGAGCTAGCCGGTAAGGAATTAGTAACTGGCTAACATAATTGTATCAAATACAGAGTCTCAGCATGTTATTGGGGGCTGGTGTGGCGGCGGGCCCCTACGGCAGGGAAAAATGTGCTCGTAACATAATGGTGTCAGGAGTTGGATTGAGAACTTTCACTTAAAACTTGACAAAAGCTTAAAAAATAGTTTTTAGAAGCAAAAGAACAGACAAGCAAGGCTTCTTGGAAGCAGCATTTTTCTGGGTTGGACTCTGTTTTGTGAGAGACAAGTAAATATTTGCGTGGCTCCCTTAAGGGAGGTTTCCTGAATCAGCATAAGTGGCAAAAAAAAAAAAAAAACAACACACTGATTTTAAAGAGCTCTGATAACAATTCATTGGTGTGTATGAGAGCTGGCAATGGCAGTGACCATATCTCCAAGCCGGCAGCATGCTTTTGGATACAGCGCAGAACAAGGCAGTGAGCACAGCTCTTACTGCTGGCAGTAAAATAGCCGCCACCATCTTGGATAGACCAAAAAACCAAAAAACAAAAAAACAAAAAAAAAAAAAACCAAAAGAACATGGCTTTCATTTTAGGAATGTTGTTATTTAGCAGATAAAAGACTTGTGGCCAGAAAAAGATAAAGATTTAAAGTAAAGACAGATTCACATTAAGAAAAAGTGCTAAAGGTTTACACTGTGTTCTAAAATATACATTGGCTTGGCAGAGAAAAAGAAACAGGATACAATGGTTTAAAAAAGGAAAAAGGAAGTAGAGTAACTGGGTGTGGTGGCACACGCCTTTAATCCCAGCACTCGGGAGACAGAGGCAAGCAGATCTCTGTGATTTCAAAGTAAAGCTGGTATACAGAGTGAATTCCAGGACAGATAAAAGTTACACAAAAAAACACTGACTCAAAATATGTAAAAATATAAGTAAAAAAAAAATAGAGTAATAAAAAAAGCCATGTAAAGATGGAAAGCACAGAGAAACTTTGGATATTGTACGCTGTTCTTTATCTTTAAATTGTTTGACTGCTGAGGAAATAACTACTGATAAAAAAAATGCTGCTGGACTAATCCAATTTATATATTTTAAAAATGCTTTGACTCCAAAATTTAAGTCTAAGGACAAGTAACTGGGGAAAAGGATTTCTAATTTTGTTTCCACAGAAAATAAAAAGCTGTGGATTCCTTCTAGACTAATGTGGTTTGATCAAGCCAGACCCCCTAAAACAGTGCCCCAGGTGATCCAACATTCAAAGCAGTTGGGACAATGTAGCCTTGCAGACCACTACACCAGGATTTCTGCGTCTTCTTAGGATACACATGGCAGCGCCCCCTATCAGCAGGAAGCAGTTTGGAAAGAACGACGCCCAAATCCCTAAATATTGTTTATAAATGTCTGTTTTCATTTAAATGGGGTTAGTTATAAATGGTTAATGATCACAACCAATATATTTTTAAAGGTAAAAAAAAAGGGAATTACGGTATAGATATGAATGCTTTGCCTTGGAATGGATTTTCATTTATTGATACAATTTAAGGTCAATCTTGTGATATGTATATTTCTCCTCTTGTTTAGGTATTGTGGTATATAGCTCATTGAAAATGTAATATATAATTTAGTACAGATTATAGAGAGTTACCTACGATAGTCAAAACTTAGAGTTAAGTTAGTTAGGATTTCTAGATATGCAGAGATGTATTTGAGATGAATAGTCATTCTTCAAACCTTTCAAAGGCCTACAGAATATGGCATTTAAAATGGTTTAGGGTTTTTCTTGACAGTGAGGCACAACTGCTCCTGGTAACACCACCTATGTCAAAAAGGAAGATAGACATCGAAGAAACGCATTATGGAGTTTGCTTCTAATATGGCAAGACTAGCCATTTAGCACAAGATACTGCTATGTCTAGACTGTTTGACTTTATGCTGTATAAACTGGACATGCAGGACCCACAGGAAAATGATTGCTGAAACAAGATAGACATTGCTACAGGATTCCTGCTTCATGGAAGAGGCTGCCAGACAGTTACAGGACACAGAGAAAAATGACTGACAAATTGCCAATACAGGCAGACAGTTTAAAGTTTTCTGCTTTGCTGAGGAGTCTGCCAGACACACTATGGCCTATGGGCTGAAGATGGAACATTACAGAAGAACTCCGGGTGACTGACCAGGCAATGAGTTGTCTCTCATTTCTAGCGTTTATATATTCTCCTTCTGTGGTCTTTGAAGGAGTTGAAGACAGATAGTTATAGTTTTCCTTAGTTAGGATTAAAGATAAGTTACATATAGGACTTTAGACTCACAAAGATAGGATAGATGATATTTTGTTTAAGTTTTACAAAATGTTAATGGACTAAATATTGTAAACTGTGATTCTTATTTGATAACTGTTGTATGGTATATTTTGCTATGTTAAGGTTAAAACCCTTCTTTTTATTTTAGACAGAAAAGAGGAGATGATGGGAGATGTTATTCTGTAAATATATTTCTCATACTGGTTAATGAATAAAGCCCTATTGGCCAATGGGAAATCATGATAGGTGGGGCTAGGAGTCAAGGAGGAAAGAGGAAGTAGGAAGTAGGAGTCAACATGGAGAGCCCATAGAGGTAGAACAACAGCGCCTCTCTGGCCAGTAAGATGAGCCATGTGGAAATACTTAGAATAGTAGAAATGGGTTAATAATTAAGACAGAGCTAGCTGGTAAGGGATTAGTAACTGGCTAATAGAATTGTATCAAATACAGAGTCTCTGCATGTTATTGGGGGCTAGCATGGCAGCAGGACCTGACCAGCAGGGAAAAACATGCTTGTAACAATTAACTAGTCTACGAGGCATGGGTAGCTGAATCTAGTCGCTAGAGACTTCAGATGAACCAGACATGGTGGTACACCCTTCAATCCCAACACTTGAGAAGTAGAAGCAGGTAGATCTTCATGAATTCAAGACCAACCTGGTTTACAAAATGACATAGAGAGACTCTGCCTCAAAAACTAAAGCACATCTCAAAGCTTGCAGGAGTTAGTGATTTAGCTTCTGAGACCTTGCTCACAACTGTCCTTCTTCAGGGAGCCATGCCTGGAATCTGCCTCTCTATGAAAACTAGTGCCCAAAATCAGTTCTGTTCATATGGATTTACAACGGGGAATGAGAATTTATGATTTTAGTGTTTGATATAACATGGGTACCTGATTTAACTTTCATTCTGTATCCAAATTCACTAACTCAGAGCATTATGAACGAAGTTGGCAATCTTTGTTAAGTAGAGTTACAGCAAAGGCTATGTTCTGAGTAATCTTGGTTTTCTTATGAAACTGTTTTATATATATATATATATATATATATATATATATATATATATATATAGCTTTCTTTCTTCAACTCTCTTAAACCTCAAGTATTCTATAATTCTCAAAGACAAAATAACTGTTAAAAAAAACAAAAACAAACAAACATAAAAACAGGATTCTTTACAACCTGTGGGTCACAACACTATGGTCCTATTCAATTCTCCTTTTGTTCCAGGTCATACCCAAGGCTCACCTCAATGTCACTATTTATGATAAACGATGACCAACGGCAAATAAAGGTGTGGGTTCAGACGTTAACAATGTGCCATGTGGTCACAGGGGAAAAGAAAAAAGTGTTGGTGGATAATTCTTTTGGGGTGTGCCTATCTTATACTACTATTCCCTCAAATATTCAGAAATAGATCTTCATATCTACCTGGAGCTCATCTCAAGTTCAGGCCAAGACACAGCATACTGTCCTGCACTTGCTGGGTTAGTTGTCCTCAGCTCCACCGTGTAACAGATCTGCTTGTTAGACGCAAACCAACCAGTTTATCACTGCATGTCTGTTTATTCCGTTTCTCCTTGCCTCTCTTTAGCCAGGATAGGGGTAGGAGGGGACAAAAACAAAACGAAAGTGTAATGATGTCATAATGTGATTCTTCAGATAGCCTTCTTAGCCAGTCCTTTAAAACCTGGGAAGAAATATGCATCAACAAAAGAGACTCCGAGTCTGCAAGTACACATAAGAGTGTGCCCCACTGGCTGATACAAAGGCTTGGGATAGCTTATGGAACATTCCACAGTTACACCCTATAAGCATTTTCTCTCTTTTTTTTTTTTTATCAACCTTTGAATACAACAGGTACACAGACTGGATGGTTTATTGTCTGTCTACAGGGGCCAGGCGATGCCACATCCACCACGAAAAGTCTAGTCTCCCCAACACCTTCCCAGCAGTACATGGAAGGAAATACAGACCTCTGTGTGTGTGTGTGTGTGTGTGTGTGTGTGTGTGTGTGTGTGTGTGTGTGCAGCACAGAGCTTACGCATAATGGTCTTACTATCCTAGACACCTATTAAATATGATTGAAACAACGCCCATTGGAAGTCTTAAAACCTTAACCACCAGTTTTACTTCTAAAAATAAAGTAAACTGCCAAAAGTTCTGATAAGAGTGACAATTGATATTTTTAAGTAGCTGAGCTGAAATTTCCCTATAGCAGGAGACAAAGGAATTCTTACCTGGGTAAGTGGAAGAGCACCGATAAATTTAAGGAAGCTTACGCAAGTTAGCACTAATGAATGTCATCCCCTGTTTTGTCATGAGAAAAGAACTCTCTGCTGCTAAAGCAGACTGATTTAGATTATGAATAGCTGTAGTGATTTGCAAAAATGGCTCCAGAGAGAAAGAATGAGACTCCATATACTCATGGCACTTGAGGTTTCTGCCCTTTTTGTTGAAAATTAATTTGTCCTGTGGGTTATTGGATTCTAGCTCAGCCAATGTATATTGCTCAGTCATCACAAATTTACTTAAAATTTAGTGTAGCTGAAGTTCATTCAACAAGACAAAAGTCTACAGTTGAAAGCTTCTAAAAATCTTCTTTAAAAACCAGCTAACACTGTAATTGAAAGTGCTGGTATCTAAGTAGATTCACATAATGTTTTGCAGGTATCAATATATACTATATTACGGTGCTCGAAATGGATTTTTCTCTTGTTTTCCAAGAGAAAGCAGATAGGGAAAATTTATTATCCTTCAGTTAGGGGGCTTTTGGTTGAAGTGCCCATGTTCTAAAAATACATAAATCCCTGAACTGGGGTAAGATTCTGTAGTTCATGTCATGACATTTCAATTGCGCGTGGATTTTTAAACTTAAAAACACCTGTTTTAAAAGCAAATAGACTGAATAGTTTCTCCTGCTACCAAACCCTAAAGATGTCACCAGTGGAAATAGTGGATGTCCTGACATTCTGTGTCCCTGCTTGGTCAGTTCTTTGCAGAAATCTCACCTCTGGCTTCTGATGCTGCAGATGGATTCAGGACCAAGATGGCCAGGATCACGGAGCCATACTTCAGACAGCACTGTGTGTAAAAGGACAATCCTCTCCTACCCAACAAAGGAGTGGAGAAGAGGATATTGCTCAAAAGAAGCTATTGTGAGAAGATGGAAAAGGTGGCATTTAAAGAAGAAATCATGAGAAATAGCTTTCAGTTAATTCTTCTTTCGAAGTGATTTTCCTTCCCACGTCTCGATTTCTCACTTTTGCACATTTGGATATCCTTAGTACATAAAACACACATAGATGTGTTTGATAGCACTCCCTCCCCCCAACTTAAAAATTTAGATAGATGTCAAAACTTATTCAATAG
Organism: Cricetiscus sungorus; assembly: GCA_030556225.1. Classification (NCBI taxonomy): domain Eukaryota; kingdom Metazoa; phylum Chordata; class Mammalia; order Rodentia; family Cricetidae; genus Cricetiscus; species Cricetiscus sungorus. The sequence goes on along the minus strand of JANBXA010000734.1, from coordinate 99,405,098 downwards.
TTAAAATCACACCAGAGAATCTCAAATGTAATGAAGGCCATGGGGGTTGCTCCTAATTAAAGTAATGAGATACAGGCGGCAACAAACATTGTTTGTTCATCTCATTTACAGATGAAAGATCACTAGGTAACAAGACTGCTTTCAACTAAATGTCGTGTTGTAGGGTAATTAAGAGCGAAACCCAGATAATAAAAACATTAGCTTGTGTCCTTTCATTAAGACACGAAAAATGCTACTCAGAGCAACCTAAACCGGAAGGAGGGGTAAGAGCTTTGTTTCATTCCTAAACCATGATCTGCAACCGGCTCCACAGCTGATCGACCCTAAAGAGAGCCGCTCATTGCTCAAAGTACAGCTGCACAAAATGAGATCAATTGCTAAGCTAAGCTAATCCCAATACAGTGAACTGGAAGTGTTATATCATAGAGTCACTTCTGGACCTAAAGAACCTTTGCACTTCTAACTGGGAGCCCTAGTTCCTCTGAAGATTTATGGGCCTTGGAACAGTAACACATCTTATCTTTTACTTTCTGGATTAGAGGTGATTCTGATCATGCTTCTGATTGGCATAATCTGGAATTGCAGATGATCTCATTTTTTTTCTTAAGTGCTAAAAGCAAACGTGCAGAGGAAATGAAAATGACTGTGCATGTCAAGTGCATGGTGGGGGGGAGGACCGTCTACACACAGCCCAGCCCCATGATCGGCTACTGATACTGATCCCTTCACCCTACCCTGTGGCAGTCAGGTGCAATCTGTACATCCTTAACCAGGAATTAAAACTCTCCGTGCTGCCGCTACTTTAATTGATTGATGCTAAAAGTTTGGAAAATCCAGCCTAACCCTCGATCACCAAGCACCTTTAACCAAGCCTTCTCTTCCAAAGCAGCACCCTCAATTGAAACTGGCAGAGCACATTTTTAGCTTTCTAGCAGCTCTGTCATTCTACAAGGAATGTGTCTGCCACTTCACTGGATAGCTTGAGCTGAAAGACATGTACTTGGAATCAGAGAATCAATAGAACACTTAATGGACAATTAGGAGAACAGCTGTAGGACTGTCAGAGCCCCATCTGTACACAGCTCAAACAGCAAGCCTGGACAGGGCGGGGAGACAACGTCCTCTGCTCCAGGGCACTGGCCCTGGGACAAAGCTTCCCTCTCAGCTCTCATTATTGTGAATATAGTGTTCTTTTTCATTACAAATTTTAACACGTGTAGAAAATTATGGAAATTGCTTAAGCCATTTGTCAACTTATATCATGTGAATTGATCAATAAATTTCACTACTTAGTTGTTAATGTAGATAAATTTTGGCATTTAATTAAGCACTAGTGAAAATGTGGCCACTTTTCATTTCAGCAGATGCATTTGCAATACAGAGCTACAGGGGTAAATACAACCCAATCACAGATCATTGCTAAATATTTATAGACAATGTAGCAATTCCAAAAAGAGACACAAAAGATTTCTACAATGAAACAATTACTGTGTACAGAATCTGAACTGAGAGCTGATGGAGTCCATACAAGCTGTGAACAGAATCTCAACATTGTAACTCCACAGAAGAATTGCTTATGTGTGTTTTTCCTTCACAGGGCTGCCTCTACAGCAAATTTATGCTCTGCAGAAATAATTTCAAATTCTTGTCACAGAATGAACCTAAATATTAAAAGACAGTCCTTTAAGTTTGTAGACATCAATTAAAATTTTCATATTAAAATAAGTCAGTCCTTTTATATTTCTGTTAGTAAATGTATTTGAATGTGGACTGGAGTTTTACTAAAAAGAAGTTAAGTCTCAGGGTGCTAATTTCTCGAATGTGAACATGATTTTGTTTACAAGGCTGGTCAAGAGGACACTGGGGTGGTAAATGGAGACAAGACGCCAGACAATGGAAACAGCAGAATGAACTTTTTAGGCTTCCTCCATATGGCCTGAGGGTCCCCAAGATGAAATCCTGCTCCAACAGCCAGAAGCCCCAGAGCCTTAACCCTCCGTGGAGGCGTCTGACATGATGAACTGCTGTATCTCATTTGAAGGGGGCCGGCGACTCTCAGTGATTCTGTTGCTGCCTTCAGGGGAAGGGGGATTCAGAATCACACCGCCTGTTCTTACAGTGCAATACACCCTACGCCATTCCCACCATTGTCTGCCTGCTTTCGGCAGGAGGCTTGTCTGGCTGTGCACTGACTGCATTTTCAGAGAAAAGCCGGCATGGTGCCTGTGTATAAATCCTTTGTAAGTATTTACAAAAAAAAAAAAAAAAAAAAAGTTTAGGGATTTCAAAGTGAATCCTTCACTCCTGTTTTTACAATGCCTCCATGTCAAATTGACCATCATGGTTCGGGCAGCTTGAGACTTTCTGTTGTTTTGGCAGAGGAAGACCTTGTCTGAGATGACTCTAAATCCAGACTCTAATAGAGAAATGAGAATTAAGCAGCCAAGGAGAAAATGGATAGGGTTTTTTTCGCAGAACAAAATTACCCATTTCAATTTCCAGCCAAAAGTCTTTTCTGGCACAATCATGTGTTCATGTTTCTTTTTATTCTGAAATTTACGTTTTCCAGCACTTGAGACTTTTTTACACATGAGACAGGTAAAGAGGCGGGACACTTCACCTGAGCTCTAACACTGGCAACTAGGAATCCTTGGTAATATCTGACTTCGGGGCTTCATGAAGTCATCGTACAAGTGAGTTGTTTGTTTTTGTTTTTCTGAGTCATGCATATCTGAGACTTTGAGAAAAACTGATGGAAATGCTCTTGCTTCTGCTAAAGAGATATTGGCATTTGTTGAGGTTTTTTTATGTGGACATGGAAGTTAAGAAAGTTAAAACATTCCAGGTGTTGGTGGCGCACGCCTTTGATCCCAGCACTCAGGAGGCAGAGTCAGGCAGATCTCTGTGAGTTCCAGGACAGCCAGAGCTACAGAGAGAAACCCTGCCTTGCAAAACAAAACAAAACAAGCAAACAAACAAAAAACAACAAAAGAAAATTAAAACATTTGTTGTAAAACAAAAATTGAGTTCCCTTAAATTTGAGGTTCTGGCAGATTAACAATGGCCACTTCTGCCGTCAGGAAATGCAATATTTTCCTCTACACCCAAGCCTGGGCTGGGCTGGCCTTTAGAACTGTTTTCCCAGACTGTTTTATAGCAAATGAGACCTTAAGTCTAGCCTAGCCCAAACCTTTAAAAGGCCTGGAATCTACTGTTTTAGCATTTTTCAAGGCCAACTGCCATGCTGTAGAAATGTTTAGGTTAGACTACCAACTGAGGCGGGGTCACTGGCGAGGGGTCCTGAAAGATGGAAGAGCATTTTGCAATTTGAAGCACCCACACTCCCCAAGGAAGATGGGGAGCTGAATAACCACATACAGCAGAGGAGCCTCAGGACAGTCCAACCAGCCCACAGAGTCACGAAGAGTAGCAAATGCTTCTAAGGTTAATATAGTAAAAATGCCTAGAGCTGGATACTCACAACCATTTACACTCCTCAAATAATACTAATACATTTACAAGGGCTAATGTGTTTGAAAATTATGTAATATGTCATACTTTATTTCAAAAATACAGATGCCTTAACACTGTCATGGATGTTTAAAAAAAGAAAAAAATCAGTAAGTTTGGGGGAGATTTGTTCAATAGCAATCCATAACTGAAACTTCCATTCTTTCTCAAAATCACAGTCCTTTTGAAAGTGTGCTAGCTGGAACTCAACCCCCACATTCCTACTCTTCTTGCAATAGGAACCAACAAAGAACAGGAAGTTAAGATGTTCATTGGGAGGGAGGGGTAGACATTATTTTGAAAAGATGCATAGGTTGATTCTGCCTTCTAGTGGCTCACTCTTTTCTCTCCATGCAGCACACTCAACACTCCAGCTCCACAGCCATGTTCTCACTGAATACCAAAGCAGAGCTTTCAGGAGTGTAGGCTCGGAAACCAACTCATGACCCAATTTTCTTAAGAAACAGTAGACTTCTCCCAAGATGCCAGCAAATGGGAGGCTGCATGCTATTTGTACTAACATTGCCAAACAAAAACTAAATCCTTTCTAATAGATTTATTTATTTTTTTTTTTGTATATTGGTGTTTTGCCTGCTACTCACATTAATGGCAGGCATACCTGGTACACACAGACGTATGTGTTGGTATTGGAGATGGTATTGGAATCCCTGGAAGTAGAAGTGACAGGTGATTGTGAGCCACCGTGTGGGTGCTGGGATCCAAACCTGGGACCTCTGCAATCACAGCAAGCACTCTTAGCTGCTGAGCAATCTCTCTAGCCTCAGGAACTAAACTTATAAAAATAAAATTTCTGTGAGCTAGATGAACAAATCAGACCGTAACAGTAGCACTGACATATATAGGTGTGCAACTTCAGCAAGTAAGTTTACTTGTTGGGGCCTCACTGGATTAAGTAAGTTTAAAAGCCCTTTAAAATGCTGCCACCTTTCAAAGTCGTGCCATTGTTTTTCAGGTGGCCCTAATGAATCCCTTATTGCGATCACCTTAGTACTAACCCCAAATTCCTTCTCTATTGCCCAAAGGCAGAAATGAGTATGCCCTTAATCTAATATCTTAGCTCTAATAATCTAATATTCGAAAACTGAGGTGACTGTGTAAGACACTTCCTCTGAGAGAGCACGATGACGATCCTTTTCACTCCAGAGTGCTGCAAGGACATCGAGCACTGTGACTGTTTGTCTTCACTGTGAGGTCTCTAAAAGTTCGTGGCAAGTTAGTATCCATTTATCCCTGTGGGGAAGACCTGAGAGGAACTGAAGAGGGTGATGGCTTCCTAACTCACTCATTCCCGTGTTATGTGTGACATTGAAAATGTTGACACCGGAAGTGACTTTGAATTTCAGGGGTGTCTTTGCAAAACACTGAAAATAGCCACCTATATCTAGGAGAGGAACAATGTCCTTTATTGATTCCAATGCCCTCCCCCACACCAACTTGGTAGTTTCGAGCTCTGTGGAGTCACCAGATGAATGTGTTACTCACCTATGCCTCCATCGTCTGGAAGAACAGATTTCTGTGTATAGCATAACGTGACACAGTGCGTGCAAAGTGCCTAGATAGTAAGCACACAAAACACTGCAGGAACAGCAAGCACTGAGCAAATTACACAATTATGTAATTAGCATACAACTGAACAACTAAGATGGAGCTCCACCAGAGCAGGAGCCCTGCCTGCTTGATTCATTTCTCTTTGACAAGCACAAGCACACAAACGTGATGTGGAAACAAAGATTCTTATCCTGGCCAATGTGTCCACACTCTCATCCCAACACTGTTTATCACTTAGAAATCACTTGTTTTGAGTTTTACATCCTTTTACCTGTGCTCATTACTAACAGGCAATAAGCCACCTTAAAAAAAAATAAATAAAAGTATAACCACCACTACATGGGTACTGACAGTAAATTAAATTATGAGCACGAATTAAAGATATCCACGGCATACATGGAACAGAAGACTTGCAAAGAGGGTTAGCTTCGGAAGTTGGGCTTGTCAAAGCTACTGCCTTGGCAACCAGCTTTGTGGAAGTTTTCTTACAGAACCAAAGATCTTGGGCTTTAAGAGACCCCGGAGAGTTGTTAACTCGCTTTGCTAAGAACAACTGAGACAGGGTCTAGACAACTTGCTCCAGCTCAGTCAGTGACCAAATAAAACTCAGAATTCACATGCCCCAAAGTCCTTCATCCACGACTCCATTATCACTGAACCTAACATTAGGAGAAAATATGGTCAGTGCAAGAGAAAGTATGGTCAGTGACGCAATGCAGTACCAGAAAACAAGGTACGTGACACACAATCTCAAGCCTTCTCCGGGGGGATTTGTTGATTTTGTAGCACAAGATCAATGATCAAGGCCCCACGACCATGACTGTTGATGCACTGCTGCCTGTGATGAAGACTTCCTTCTGGTTCACTTGCATGGGGTCACACCCATAGTACTGTGAACATCGATTAAAGGTACTCCTGTTCCAGATCTAAACTCATGTCTGGTGAGTCATCCCCAGCCAAATTAGCCTGTTCATTCAGTCTCTCGATACAGCAACACAAAAAAACAAGCAAAAACACACATGTTTCAAAACAAGACTACTGTGGATCAGACATTACATAATTTTAATTGTTATCATTGTAATTAACATGGCTATTAGCTAAGTTTAAAGGCAATGAAGACACAGATAAGATTAGGCTTACAGGAAAAAAAGGAAAGAGCAGTGAACAAATCTGCAGAGGGGAGCTTGAACCACACACAAAACTGGCATGAACTGCATTTTCTAGGTAGCTAAGAACATGTATATGACATGAATTCACATAAGAATTGTACTGACAGTGTCAAGCTTTCCCACTCCGATTTCTGCAAGCTTCGAGATAGGAAATGGAAAGGGGCCATTTATTAGCATCCTGACAGGCCTAATTCAGGCTGAAACTTGAGTGTCCTGCTCTTGTCCCGAGGCTGCAGGCACTGAGTGATCTAAGATCTTCCAGATAATTCGGAATCCTCACCTTTGGTGTGCTTGTGGCTTTGATGAATTTTTGAGATTCTAAAAGATGCAAACAATTATAGCAGTTAAAGTGTTTCTTTTGGGATATAAAGAATGTGTCCTTTATTTTGTGGTGGGCAGGGTCACCGGAACCATCAAGGTCTATCTGCAGCTTGGGAAGGAGCTGATTTGAATAAGAGATGTAACTTTAGGTCCATTTCCAGAATGTATCAAATAATTTTAATAGATCACAGGGAGCCAAAAGCTAGCTCTTCAGAACTTGATATGTATACAGGCATTAAAATGTATATTAGAAGTATATTAATACAACTCTATTTCAACACATTTAATTCTTAAATGCTACATATACTTGTCTAATCTCCCATTTTAAAAGTAGAAAAGGTTAGATTATAACATCAGGTTAGCTCTCTTTGAAGCAGGTAATAATTAAGTTGATTCACTGTTGCAATTACTGTCAAATCCCCCTTAATTACCAGAGACTTTATGGCGGCTTCATTACACGTCTGCTATAATGCATCGTGGCCCTAAGGAGAGGTGTCGCAGGAAATTCTGCATAGCATGGATAATTCTAACCCGAGGTTACGGCTTCCAGCAAAAGCTCCCACACTGAATTTATCTTTTTTTGACATTTCTTCCTGTTACTCCAGCAGTTAAACTGAGGTAACGTCACTAAAACACCCACCAAACTTTGAAAGTTAGAATTGATTTCTCCACAGCCATTTAAAACAAAACAGAGTGGGGAGGAAGAGAGAGAAAGAGAGGGGGGAGGAAGGAGGAGGAAGAAGAAGAAGAGGGGGAAGGCGAAGGGGGGGGAGAGAAAGGGTAAATTAGCCATTAATTATTGCCCCAAAACCATTCTATTATTTTAATGGTGAATTCAGATCATGGCATTCAAATAGACATCAAATCTACATACCTAAATCAGACCTGTGCCTTGAGTACCTTCATCTTGTGGGTATTTTAAAAAAGATGAAGGCAAAATTACACTTGAATCTCTAATAGATAACCTTGAAGAGACTTATTTTTAATTTATTAGTGATTTTACCAACTGATTTCCAGGGGAAATAGTCATTAAAATACAAACATCATTTCAAAGTTTTCCTAGTGTTGCTTGCCTTCACTGGGAAAATCTTTGCAAACCTTTGCCTGCGAACTGAACAAGTTCAAAACAAATTGCTGAATGCCTCGCCGAGATCCTTTCTTTAAGCAAGGAATTCGCTCCACAGAATATATTAGATTCAGAATGGGCCACAGTGTTGATGACACTGTTGGCATCTGTGCTAACACTTAAGGGCCTGGCTTTGTGCAGCAATACGGTTATTAAATTTCTCCAGAGACCATGACTCATTAATCAAATATTCATACATCTCTGTAAATACAAGCTGAAACAGAGAATACCCTCAGAGCTGGGCATCCCAACACAAGTGCTCTTTCATGTAACACTGACAAAATCCTGAGAACATGTGGTCATGTTTTGCATTTCTAATGTACTATGTACTCTTCAATACTTCATTTCCTAAAAACAGAACACAAATGCTCTTACTCATTGCAAGTGTTAGATGGTCACAATTAAAATGACTCCGCTATTGCTTCATAGCATCTTTTTTTAAACGAGGACAGTGAATTGGTCCTTCTGTTCTTTGTTTACCATCAAACAAGTAATTTTTTCCCAGGCAGATGAAGAAACCCAGGGCCATGATCCTATTAATACAAGAATTTGTATTAGCATGAAAACAACAAATTGCTACTTAAACTAGGAAGGCCAAATAACTTAACATATTAGCAGACATGAACTTGCTATATTTTGCAAAGCCCTGGGTCTGTTTTGTGCCACTGGGTGTTTCCCCCACTTTGTACAGTAACAAAAGGCCTTTGCAACTCACAGTGTCTGGAAAATTGGGGTCTGTGAGGCAGCCAAAGAAGAGAAAGTACAAATATTTCCTCATAAGGCTGCTAGGATCAGGCTCCTCACCTCACAGTGGGTAAGATGAGCCATGGAAAAGGGGAGAAAGACAGGAACGTGTAATATAAACTTCCCCCTTAGCACATAATTCCCTTCCCCAAAACAGGGATTGAATTCTCAATGCTCCCTAAAGGGAAGCAATTCTGCCAAGCACACTTCACCCACTCCATCCATGCCCATCTACTACTCACACTGCTGGAGTCTTTAACCCAGGATTCTTACCCAGCTTAGGTCCAAGACTTCCCTCCACTGCTATCCTGTCTTTGCCCTGTCTGGCCCGAAACCTCCTCCACTAGCCATGTGCGACTTTTTCTACATTTCCCTCCTGCCCTTCAGAACATCTAACTCAGTATGGTGCAGGGACTCCTAAAATCAGCTGTGGAAGCAGGAGTGGGTTAAAATCCCAGGTCTACAAATAACCAGGCATTTGACCCTCGATTTTTTCACCTGTAAAAATGGAATACGGGGAAGACATCTGCTTCCCAAAGTTTTGTGAAGACTGACCTTGAGGTGTGTTTTCTAACATGTGGTACGAGGTTGGCGCTGCCATGTACACCATCACTGCAGTCCTCCAAGCTACCTCTTGACACTCACTCCAACTTCCCTTTGGTCTGAAGATACTAACTCCCTCCCAAATGTACGCATTCCTCTGGTGAGCACAGCTTTGCGCATCTATTTCCAGATGCCCATTATCCCATCACTCTGTGCCCTTTGCTATGGAGTGCATGCCATCCATATCATCTACCACAATCCCCAGCTCTAGACTCCAGACTGAATTCTGCTCTGACTGCCACTTTTCAAAACTTCCCTATAGTAAACCCTTTGCAAGTGTGGTAAAACGCCCCAGGAAACATTTAAGTTCAAATGAAAATGGATTATGATTAAGAGGAACTTACTATTTTTGAAATGTGATATATAGTAAAATATCTGCTTCTTTATCAACACACTAATAAATCCGAGCAGCAAGACCTACCATAATTTCAAAGATATGTAGCTATTTCAAGATATCTGCATTAACTATGATATGAAACCATTTGGTTCCCATCTGTGACAAAGTTATAGCTATGGCTGATAACACTGTGCTTTGCTTCCTACATTCCTAATAAAAAATTCACAAAATAAAAATAATAGAAATTCTATGTTTAGATTATATGTTAGTGGAAATATAGATGCAAGTTTCCCCATCAAAGTTCACAGATTCTTGGGTTCTATTGAGAGGTGGACCAGGTTGAGAATGAAATGCATTAAGTGGCCTGTTCTTTCTGAGCCTTGTATTTTCAGAGCGTACATCCACAGAAGCTTCAGACTTATACCTTAGTAAAACAGACTTCATAGGGAAGAGCTTGGGGAATCTTCCGGTTTTAAATCTTCATGGATTAAAGTGTAAAAACTAAAGCTCCATTCTGATTTTTATCCTGTTCTTCCTTCACAGGGTTCTCCCTTTTATGTCTTCTTCCAGGAATCCACCTGAGTACGTATTGCAGCCCAGGCCTCACAGCCGTCAGCCATCTGGCCTCAACACTCTTTAGTCCTCTCCCTCTCCGATGCATGTTACTGCTGTGTTTCAAGCATCATCACTTAATGCCCTCAATGGTTCCCCCAGCCAGTGTCAAATCCAGCCACATGCTCCTCAAAAATTCTCAACCCTGCTTCCATTTAGAAAACATGCCTCTGGACTCTGACTTCAAGTATTTATACTACTTATAAAAAAGATTTTATTTTTATTCAACTGTGTGTATATTTATAGGGGAAGGGTTTGTGTATGTGGCTGCAGTGACCATGGAGGCCAAAAGGAGGCATCAGGTCCCAGAACCAGAGTTAGAAGCTGCTGTGAGCCACCCATCAATGTGGGTGTCGGGAGTCAAACTCTGGTCCTACACAAGAGTCTTGGGCACTCCTAACTGCAGACTCATCTTCTCCTGTCCCTGTGCTGATGATTATAACTCATGTCTGCACATGTATAACCATATTAGGTTTCCAGATTAATGGCAAATGCTGCCCCTTCCATCTAATCCTGTAACATATGTCACCTCTATTTTGGGACAAAACATCATTTTACCTTGTAGAATTTCTAATGTGCCTTTTTGTGTGTGTGTGTGTGGGGGGGGGAGTCTATCATGTGTTACAGTTTTGTGTGTCTGTTCTCCATCCTTAATTTTTAATGCTTGTAATCTAACACCAGTTCAAACAAATCCCTTAAAGCCTGTTCAAACTTAAGACAGACAATAAGGGACATAGACGGCATGTTAAGCACTTACTGATCAGCAAAAACCTCATTGAAACCCCACACACCCCTATCTGTAAGTGTACCTACTTCTGTAGTGGGTATTGTTCTTGTTTAAAGATGTTAACTTGCTCATTGCCATGTTTCTACTAAAGTGATGAAGTAATGACTGAGGGAGCCAGTGTGATGTCATCTCTATAGCGGAATGCTGAAATCAAATGCCGTTTTAAAACCTAAACATAAAGATTACTTTCTTAAAAAAAATTAAACCAACAGCACTAAGTAAAAGAATAAAGCAGCGTTTGTGATGTTGGTTCTGGTGAATGCCCTGGCAGGGTAATCCACCAGAACGTGATGTCCATGTGTGATACATTTCACTTTCTACGCATCTACCTTTAGTGTTTGTGATCAATTTTATGTTATGAAAAAGTTCAATAATACTATATGTTTTGAAGATGAATAGTGAAAAAATGAGGACATTTTGGCAGAAATTGACAAGAATCCTAGACTATGAAGATACAAGGGTCCTCACAGGGGATCAACAATTGTCAAGGCAGCTGGGTGTGATAAGGGATGCCTATCATCACAGCACTCAACTGAAGCAGAGACAGCATATACTCCGTTAGCATGTTCTAGACCAACATAAGTTACATAGTGAGACAAGAGACAGGGGGTAGAGGAGGAGAAAGAGGGAGAACAGGGAGAGAGTAAAACAGTGAAGGAAGCAAGAACAGCAATCTTGATTTATTTTTTTTTTTTTTAATAAAGCTGGAAGGCTGACTTTTCTACTGTCAAATTTCCAAGAAAAGTTACAGCAATGAACTTGAGAGCACAAGACTAGAGGTGCAGATCAATAATGCTGTGTGTGCTTAGCATAGTCAAGGCCCCAGGTTCAAAGCCTCCCCCACCCCCACTCCACCTCCAGCACTCAAATGAGGGTCCAGAACCAAATCCTTATATCCATGGTCAACTACAACATGACAATGCAAACACCATTCAACAGAAGGGACAGTTTTTTCAACAATGGTCCTCAGACAAGCGGAGAGCCACAGGCACCAGATGAATCCAGATATCTATTTCACAGCATATACAAAAGTCAGCTGGGAGAATGAATAAAATATAAGAACTAAAATTATAAAACTCTTAGGAAAAGCATAGGAGCCACCCCTTTTATAATAGATTAAGCAATGGCTTCTTAAATAGGGTACCCAGAGCACAGACAACCAGAGGGAAGGCAGAAAACAGAGGAACTGGGCATGGATTAAAATTAGAACCATTTTGTATTCTTCCTCCACAGTGCCCTCCCTCCATTTGGTCATTTGACACAGGACCCAAAGCAATGGGCCAACTGGCTACGGACAGAAATCTTCATCACAAACCTAAGACAATCCACGGATTGAAGGAAAATGTCCAGAAATCACACAATGGACAAATAACAGATCCAGAGCATGGAATGAATCCTTACAACTCAATGATATAAAGACAAATGACCCGACTTAGAAATGAACAATCAACTTCAATTTCTTCTGGGGGTGTCTTAGGTGAGGCTTCTATCTCTGTGACAAAACACCATGACCAAAAAGCAAATTGGGGAGGAAAGGGTCAGGACAGGAATTCGAGAAGGGCAGGAACCTGAAGGCAGGAGCTGATGCAGAGGCCATAGATGAGTGCTGCTTACTGTCTTGCTCATCATGGCTTGTTCAGCCTGCTTTCTTATAGAACCCAGGACCACCAGCCAAGGGGTGGCAACACCCACAATGGGCTAGGTCCTCTCTCATTGTTCACTAATTGAGAAAATGCCTTACAGCTGGATCTCATGGAGGCATTTCCTCAACTGAGGCTCCTTCCTCTCCAATGACACACAAAACCAGCCAATACACTGAAGTATGAAAGGTGAAAAGCATATGGCAAGATACCCAATGCTGTTACTAACTGGGAAAATCAGAGTGAGTAGGGAAAAGCAAAAGCTGGAAGGACCCCTCCGTCAACATATAGAAAGCTACAAAAAGGTGTAGCCACCTTGGAAAACAGTTTGGTAGTTATTCAAATAGTTAAGCATGAAATTTCTCACATAAATAGCGATTTCAACTCCTAAGCATATGCCCAGGAGGATCAAAAATATACACCCATATAAAACCATGGACATGGTTGGCAATAGCCTCTTTTTCATAGAGGCCAACAAGTACAAGTAATACAAACATCCATCAATTCATGAATAAAGGAAATGTGGTTTCTCAGTCTACTGGAATACTATTACATTACAAAAAGAGTAAAGTGCATGACCATGTAAAAAAGCCATGCTAGGCTGGGTGGTGATGGCACACACCCTTGATCCTGGCACCTGGGAGGCAGAGGCAGGCGGATCTCTACGAGCTGAAGGGCAGCCTGGTCTACAGAGAGAATTCCAGGACAGCTAGAACTTCATAAAGAGACCCTATCTTGAAAAAAAAAATCAGTCAATCAATCAATCAATCAAACAACAAAGCCTTAAAAGAAGATGTTGTGGTAAGCGGAGAAACCAGAAGCAATGTCAGAAGAGGGAGATGCACATAAATCAGTGGTTTCCAGGGCTGGGCGTGGGAGCAAAGGAGCAGAGAACAGAGGACAGTTCGCAGGCGCACAGTCCTTTTCAGGATAACGAACATGCGCTGGATTGTCACCATGCTCTACGACCATGTTAAAAAGCCAAGGGGCTGACAGGACGACTCAGTGGCCACTAAGGCTGACTACCTGAGTTTGACCCCTACAACTCACAAGACGGAAGGAAAGAAAGAACTAACTCCTTCGAGTTGTCCTCTGACTTCCACACATGCTCAGTGGTACTCACATGACCACGAACATACAGGTAGGCACATAAACACACACAAATAAATGTAACAAAAAACTTTTTTTTCTTCTTCCTTTTTTAATTTAAATTTGAAACAAGGTTGTTTTACGTGTCAATCCCAGTTCCCTCACCCTCCCATCCTCCCCTATCACACCCACCAAACCCCAGCCCATCCCCTTTCTGCTCCTCAGTCTTCAAAGTCTGTCATATCATTTGGAGCAGGACCCAACCCTCCCCCATGTGTCTAGGCTGAGAAAGCATCCCTCTCTGTGGAATGGGATCCCAAAGTCCATTCGTATACTAGGGATAAATACCGATTCACTACCAGAGGCCCCATAGACTGCCCAGTCCTCCTAACTAACACCCACATTCAGGGGGTCTGGGTCAGTCCTATGCTGGTTTCCCAGATATCAGACTAGGGTGTATGAGCTCCCCCTTGTTCTGGTTCAGCTGATTCTGTGGGTTTCTCCAGCTCTGTAACTGGATTTCAGGAGTTCAGCTAGGTTAAAAAAAAAAAAAAAAAAATTAAACCCAACAATGCTGCAGTTTAAAGCAGGCATAGTCCCATGCCTTTAACCCCAGCATATGGAGGCAGAGACAGGCAGATCTTTGAACATTCCAGGCCAACCTGCTCCACACTGCCAGTTCCAGGTCCGTCAGGGATACATGGTGAGAACAGCGAGCCGGGCGTTGGTGGTGCAGGCCTTTAATCCCAGCACCCAGGGAGGCAGAGGCATGCAGACTTCTGTGAGCTCGAAGCCAGTCTGGTCTACAGAGTGAGTTCCAGGACAGGGTCCAAAGCAATAAAGAGAAACCCTATCTCAAAAATCAAGAGAGAGAAAGAGAGAAGTGGGGGAGGAGAGGAGAGAAGAGAGAGAGAAGAAAGAAGAGAGACAGGGGAGAGGAAGGGGGGGATATTGTTTAAAAAAGAAAACCAACTGTGAGCCTTGGGGTGCTATTTCTCATCAGTGTGATGACACCCTGGTTGGGTAAGTGGCCCCAGCCACCACTGGGAGGTAGCAGAATCTTCAAGAGGTGTGGTCTAGTGGAGAGGAATTACCCTTGAAGGGGACATTGCAACCTGACCCTCCTTGCTTCTCTCTGTTCTCACCATGTACTCCAGCCAAGACAAGCTTACCTTACCACAGGCCAACAAGCAATCAGGCCCACTGACTATGGACAGAAACTCCCACACTATGAGCTAAAATAGGCTTTTTCACCTTTTAAGTTGATTATCCAGTTATTTTGGTGCAGCAATAAATTGCTAACTCAAATAGACTTCTCTGGGACTTAGATGAACAGTAGATATATATAATCTTGTACCCCTCATCTACCTTAAATAACCAACTATACAATTTTTGAATTTTATTACCAGTTATTTTGTAACTATGTCATGAAGGCAGAAAAATAAAAGTGCTAAAACTACTGGTAATAAATGCAGATCTCATAAATTTAATTAATATACAGACAGAAATAACCAGCCTCTATGAAATGCTCAGGCAAATGTATATCTATTTTAAGGTAGACAAGTATATGTTCTACTGTACAAAAGAATACGATAATGAATTACAGCTACATCAAGATCATGTCAAGCTTACGTGATTAAAAATAATTTGAGCTTTAAATATTTTTAAATATTTTAAATTCCCTTTTATAATATTTTAAATCTTCTTACAGTATTATTTTAAAACATCTATTATTCAGCCCCTCCAGATTCAACTGTTTCAAGTCTTTACAGGAACAAATTATAAGCAAAAATAGGAGTGTCTCTTGGTGTAGACTTGGGCTAGTAGGCATAAGGGTTATGGCTAGAAAGCAGCCACGGGTCACAGGAACGAACACCATGCAAGCCAGAGGCTAAAATAACACTGCTTCATAAATAAAAGCAAGAAATGCTGAATGTGTGGTAGCCCTCTTCACCAACAATAAACAGATTAATCAAGTAAAAATACAAATTCAACCAACTGGACATGCTTCAAAGACTCTTGACATGACCTACAGAAAGGTCTATTTTTTCTTGTGATATCTATTAAATACAGTATGTAACTTAAATGTACATGGATAACATCTCCCCCTAACTACTGTTCTAACTACTCTTGACAGCAGGCTTTCCTAACCAGATCTAATGTCCCTGCACTCACATGCTGTAATGTAAAGCAAGTTGATATGAATATTACCAAGTAAAAAGCAAGCCGTATGTAAACACACTGCACAAGTTGGGGTGTGGGGACCTCTACACCTAGTACCGTTGCAGCTGGCCAGCATGGCTTGGTGGGGGGGGGGGAGATACGCTTTTACTTTTGTGAAAAATAAGAGTCTCTTACCTTATTGCTAAGAAACTGCCTTTTTTCTCTCATGTATTCTTTGTTGGGGGAGCAGCATGGGGATTCCTTACACCTACACACTCACAGGCAAAGGCTAGAAGAGGACGTGTTCCACTCTGTCATTCTCAGACTCATCCTCTTGAGACACAGTCTCTCACTGAACCTGGAGCTTGTCATCTTGGCTAGCCAGCAAGGCCCAGCAATCCTTCGGTCTCCACCTCCAGAAGTGCTAGGGTCACAGGAGTACACAGCCACACTTCTTTTTCATGGGTTCTGGGGATGCAAACTCTGGTCCTCATGACTGTACAACAAACACTCCTGCCCACTGTGCCAGCCCCCCCTCCCCGCCCCTTCTATCATGACGTGTAGCTCCTCTCACACCGATACTTTAAACGCTTCTTCTTCTCCTCCTGTCTGCTTCCATAACTACATATTTAGTGATCTTTATCTTTATACATTGTTTCTTTGTTGTTTACCTTGCCTCCTAGTTTTGAAAAATCCTTTGTAGTTGTTTTATTCTGTTAATGCTTGTGCCTGAACATACAGTGAGAAACACTTACATGTCAAACACAAGCTGTTAAAGGTGGTCTCTAACAAACCGTGACAGTGAACCTTCTCCGGGACAGAAGGGGAAAACTGGGTTACTGTGCTTTCTGGCACAGACGAATAGAGGCTAACTAGAGATCACTGACCCAAAACTGGATGGATTACACAGGTAAGCTGTTTTGTTGCTTCCTGTTTTAACTACAGCTTCTCTGGAGTTAGAGTTAGCATATAAAGTTGTGTTTGCCACAGACAGTGTCAAATTCTAAGGCCGACAGATCCCAGAGTGATCTGGATTAGTAATCTTCTCAGATTATCTTCTTACTAATACAGACTTAATGGGCTTGGTTTCATGTAATACCAGAACAATAAATACCTCAGGGAATTTTGGGGGGAAAATACTAGCACTATATAAAGGATCATTTTACTTATTCAATCATTCAGTAAAGAATAATTTTGTTTTTTAAATTGCCTGCTGGTGGTTAACACAGTGGCAAAATAAATAAATAAAAATCACAACATCAAGCTTTATAAAGACAAAGGAACCCCTTGTTTAAAAAAAAATACCAAAACTTGTACAAAGTCTTTTCTGAAATGTTCCTGGAAGGCCCAGTATCTTAATAGGAGAACCCTGTCTATCAGGAAACACTCAACTTAAGAGTTTGCCTTGGAAAGGAGCACTCTGAAGCACGCCTGACTGCTTCTGGGCTGGGAGGGAGCACTCCGAAGCACGCCTGACTGCTTCTGGGCTGGGAGGGAGCACTCCGAAGCACGCCTGACTGTGCTTCTGGGCTGGGAGGGAGCACTCCGAAGCACACCTGACTGTGCTTCTGGGCTGGGAGGGAGCACTCCGAAGCACACCTGACTGCTTCTGGGCTGGGAGGGAGCACTCCGAAGCACGCCTGACTGTGCTTCTGGGCTGGGAGGGAGCACTCCAAAGCACGCCTGACTGTGCTTCTGGGCTGGGAGGGAGCACTCTGAAGCACGCCTGACTGCTTCTGGGCTGGGAGGGAGCACTCCGAAGCACGCCTGACTGTGCTTCTGGGCTGGGAGGGAGCACTCCGAAGCACACCTGACTGTGCTTCTGGGCTGGGAGGGAGCACTCCGAAGCACGCCTGACTGTGCTTCTGGGCTGGGAGGGAGCACTCCGAAGCACGCCTGACTGTGCTTCTGGGCTGGGAGGGAGCACTCCGAAGCACACCTGACTGTGCTTCTGGGCTGGGAGGGAGCACTCCGAAGCACACCTGACTGTGCTTCTGGGCTGGGAGGGAGCACTCCGAAGCACGCCTGACTGTGCTTCTGGGCTGGGAGGGAGCACTCCGAAGCACACCTGACTGTGCTTCTGGGCTGGGAGGGAGCACTCCGAAGCACGCCTGACTGTGCTTCTGGGCTGGGAGGGAGCACTCCGAAGCACGCCTGACTGCTTCTGGGCTGGGAGGGAGCACTCCGAAGCACACCTGACTGTGCTTCTGGGCTGGGAGGGAGCACTCCGAAGCACGTCTGACTGTGCTTCTGGGCTGGGAGGGAGCACTCCAAAGCACGCCTGACTGTGCTTCTGGGCTGGGAGGGAGCACTCCGAAGCACGCCTGACTGTGCTTCTGGGCTGGGAGGGAGCACTCCGAAGCACGCCTGACTGCTTCTGGGCTGGGAGGGAGCACTCCAAAGCACGCCTGACTGTGCTTCTGGGCTGGGAGGGAGCACTCCGAAGCACGCCTGACTGTGCTTCTGGGCTGGGAGGGAGCACTCCGAAGCACGCCTGACTGTGCTTCTGGGCTGGGAGGGAGCACTCCGAAGCACACCTGACTGTGCTTCTGGGCTGGGAGGGAGCACTCTGAAGCACGCCTGACTGCTTCTGGGCTGGGAGGGAGCACTCCGAAGCACGCCTGACTGTGCTTCTGGGCTGGGAGGGAGCACTCCGAAGCACGCCTGACTGTGCTTCTGGGCTGGGAGGGAGCACTCCGAAGCACGCCTGACTGTGCTTCTGGGCTGGGAGGGAGCACTCCGAAGCACACCTGACTGCTTCTGGGCTGGGAGGGAGCACTCCAAAGCACGCCTGACTGTGCTTCTGGGCTGGGAGGGAGCACTCCGAAGCACGCCTGACTGTGCTTCTGGGCTGGGAGGGAGCACTCTGAAGCATGTCTGATTGTGCTTCCAGGCTTGAAGAACTTTGTGTGTGTTCACAGCAAAGTGCTTCTATCCTGGTTCTAATGGTAGAGTCCAACTTCTGCTTCCTTAGTGAGAGAGTAGCCTAGCTTTGGCTGGTTCTCAGATGGAGGTGAATCCGTAAATAACCAAGATAAACCCATCACTCTTAACTTCCATCCATACATCCATTCACTCCCACACATTATAGAATACACTTTAGGTGCATGGCATTATGCTAAGAGTTTCTGGTTCTAGGTAGTCACTCCCAGTCTGGTAGATGAGATTGTGTTGTAAGACTTGTTTGTTTTGACTACACAGTATTCTGAAAGAGCATTTTAAATAGAATTGGATGCAAACAGTTGCCACCTCCTCTCTCCTTACTATTGCCCAGATAGAATATTGTCTTACTCCAATATTCTGCTTCAATATTATTTCTTAAAGAACTAGGAAAGTGAAGAGGTTCTTTTGTAACTACAAGCAAGCCCTTACATGGGAACACTCATGGTCAGTAATAATGCACATGACATCTAAGTGCTTGCATGTGATACGTCTACTGTCCAGTCCTACAGTGTCTGAGACCAGAGGAATACAGCACATAAAATCTGGCATATTCTTGGCTTCTCGTTCTTATACTGCCTTGACAGTCTAGGAAAATTAGTCTTGAACTTAATTTGTCCAGATTTGTCTAGGGACAAAGGGAAAGCTTAGATTTTAGACTGCTCCAATTCAATAAACCATCCTCGATGGGAAATGTCAAACCTGTTTTTATTCTTCAGGCTTACGGAAGCAGCCATCTCCCACCTGTTTTGGCTTTACATGCAACTGTAAACAAAGGCATTCTCTGACAAAGGAGGGCAATGACTACATGATAAAAACTTTTACATCTTTATTAAGTCATCATTCCACACTGAAACACAGAAGCTTCATAAAACAGCTGATGTTCTGTTCCTAAGCAACCTTATTTCCATTCATCAGAAACAAGTGGCATTCATTTGAGATAATGATTTTTTTCAGTAAGAGAATTAAAATAACCCCAATATCAAAACCAAAACAAAAGCATCTTATGTCCTCAATTTTTATTAAAGTATTTGTTTTTTTAATTCTGGCATAGTAATAACTCATATTTTCATAACACAAATTTGTCTTTAAGTAAACTCACAATACACTTAAGGCAGATTTAACCTGTAAATAGTCTAAACACCGTGACATCACTTATACAAAGAGCAAAATCAGATAGCATCCATATCTTTCTTGGTATTCATCTTTAGACTTAAAGTTTGAGTAACACATTGGATTTCTATTAAATTTCACTTTTAAGACAGGAAAAAATGCTACAACTATTCTGTAATTTTTTCCTTTACCTAATTAGAATAAATATAGATAGTACTAACAACTTAACTTTTAAATACATGGGGGAAATCAACACTATAGGACAGCTTAGAGGTAGAACACCTGCCTAGCATGTACAAGGCCCTGGGTTCAATCCCCAAGAAAACAGAAAGAAAAGAAAAAGAAAAGAAGGAAGAAAACACAATGTTTTATATTCATTCCACATCACTCTGAGGGGGGCATAGTGAGTAGCTGCTATAAAGCCATATTATTAAGTATTGCCTTAAAATCCTGCTTACAAGGTTTTACGTATCCATTTAGTTATCCAAACACATAAACCCAATGCATAAACTCTGGTTCCGCTAACAACAGGAGACTGAAGATCCACTCTCTGGTCTCCTGTCATTAACACTAAGCAGGCTTTTAAAATTAATTTGGTGATCCCAGTCTTTGAGGGAATCTATATCACAAAACCTCCAAGGTACCAATGGGCTAAGGTAGAAGATGCTGGAGACCAAAGGCTGACAGGTAAGGTAGTGTTTTGCTAGCACATCTTTGGGAAGCGGAATGCAACCGGAATCATTGTTATTTATCACTGGAAAGCAAGAGCCATCAAGTCATTTCTTTAAGAATACATGTCTTTACAGTTTGGGTGTTTTCAAATGTGCAGTGTTAAAAGGACATGCACAGTTAGGATTTGATGGCGAAAGATCTCGGGCAACTTGTCACTCTCCATGGCTCTACTGTGGTCAAGCTCTTCTCAAACTCAAATGCATTGATCTTTAAAGCAGGACAAACTCTTCTGTGCTAAATCGTTTGAATCTTTTTTCATCTTCTGAGAAAAAGCCTTCTTCACTGGCTGCAGTAGATGTAAAATCAAAGTCTCTGGAATGGCCATTTACAAAAGTAAACAATGGATATTTCTCCTTAGAGGAAAATTTCAATATCTGCAAGAGACAGCACAATGAATCACACACTGGATGCAACTGCGCATAGTAGGGACACGTGACAAAACTAAACATTTTAGTCCTGGCCTCGTCTTGTACATTTTTCTCACATTCACCCAGTGCTGTTGGTTTTTTTGTTTTAATTCTTATTTTAATCAATTTTTTCTTATTTAAAAATATTACTTTTCATTTTACATACCAACCCTAAGTTCCCCCTCCCCCCACAACTCCCTCCTCTCACCTCCCTGCTTCCCACCCCCTATCCACTCCTCAGAGGAGATAAGGCCTTCCTTGTAGAGTCAACAAAGTCTGATACACCAAGTTGAAGCAGGACCAAGCCCCTCCCCTCTTTATCAAGGCTGAGCAAGGGATCCCACCATAGGGAATGGGCTCCAAAAAGCCAGTTCACATACCTGGGATAGGTCCTGGTGCCACTGCCAGTCTGCCCACCCCACCCCAAACAGATCAAGTCACAGAACTGTCATCCACATTCAGAAGGCCTAATTAGGTCCCATGCAGGGTCCCCAGCTGTCAGTCCATAGTCCATGAGCTCCCACTAGCTCGAGTCAGCTGTCTCTGTGGTTTTCCCTATCATGCTCTTGACCCTCCCTCCCCTTGTCTAACCACTGGACACGTCTGCCAGACAGAAACTCAACAGTGCAATTGTTTTAATTGCCCTGCCTACAGGATTAAAGCTGATGAGCATCACACAGTTTACCCATAAAAATACAAGCTAGATCACCAGTCCCTTCCACCCCAAGGTCTCCCATAGTCTTCCAGTCCCATTAATTTTGTAGTCATGCTAAAGTACTCACTCATATTTATCTTCTTTTAGACAGTAACCAGAGTATGACAAAATGGTAGTGAAATGTTGTGAAAGATAGTCTGTTAGGATAACACACACAAAAGCAGTGTGACACCGAGGCAGATGGTCCAGTCTAGTCTCAATTCTGCAACTACCTCAAGGTGGCCTTGGGCGAATCACTCTCCCTTATCATCTATGAGACAGCCTAAAGTCAGCCAATTTCCCTATGAAAGAATTATTTTCAAAACAGTGAAAGCAATAATATGAAGCTCTTTTTACAATTCAGTTTGAGGGTCAATGAGATGGCTCAGTGGGTGAAGATGCTTGCCTGCAAGCCTGGCAACCTGAGTTCCAGCCCTGGCACCCACAAGGTGGAAGGAGAGGATTAATTCCCACAAGTTGTCCTCTGACTTCCACATGTCATATGCATTTTTTAATGTACTAAAAATAAATAGGTTAGCTCTTTTCAAGACTCCAACACTTTTGACTGACATATTTCTGCTTTAATCCAGTCAACACAAAAGAGTGATGTCTTGTATGGTAACAACACACTGCCTCCTTACCACAACAGCAACAAAAAAGCAGCCCCTAAAATCTTGTGGGAGACCTGCAACTATTACATAATAAATATTTATAAATTGTATATTCACATGTACTTTGGACAATTTAAATTTTTCTGATAAATAAATTCTATTAAAAAAAAACAATGATCATAAAAATAGAAAACTTTCTCTGAAGAACGTTTGAACAGAAAATTTTCTTTCTTCTTTTTCACTTTTGAAACAAAATGTCATTATGTCACCAGACTGGCCTCAACCTCACAATGGCTCCATCTCTGCCTCCCAAATGCCGGGATTACAGTCATGTACCAACAGGCCTAGCAGAAACCAAAATTTTGTTGTCAATAAAGACCATTAAAACTCTCTGAAAACTTCAAGTTATACAGCAAAGGCTGAGAGAATAGCAACTGTACATGTACACATCACTAATCATCAGTTAAATGCGGCTTACCTGGGTAGCTCTGGCAATAGAAACAATGTAAAAAACATTTCAATGAGACATTTAACATTTCCGCCCCCCCCCTTTTTTTTTTGTTGCATGGAAACAAACCATTTTAAAACAGCCAAGTACTAAAAACATCAGAGCTGATGAAAACAGATCTTGTAATTCATATCAGGCTTCTAAATTATACTTTGCTCTAGTTTATTTGGTTTGTATTCTACAAAAAGAAAGAGAGAGAGAAAAGAAAGAAAGAAAAAGAAAAGAAAAGGGGGAAAATATGGAAAATAAGGAACAAGAGGCAGAAAGAATGGGCATCTCAGGAATCATCTTGTACCAGCCAACAGCTGGGAAACATGCCAGACCTGCTTGTCATTTTGTCATTTTACAGCCATTTATGCCACTTGTAAAGTCCAGGATCTGATGGGCAAGCATCCATAGTACATTGCTTCCAGAGCAACACAGCACAGCTAACATTAGAATCTTCACCTTTTCTTTCAAGATCAGAAAGGGACTTTTGAGTTTGTTGGCTATGACCAAGAAGCTCATCGATCATCATATTTAAATCTGCACCTCAGGGAAAATGTTACAAAGAAAACTTTTGTCCTCTATAAAGTGTGTTTACCCTCCTGCATCTGGGGCATCCTATACAGAACCTGTTCATCCCAGCTTTGAAACTATCAGTGGCACAATCTTTCTGAGTTTATTTAAAATAATACTAAAAGTTCTCAAATGAGAACTATTTTAAAGGTTTATCTAGGGAGATGGGAACACAGCGCAGGGTTAAAAACACTGACTACTTTCCCAGAGGACCAGGATTCAATTCCCAAAACCCACATGGTGGCTAACAACCGTCTCCAACTCCAGTTCCAGGGGATCTGAAGCCCTTTATCTGCCCTCGATGGGCACACAGGCAGGAAAAACACCCATACACATGAAATTAAAAACAAAGGTTTACTCAAATTAGTTAAAATGCATTGTCCACATAAAACCTGAAGCATAGGGTTGGAGAGGTGACTGAGCAGTGAAGATCACTGGCTGCTCTTGCAGGGGACCCGAGTTCAGTTCCCAGCACCCACATGGCATCTTCAACTGTCTGTAACAGGAGTGTCACAGGATCCAACACCCTTTCACTTCCAAGGCACCAGGAACACACGTGGTGCACAGACATTCATGCAGGCAAACACTCCTATACATAAAATAAAAATAAATACACTTATTTAAAAACTCTGCATAAATGTTTACAGCAGTTTTTTTTTTCACAGTGTCAAAACTTGGAGGTAATCAATACGCTGCTATTTTTTAATGAGGAAACAAATACGTTGTGCAAATACGATAAATGGAATGCTAGTCTAGGCTGGAAAGGAATAAGCTATCAAAGCACACATAAAAAATTTAAGCACATATCACCATTTGGAAAAGGTGGATCTGAGGAGACTACATACTACATGGCCTCAGTTACATGACATTCTGGAAAAGGCAGAAGGATGGGCACAGTAAAAGATCAGTGTCTAAGAGGACGAGGCTGAACAGGGACAGCAGAGGGTTTTCTGACAGTTAAACTATTGCTTATGATATTACAATGACATGTGTCTCAATATGTCTGTCAAAAAGCCACAGAATATACGCACACAGTGTAAATCTTAAAACTCTGGATTGGGACAATAGCGATGTGTCAATCTGAGTGCCTTGGTTGTAACAAATACGCTACCCTGTTGTGGTAGAATGATCCCGGGGAGGAAGGCAGTGGAAACTTTCCTGTTCAATTTTGTTGTGAAGCTAAAGCTAAACATTGACAATTATTCAACCTATTAAAAATGCACTACAGGATGTTGGAGAGGGGAGGTGGCAAGAGGGACTGGGAGGAGAGGAAGGGAGGGAAACTACAGCTGGGATATAGAATAGATGAATATAGTTGATTAACAAATGAGAAAATCATGCACTATACTGGACAGTTGACTGGAAGATGACTACTACACCAACAATTCATTATTGATACATGCAGCTTCAACAACCTGTCAACCTACTTCCCGAACACTTCCAGCAAGACAATCTTTAAGAACACAAAGTACGGGGGATGGAAAGATGGCTCAGTGGTTAGGAGTGATTGCTGCTCTTCCAGAGGACCTGGGTTTGGTTCCCAGCACCCACACCAGGTGCCTCACAACCACCTGTAACTCCAGCCCCAGGGGACCTGGTGTCCTCTTCTGGCCTCAGTGAGCACCCACACAGACAAACACAGGTACAAACAAATAAAAACACATTTTAAACCTTGATCCTGAATTGTTTTTTTTTAAAGTCTGGTGTTCTTTTGTAATTAAAACACTGGAAATGTTGTCAAATCTTGGGGTTTTCCAAAGTGGAGAATACAAAATCTACATTTAAAAGTTCCAAATCAGGTTGTCTCTGTGAGACAAAATATCACTAATTTAGCACTATTCAAAGCTAAATATAATGTCAATTATTTAATGGTTTAGGGAAATGTGTATTGTATACTTTTAGGTGTGTGTGTGTGTGTGTGTGTGTGTGTGTGTGTTTGCACACATGCATGTATATGCCATGTTTGTACAAGTGCTGGTGAGGGTCAGGGAAGGGCACTGGGCCCCCTGAGGCTGGAGTTACTGGTGGTTGTGAGCTGCCTGCATCAACTTTTAGACAGGTCTAGATTCTATTCTGTTCCTACAACACAGCCAAATACATGCTGAAGCTGCTTTATTACCTGAAAAGCAAGCTGTAGATTTCTTCACAGGAAAGAAATATGGTCATACTTATCTATGGACTGTGTCGATAGGCTTCAGAATTGAGAGGGGGAAAATCTAGAGGACAGGAGTTGAGTCATTTATTTCATCATAAAGCTAGTTAGAAGAACAGAAATAAAACAAGGGATGATCTCTTTCCCCATGCCAAAGTCCTCTCCACTATGTCCTGCCACCAAACATGGAAATCACTCTGGCCCACAGCACTCCACTGATACTGTCCAGGATCACTACACTGGGCTATGGTCTCTGTGTTGGTCCATTCTAAAATCAGCCGAAAATATGAAAGATAAAATTGTCAAAAAGCATCTTGAAAGGCTTCCAATTATTTAAAGCAAGGCAGTCATAATCTTATATGCATATCCTTGTTCAGTGATGTGTAAATGTAAAAAACAGACTAATACGTACTATAAGCCGGAAATGACAGCACACACCCATAAGTGTGGTATACTCCCAAGTAGTTGGGATGTTCAGCAGTTAGATGCCAGCCTGGACTAGATATATCAGGATACTGTCTTAAAATACCAAAACTAAAAATACATACATATAAACACGCGCGCGCACACACGCACACACACACACACACACACACACACACACACACACACACACACACACACACAAACAGTGGCTGGAGAGATGGTTCAGTGGTTAAAAGCACTGGGTTTGACTTGGGTTTGATTCTCGGTACCCTCATGATGGCTCACACCATCTGTAATTCTTGACACACTCTTATGGCTTCTATGGGCAGCAAGGACACACATGCTCCACAGACTAATGCAGGTGAGACGCCCACACACAAACACAAATGCACACATGGAAATGTCCCTTTGTCACTGTAGCGCCATGCAGTTGGACTGCGCCAAGGGTGTAGGTGCTGTTAACCCCCTTACACCAACCCTCACTACTCAACCTTAAATCCAGCCACTCCTCCAGCTCTCACATAAAAACCTTTATTAGTTCTTACTCTCAGCTGTTAATGTGACAATCAACACTCTGAGCATTTCTTCTGAAATGTTACTTCCTTTAGTTTTACAGTATTTTACCTCCCAGAGTCTGGATGCTTCTTCGTCCCTCCCTTCACTCACTGTCTCCGTTTGTTTCCACACCCCAAAATAGAGATGTAAAATTGATCCTTTATCTCTCCTGCATATTAGTTCATTCTATATTCTTAAAAATATTATCTGCTCTCAGTTTCAACTCTTTCTCGCTAAGCATTATTATTATCTATCGTATGTAGCCAAGGGGAGTGACTACTGAAGGATCGGTTACAAGGATGACACCAGTGCAACTATTCCCCACTTATTTCATCAGAAAAACATCCCCAAACTCCCAACCCACACCCACTCATAGTACACTGCCCAAAGTGTATCTAAATAACTGAGACCCTAGGAACATGAGTGAAAAGGGCAAGAATACAATCAGGATTCTCCTTGGGGGGAAAAAAAAAAAAAAAAAGGAAAAGAGACAGGGATTAAACAAGTATCCAGTGATGTCTGTGCCATTCACAGAAAGGAGCGTAGTAAAATTAAAACAAGGCCATGTGCTTAAGATGTCTTCAGATCTCATGGTCAGAAATGGCCAGGCTGAGACCTGAATGACACGAAGCAAGCATTGTTGGCAGAGGAGCACATTTCAACAAACAGATGAGAGAAGAGAAAGTGTGGTCCTCATGGTCCTGAGGAGACAGACAAAAAGATGGTTTGGGTTTCATTGTTTGCTTAAACACTCAACTGATAACCATTCTACCTCAAATTTCTCACAACATTCTTCTGAGAGTTTCTACTCACAATGATGTCTAGTCCCTCCTCACACTTCTTTCCTAATTGCACGAGTACCAGCCCTTCTAAGTCCAGCCCATATTCTACTGACTCTACCCCAGACCACACTGACAGTTCCTCCAGAGACCCGTGGACTTGAGTACAGCGTATAGACTACTAACACTAACTGTGGCACTACACAGACTCTGTTCAAAGCCAGAATGAATTGTGTGAGTCTGAGCAGGTTACCTGGCCACACTGTCTCACTTCACTTAGCTGTAAATGCCACACAGAGTTGCTGTGCAGATTGACTCGGTTAATGTAAAGTTCCTACAAGAGTGCCTGATGTCTAATGTGTTGGGTTTATCACTGTTATTGCCATTATTATCATAATATTGGTCTTCTAGCACATGTTAAACATACAGAGATTGCTAATGTCGATTCTTGCCTTCCTAATGAAACCATGAACCCCTAAAGAGTACACAAGAAATCCCAGAAGGAAAAGGGTGTAGTTGGAGCTAGAAAGAGCATCTTTGGAAACTTTTGGAAACACAAAAGTGATTTCACAAAGATTTTTTCCGAAACAATGATGGACACGGGAGACTGTGTATCACTGGAGAAAACGGGAATCTTGATCTGAGACAAGAAAGCAAACTACTTTCTCTCTCAATGACCAAGGACAAGACACACAGAGGCCAGTCCCCACCCAACATAAACAACAAAAAGCAAACAACTTTTCAACAGCAGCAGCTACCTGAAAATCAAAAAGACTTTCAGGAACGTGCTCTCCGCTACGGGAAATGAAGCTGGATTCCCATATAAACAGAAGGCTGTGACGGATGAGCAGTCTTGAGTTGTGGCAAGGGGCTTGAGGGGTACTACCAGTTAATAGTCACCGCCATTTCTTCTCAAGACTTATTTATTGTACGAGTATGAGTGTTTTGCCTTTCATGTAAGGCTGTGTACCACACGCATACCTGGTGCCTCCAGAGGTCAGAAGAGGGCATCAGAACCCCTGAAACTGGAGTTTCAGACATGTGAACCACCATGTGGGTTCTGGGAATTAAATTTGGGTCCTGTGCAAAAGCAACTGGGGCTCTTAACTGCCATCTCTGCAGCCCCAATGAGTAATTCCTTATCTCATTTTTGGTGCGATTTTCTGACCTCAAACAGTAGGTAATATGCTAGCCAGTATTTGATGATCATCATCAGGTTGAGAACAACTGAGAGAAAATACAGCTATTCCCCATTACACCACATACAGGGCAGTGGAGCAGACGGTGTGCAAGCCTCACCCACAGGCCAAGCAGATGTGCAGGCAGAACCTACGGGAAGCATAGGTCTGCCTTCGGAAGTCTGAGGGAAGCAGGGTGCAGATGCAAAGACACATCATGAAAAGCAGCACAAACAAGGTAAGATTATTCTCTCAATTTCAAGAAAAATTCCTAAAACAAAGAGAAACTGGACACGCGATGAAGAGAGCGCATGAGGTAAGCACAGTTGTCAACTACCAGCAACACAATAAACCAGGGCAACCACACTTCATACACCATCTACTTAGTCTCAGTCTTCAGAACCGTGTACAGACAGCACTAACTAACTATTCTTATCCTCACTACTGAGAAACTGATGTACAAGGAGGGAAACAGTGTGTCCACAGATGCACATATCAGAGAGGGAAAGTGCTTGCTCAGGGATGCACAGCATATCAGAGCAGTCAGGCTGCAGCAGTTAGAACACAAACCTGAGAACTTCCAAAGGGGGATGTTCTCATTCAGAGAACAAGAATCTACAACGACATCACACATGTCAGCAGCACCTCCCTACAGGACACAGAGGTGCACGCCTCTAGAGCAGAAGAGGGAAGAGAGATCATTTGGGGTTGGAAAGATCTGGAGGAAACACAGGAGGGGAGGAAGGCAGCTCCGGGAACAGGGGTGGGAAGGCAAGAGTCAGTCAAGCTTGGCTTTAACCCCACACCAGCTATCACTTTGTTCTGAAAAAGAGAAACTTGGGTACAATCAACAGATTTTAAAGATATACATATGTATTACCTTGGCACATATAAAAAATAAGCTTTTATAACAAGGATGTTTTGAGTTATACATACTAGCAGTACTAAGTGAGTAGACAATTATAAATTTTAAGATAAAACCACAGCAATTTAAGGAATAGATGAACAGATACTAAAGACTTTCTACTAATCTCAATCAGTGAGCTCCTTGAGCTTTTAAAGACGTCTCTTCAAATCACTATTCCGTTCAACAAATATTTACTGACCCCTAGAATGTGACAGGCAATTCTGAGCACTGGCAATTCAACAATAAACTCAGCCTATCCTTAACTTTGCCAAGGTAACACCACACTGGAAAAGACGTGTGCACTCGTGAAGCAGCAGAATACACACAGACACGTTAGGTACATGTAAAATGAATGACAGCAATAGGCGCTGAGGAGAAAAACAGGGAGGGGGCAACTACACGCAGATGGCTACAAGGCTAAGCAGGGAGCATGAATCAAGACCTGGAAGACGCAAAGGAGAGGACATGAGTATGTCTGTTGGAAGAGAATTCTGTATATGGAATTCCATGAACAAGAAGAGGGTCAGTCAATTGTGGCTGGACAAAAGTTGGGAGAAAGAGGGTAGAAGGTAAGGTCAGGAGATGATGGGAGAGGAGGCAGGGATTGGAAAGAAACTATAAAGGTAGGAATGAGAAGTTACTAGAACAATCTTAATCACATTTTTATTTATTTTTTATTATTTTATGAGTATGGATATGTCACCTCCTGTATGTCTATCTGTGCATTACATCCATGCAACAGACATGCGGTTGAAGTTAGCATCATGTCCCTTAGAACAGGAGTTACAGAGGGTTGTGAACCATCATATGGGTGCTCAGTCCTCTACAAAAGCAGCCAGTGCTCTTAACCACTGAACCATCTTTCCGGCCCCTTAATTACATTTTAAATAAAATCACTAGGGCAGCTATGTGGACAGACTGTAGGTGTAGCAAGGGAACTGTTGAGAAACAAGAGTAGACATTTCGAGGAAGGTGTTACGATGGGCCAGAGTGATGAGAAGGGCCAGAAGTTACCACTCAAAGTACATGTCGAAAGAGATGATAAAAGTTTCCTATGCTTCAGACATAGGGTGTAAAGCAGAGAAAGATCCAGTTTGAGGGCAGGACCCATAAAAATGGCACTGCTGATTTATACAGTGACCAAATTCTTTCTCATTTGCTACGCTTTACTTTACTACTTTTATAATTTACTTTAGTATCCATATTCCTTTAGATGGATATTAGATAAAATGTTAACAGGTCTCTTTCTATAAATAGTACTTGTGGCAAAATTCTAGTGAAATAAAAAAATAAAAATAACTTTATGATTTTTAAAATCGATCTTTTCATTTTATAGTCAAGTCTTACAGCCTAAAAAAAATAGCTAAAAGCCACTTTATAAATACCCTTGTTAGGAGAGCCTGATAAAACTGTGTGTCAAAATAACTCTACCACTAAGAGCAACCATGAGGAGTGACTAAAATAGATAAAACCCTGTTGGAAAGCTTCTGAAAGCAAATGAGATGAGCACATCTTATGCAGCAAGGACCCTGATGAGGTGGAGTGGATCAGGGGATGCCAGAGGCCAGAAGGACAGAAACGATCACAAACACAGCCCTAGTCCCTTGAAAATACCTCCAAGATACTTCTTTTCTGAAGCCACTAGGTGGGGCTGGGCAAAGCAGGCTTCCACACCAGGGTGAAAAAAGTCTCTCTGCCCTGCTAGGTACAGTGATGCAGTAGACATCACTGTAAGTGATGGAAGTTAGATTCCAGCAAAGGGGCACGTTGAAATCATGAGCCAGCCACTAAAATTTAACAAGAATGTAGTATTCTGCATCACCTACTGTAATACACCCAACAAATGTGGGGGACCTGAAACTGGAGGTAAACCTGCCCTGAGGGAACAAAGCTGTAAAATGATCAAAAATGTCCTCAATTTTTGTTGTTTTTGTTTTAAGCACATATAGTCATCTTTAAAGCTACAAGATCATGTGAGAGTCATGGAAGATGGTGAACTTCTTTAGATTAAAGCAGATTCAAGATACACAGCTGTCGTGCACTGCTATGAACGGGTCAGTCAGCTACACCACACATTAGCAGGGCAACTGGAAAAAGCGGTACCTTCTAAAGCTCGGATGCTAATGTGATATACAACATCACTTCCCTGATTTTGACAGCTGAACTGAGCTTATGCAGGATAATGTCCTTGTTTGTCAGAGCTGCACACTCAATTGTTCAAGCATAATGGGGCATTATGCTAGCAATTACTCTCAAATGGTTCTGGAGAAAAGTTAACTGTTATAGTTTCAACTCTTCTTTAAATTTTCAAACTGTGTCTGTTAAATGGAGGCAAAATAAAGATGCAAACAAAAGCAGCATTTTTTTTTCATCAACAAACAGCACTAAAAGAAATAACCATGAAAGCAATTAAGAAAGACCAGAGATGAAAGCAGCATGAGAGAGGAAGGGACAAAGGCATCGGAAAGGGTGGCAGTCACTACAACACAAAGAATTCAGAATCCTACAAGATTCAAATGGTGGACAGCAAGGCAAGGAAGTAGAACACATGGCAGGAAATTCTACAGAGCTAGAGGAAGCAATTACGATTATATCATTGTAAGTGATTCAGTTGGGCCAGGCGAGGTGTGCAGGCCTGGAACCCCAACACTTGTGCAGGAATTTGGGCCATCGAGATGGCTCAGCGGGTAAGGGGGCAGGGCTATGGCCAGGCCTCACAGCCTGAGTTAGAATGCGGAAATT
Organism: Cricetiscus sungorus; assembly: GCA_030556225.1. NCBI lineage: Eukaryota > Metazoa > Chordata > Mammalia > Rodentia > Cricetidae > Cricetiscus > Cricetiscus sungorus. The sequence continues at coordinate 99,373,126 of JANBXA010000734.1, read as the reverse complement.
TATATGGTGGAATGAGGGAATTAACTCCCACAAGTTGTCTTCTGATCTAGACATGTATACACACACACACACACACACACACACACACACACACACACACACACACACACAAGCACATACACATACTGCACACACATGCACAGGCACATAAGATAATTTTTTTAAAATACAAAGAACAGTCTAGCCTCAGCTAATTTCAAGGCCACAGCACTAAGCACTTGTTGCTATTCTAGAGGACCCAGGTTTGATTCCTACCACCCACATGGTGGCTCACAACAATCCCTAACTCCAGTTCCAGAGGATCTGATGCCCCTCTTCGTGCCCCTCGGGTATCATGCGTGCCTATGGGGTAAAGACATCATTCACACATGAAATAAAATAAACAACTCTAATAAAACTCTTAAATCAATCAATAGGAAACTGTTAATCAGTCAGTAGATTCCACTGAAGAGTAAAGTCTAATAATTGTGTGTGAACATGATTAATGATATTGCCACAAAGTATATAAACTAAAGAGCAATGAAATATAAAGAAGAAACAGAGGATTCAATACCCCCCAGGGGAAACTTTTCCCACAATTTAACTTGGGCTGTGAGGCCTGGCAACAGACCTCCTTCCCCACTGAGCCATCTTGATGGAAATTCCTGATCCTCTTGCTCCTACATCTGCTGGGACAAACAGCTGGCAGAAGCAGTGTAAAACTGATTTGGGCTCGTGGTTTCAGGGTTCAGTCCATCATGGCAGGGAAGGCCTGGAGGTAGGAACAGCTCTGCTCCTGGTAGCACCAGTATGAAAAGGAATGGGGCCTGAAACAGGACCAGGCTATAACCCCCAGAGGCCCAACCCCAGTGAAGCCTTCTCACTAGCCAGGCCTCATCTCCTAAAGCTTCTCCAACCTCTGCCCCTAATACCACCAGCAGCTGAGGAGAAGGTGTTCAAACACATGAGCCTGTGAGGAACATCTCAGATTCGAACCACGTCAATGTCTCTCCATAAATTAAAAAGTACATAGGAAAATAAAGGACATTAAAAAAAATGTAAGGGATAGAAAATAGGACAATGGCATGTGGCAAATATAGAACCATGCCCAGCATTTCTGCTCTGATTGATGTGCAGAGTATGCCTCATGCAATCTTAAAAGAATTAGATATGCCCAAGAATATTCTTAAGGACCAGACATGATAGCGCACATCATTAACCCCATTATTCAGGAGGCAGAGGTAGAGGCAGACAGAACTCTGTGAGTTTATAAAAATGAGTTCCAGAAAAACCAAGACTGATAAACAAAGAAACCCTGTCTCAAGGTGAAGAAAAAAAAAAGAATATTCTTTAAAATACTATTTGTAGGACTGGAGAGATGGCTTAGAAATTAAAGCACTTGCAGAGGACCTGGGTTCAATCCCCAGAGCCACATGGCAGCTCACATCATCTGGAACTCCAGTCCCAGGTGGTCTATTGCCCTCTCTGGCTTTCTCGGGGACTGCATGGCATGTGATATTGATATACTAACATACTTGAAGGTAAAATACCCATGCACATAAAAATAAATAGCTCTTTAAGAAAGAGAAAATAAAAATAGAATATTATTTGTAACCAAAAACTGAAATAAGCAGCTAGGCTGTGGTGTACACCTTTAATCCCAGCAATGGGAGATGGCAGAGGCATGCAGATCTCTGTAAGTTCAAGGCCAGCATGTTTCACAGAGCTAATTCCAGGACAGCCAGGGCTGCACAAGGAAATGAGCAAAGCAAGAACCGAAACAAGCAATTTTAGATTCTTAGAAACAAGCCAAATGACATCAATGAAAGCAAGACTGAGAAATTTAACGGCATACAAAGTAATATATGGTGTTTGTGGACGTATAGAGTATGGGTGTGACAGACTGATCCAATATGGAAGTTACCAGTAACAAGAAAAGGGATGCAACGGACAAAGAGCCACGTACACCGGATTTGTGACCAATTACAGTACGTGTGTAATTTTTCATAAGCTCAGTGGTAGAGTGCAGGCATCTTTCTTCATATGTCTATATGCCTGAAATTTAAATTTTAATGTCATAAAATACATTATTGATGTGCTGCTTCAGCCTGACATTCATGCTTCTCTACACTATTATGTCAATGTACTTTCCTAGTGTCACTCATCCTGCGCTATCTCCTAGTACACTGTTTCCTAAGCCACAGACATCCACACATGGCCTGCCTTCCCTGCTCTTCTGTATATGTTTCCTCTAGTGTGATTAATGAACACTTTTCTTTCATCATTCATACAATTTTGTAAAATAAATTAAAATGGGAAATCATGTGGTTACTATACCCACCGTGCTTCCTAATAGGAAGAGAAATAAATACATGCATTAAATGTTTGTTTTTAGTGATGCCTGAAAATATCAAGCATCACTCCCCGGGGTTAACTCACAAGTAGTTCTCCTGGTGTAAAAAAAAAAAAAAAAAAAAAAAATGCTTAGTTAGAAATTGAAATCTCCAGACCACACCCTTCGGGGTTCCGGCTCAAGTGGTCAGGGGATAGAAATCTGTCCTTTCTGTACTCCAGTCATCCATCAGAGTGGACTCCTCTCTGGTATGCACCACAGTGCGGCTCCTCTTGGCCCTTCCCTCTATTTCCTTGGCTCTCAGTACTCTCCCTCTCACCAAGCAATGGAAATTATGCGTACACTTTCACTTTCGGGCTCAGCTTAAATATCACTGTCACAATAAAATACTTTGACTTGGATGTGCCATCTCCCTGGGTTCAACTTGCTTCCTTCCTCATCAATTTATTTCTAGTTTCATATGGACGCTTATCATAATCAACGTAATATATGTCTGCTTGTCGTGTTCCCGCTCCTTAAGTATAAATGTTACTTGAGGCTAGAAACGTTACGTCTTATTCAAAGCAGGAAATCTATCCCGGTCGCTTTATGCTTTGTATATAGTAGTTATGTACACACCTGACAGAATGAACCCCATCCAATAATTAGCTTAATAATCTTTATTAACATTTTTCAATCACACAGCATAAGGAGACTATTCACCCACAGAACATTACAAATTCAACGTGACACTCCAGACTGCCTAGATCATTTTCAAAATGAGAAAACAAAATAAATCCAATTAGAAAAGAAACATAGAAAATATGGAAAATAATTAGGTTGACTAAAAATGCCAGATTCTGGTCTGGGGGTATGTGTGCTTAACTTAGAACTACCTGAGCAAAAGCAGTTGACAAAGTGAGGCCTTGACACTACTCAAAAGCAGTATCTAAGAAAGCAGTGAACTGGCTCTAACAAATTCTCCAGAAGATACTGCAGCATAGTTTCCCTTTGCCTTAACACTGCACACTGCTCTGATACATCTGCAACTATTCTAACTGCCTTTCCGGTGAAGAAAACCACAATAACTATTTTTAATCAGAAAGATCAATACATAACTCCTCTGTAAATGCTTCGTTTTGCCACAGGAGTAGACTGTGATCCTGTCTCAAACACACTTATTCTGATCCCATCAGAAAGTAAGCTGATGAAATCACAGAGATACACCTCTATGTGGGACATGGTCACCTATGTCAGCATCTGTCACTGGATTGCCTGGGTTTATATATTTTTAGCACATGCATGGTATCTTACAGAGACAAAGGATTATCAAACCAGAATATACACTGTCAGTCATGATCTCAATAAAGAAAGCAAAGGGAATGCCATGTTCTGCTCTGATCCCTGGCCTTCCTGCTGCCAGGGAGAGTGAGGAGGCAAGGACTGCGGGCAGGGCAGAGGAAGGTCTCACGGATCTCACTTTCTCCTCATTCATTTTCCTGTCAAATTCCTGTTAAGTTTCCCGCTCTTCTTGGCAAGTCAAGTACACTAAAATTCTTATTTAAGGCTTTGTACTTAATAGGTTCATTCTGTCTTTACACCGTTGAAGTAAAATGTTACCCTACTATAGTCTACTTTCCTGAGTAATGTCAACTGGACGCTAAACAGTACTAAAATCCCTATTACATCTGAGCATGCATTCTAAGTGCCTCTTGGTGAGTCCAGTGCTGTTCTGACTGACCACGGAAGGACAGTCTATGCAACCACTGATAACGACACCCCTCCAGTTACTCTGGCTTCTTGGGCAGCTAACCTTTTTTCTTTGCTAAAATTAGTAAACACGGGAGGCATAAAGCTCTGTATGTTTCAGCAGTACTCATGCACCAAAAACACGTGCCAGTTTAAAAGAAAAAGGTAGCTGAGTAACTACTTCAAAGAGCCATTAAGTAGAACAGACCAGACATGACAGTTATTAAAAGGTAACAACACACTTCGTTTGATAAAGCAGTTCCAACTAACGCAAAAAAATATCATTTCTCTTTAAAAATAAATAAATAAAGGAAGCACTTGGACTAAAAAGAAATGAAATTTGACTTGATCAAATACTTCATTAATTTCTTCTACCCCTAAGGGAGTGCCCTTTAAAATCCTCTTCAAATAGGATATAACCTAATTGCTTGCCCAGGGCCAGGGTTGGCAGGATTTTTATATCAACATTGCCACCTAGTGGACAACACTTTCAACTCGTCACTGGAACCTTGTCTCAAATGCTGGCTCCCCAAAGTTAGTATCATTCAAGGTGGAATTCTACAAACATGTAACAGTTCACACATTTATTGCTATAGAATTTAAATCAGGTACTTTACAAACATTACGTATACCATGCTTTAAATACAGTACCTTAGTGATTTCTTCAGACGCTCGTTCAAAGTCCTGGACGTTTCGACAGTAAAATCCTATCGTACAACTAGGATCCATCTTCCGAAATGACATCTTTTTAGGAGAAGGACAGTGGAATGTCTGTAATTTTTAGAATTAATTTGGAATTAGTTTACCCTTACTTGATGGACCAAAGTAAACACTTTTTTCTCAAAACTATACGTACATATTCTAAGGAGCATTTCAGTCCTTCCCATTCTCGTTAAGGACATAAAACCCAAGCACCAGGATTGTGTACATTTAATCAAACCTTCACCCAATGTGACCTATGTTGTTGATCAGGCATAAACAAAGCCATTTGGGGTGCATTTCTAACACTTAGAGAAATGAAGAAACACAGATCGGCAGAGTTGACATGTGTAGTCTAGTCTAGAGCCCTGTTAGCCAGCCATCTCTGTGACACTGAGTTAAATCCATCTTATTAGAGATGCTTCATTGCTTATAAAAAATATTCATAGCAGTTTTATTCATATAGCCAACGCTAAAAATGAACTAAATATTCATAAACCGGAACTGAATTAAATTTTTTATATGCAGTGTCTGGAAAGTTGGCTTGGTAGTTGTGAACACCAGCTACTGTTGCAGGGGGCCCAGCACCCACATGGTGACTTACAACTGCCTGTAACTCTAGGGCCAAGGGATCCGATGCCCCCTTCTGGCCTCCAAGGGCACTGTACACCTGATGCACATTCTCCCATGCCTAAACAAGTCTTTTTAAAAATGTAAAAACAATTTATGGTCATACCACAGTTGTTTGGAATTAAAGTGGAGCAAATACCTTGCCTGTGGGCGTGGATGAATGAAGCTTCTTTCTAATGCTTAACACAGTTTTGTTACTCTCATAATTCAACACACTGACTCGTGTAAATGTCCTATATGGGATAGTCAACTTCAGAGTTTTTGTCTGACTTTGTTGTTCTTGTTGTCGCCTTGCTCATTTAGTTCTTGAGGCAGGCTCTCCCTCTGCAACCCTGGCTGCCCGGGGAATTGGCTACCAATTGGTCTCCAACCAAGCTGGCCTCCAACTCATGGGAACCCTCTTGGCTCTGGCTCCTAAGTGTGCAACTACTGGAGCATAATTGAATGTTCTTCCAATTCTCTTTTCTACTGCTTTATATTCTTGTTTGTTCCCATGAAGAACACAAGAGGCGGGTGGAACAACTATTTTAAAGAGATTAAAAACAGATCTGGAAGACAGGAAAGCTAAGAAAACAGCTGCAATATGGAGGAGTGTGTAGGGGTACAAGGCAGTTACAGTTCATATTTATGAGACTGTCTTTTACATACAATATGTCTAAAAATAGTCATTTGCCCACTTCACTGAAAACCAGTGACAAGAACTGATTCTTCGGTTTCTTACTACCTAATAAGGAAGACAGTCAAAAATCTGTGCAAGGTGCAATGATACATGTTTAACCTGTCTGTGAATGTGCTCTCCTCTGTACAAAGCAGTGACTGAAGCGCTCCTAGCATCAGTAACTACAACAGTGCGTGCCTGAGCCACCACAAGCACCACCACAGACGCTAAGCTGAACTTGCGGTTATCCTGATATCTACAAAGGACTTTCTAATTACCCACAAAGCACAGATACAGACCTCTGATTTCACCACACAGCAAAGCTGCTGTTGCTGTCACTGCATGAGGACCAGCACTCAGGAAAGCACTTTAGACCTGTCTCTAAGCCGAAGTTAAACTCTGCATCATTTCTATTTATTCTAATATAAGTTCACCTTTTAAATATTTTCTGAAGTGGTGTTGCTAGGCCATGTTCATTTTGTGATTAGCCTTTAAGCTATGAGTGTATGATTTAATTTTAAAATTCTGGTGTCTGGTACTAGAAGCCTCTGTTTCATACACATAGGGAATAATAACTGTGGACATTTTCTTCTATGACAAAAAAAAATATATTTCCAGTGGTGATAGAGGATGTTCTTCTGTATTCTGAATATATGTTTCTCTTATTGGTTGATTACTAAAGCTGTTTTGGCCAAAGGACAGGCTGGATTTAGCCAATCAGGAAATCCAAACAGGGATAGAGGAAGGTAGTAGGCAGAGTCAAGGAGATGCCATGTAGCTGCTGAGGAAGAAAGAGGTCCAGCCATCACTGGTAAGCCAAGACTACGTGGAAATACACAGATTAATAGAAATGGATTCATAACTAAGAGAGAGCTACCCAGCAAGAAGCCTGAGCCATCAGCCAAATAGTTTATAGTTAATATAAGCCTCTGTGTGTTTATTTGGAACTAAATGGCTGCAGGACTGGGCAAGATAGAAACTGCATCTACATAGGAGGGAAAAAAAAAGAGTCAACTCTTATTTATTTCATTTCTTTTAATGCATCATTTATTCATTGACTGAACAAATAGTTATTAAGAATCTATTAAATACAGACATGATTAGATGTTTAATTATGAAATTCATTTCTTAAAGGAGATACTGTGTGTTCATACTATGTGTGTGTGTGTGTGTGTGTATGTATGTATGTATGTGTATATGTATGTTTGTTTGTTTAGAATGGTAATTACTGGGCATAATGGATTTTATTACCTAAACATATAAACAATACCATAACATCCACCTTCAGGTTTGTGTGTACACTATTCTGGAGTTTGAGCTGAAGCATGGTTGAAGAACAAGCTTGATAACTCCACTGCACATGTGAGAGTCATAGAGAGTACCCTACCCTGACAAACTCACTCCCTCCCTTGCGCATCTATCCAAAAACTTCAGTGCCACTGTTTTTCCTAATTTATTGATGGTGACTGAAACAGTTACTTCTGTATGATCCTTCTAGGGCCTGAAAATTGGAATTGGGGCCTAGGAATTGGGACAATTCACATGCCCAGTAACAGGGCTTTCCTTGCCTTGTAAGAACTTAGTATTTGCCAGGAATGTTGGCACATGCCTCTAATCCCAGCACTTGGCAGACAGTGAATCTCTGAGTTCGAGGCCAGCCTGGTCTACAAAGTAAGTTTTAGGCCAGTCTTAGCTATACAGTGAGATCTCATCTCACAAAATAAATAAAAATAAAGACAGTAATTTTTATTTTTCCAGCATTATAATGTAAGTACATGAAAATAAGGATTCATAATATCTAATTTAAGAAACTTTAATTCATTAATATGTAATATTGTCCTGGTTTGCTTTCTGTTGCATGTTATCAGCTGAACCAAAAGTAACATGAAAAGTTTATTTCAGCTTACAAGTCACAGCCCATAAATGATGGAAGCCAGGGCACAAGCTCAAGGCAGGAGCTTTAAGCAGAAACCATGGAGGAATGCTGCTTACTCTCAGCCCTCAGCTTCTGCTTGCTAACTTTCTTGTATACCAGGACTGCCTGCCTAGGGATGGCACCACCCACAGTGGGCTGTCCCTCCTCCATCAATTAGCAATCAAGAAAATGCCCCACAGACATGCTGGTCAGCTAAGCTGAGTGAAGCAATCCCCCAACTGAGACTCCTTCAGGCAACTCTGAGCTGAGGGGACTAATAGAAACACTGTATACATGTTTCATGTGAGTACACAGGTACATATGGGCACATAAAATTATATTTGTAAAATATACATACGCACATATGTATAAAATACATGAATACACAAGAGTATCATACTCCTCTCACCCCAGCAACTAAAAATCTGTCTTATTCAAGCCAGTGACAATGAAAACCTGCAGCTCAACCTGTACTCACTGCTAAGTCCCCAAGTTTGTCCCATTCTCTTCTAGTTTCTCACTGTCTTTTCACAACTTTTCCTCTAAAGTTGCTGAACTGCTCCTCCGAACCCCAAGGTCTCCTTGAAAATCATGCTGTGGTGTGTTATACATTAAGCTACCCTCAGCTAGTTGTGGTGATGCACACCTTTAATCCCATCCCTGAGCTGGGAAGAGGCAGTAGATCTCCATGAGGCTAAGCCCCACCTGATCCACACAGCAAGTTCCAGGCCAGCCAGGGTTCCGTAGTGAAACCTTGACTCAAAAACAAACCAAAACCTTGATGAAGACTACCCAAGACAGAAAGACTCTCTTCCCTCATGTAGAATTCTACTCAATCACACGTGCTAAGTCAACAATCTATCCTAACACATTCATGAGATAATATCCCAACGATGAAAATCAACATGGAGGAGCTCAAGAGAAGCCTACAGAGTTTCATCTAGAAAACTCAATAAATGACAGTTGAGAAAGAAGTTGGCCTAATTTAATTTCAAAATGTTAAACGTTCACCTCTAAAAACATAAGAAACCAACATGTAATAATAATAGCAAAGGATATATTTAAATATCTTCTTTAATCTTAATGTGCAGATATTCACTTAAAATTTCAGACCTGTTAGTCTTAGATCACTCATTTAAAAATCTCAGGACTGCAAGTAATTATTTACAGAGTTAGAAAAAAATGTTTACAATTCCAATTTCTACAGAAGAGATTTTTAACAAACTCTGAGAGGCTTTAGATAAACATGTTATCCTCTGTCTGCACAAAGTTCCAGCCGCGTACACATGAGCCATCAAAGCAAGGATGCTTGGGAATGCAAGGCACTTTAAAATCTTCACTTGATATGACAAAAGCAGGAAGTGAAATTTTAGGGTTGGAAGATTTAGGTCAGTAGTAGAGCTCTTGCCTAGTTAATGGTGAGGCCTTCACCATCTTAAGCCCCACTGCCCAGCAAACTGCCTAAGATTTATTACCGTTCACATGCAATTCTACGAAAAGAGGAAAACAGCTAAGGTATTAATTTACAAAAGAGGCTAGGTTGTTTAACAATACGGTTTCTAAACTAGACTTTAGTCTTACAGTTTGTTTTCATATCTACCCCTTTGAATACTGTTAAGTATTAATATTAGCTCAAAAGGCAGTTCTGAAACACAACATATAACAAATTTCTCATTGACCCTGTCGTTTACAATCAGTGCCCTTGTCATTCATGATCAAATCATTCTAATCTGTGAAATCATCAACTAGGAAAAACTAAATAAAATGATATAATAGTTATCCATCTCATTTAGGAACTCAAACTTTTTCTGACTTAAAATATTGGATAACAATAGGGAAAGCAGAATCTATAAATGAGCTTCAACAGTTGCTAGAAATCCAAATAGGCACCTGAGAATGTAAACTGAGGGGTAGGGAGGCTTCGACAGCAGGGGAGATCTCATCAAATCAATCGGCTTTTCCTTGGGAAATAGTCCTTTTGTCTCCACTCCTACCAGGACAGACATAAAACTATACATTTCTCTGTGCACGCACGGCTTAGCTATCTGCCTACAAAAATACTCAGAGACTTGATCACTTATTTCAGTACAAGCAAGGTACCCAACACATTGGAGATGGACATGAGTGAAGAGGACAGTAAATCACAGATTAAAATTCAGCAGCCAAGCACTCAGCCTTGGGCTGGAGCTGACTGTGGCTTCATGAACTAGCAAAATCCTGCCTATGACTGATAGTAGGAAGGCATGGCTCCCTGGCACACCTCTAAACACCAGCCTGCTTCACATGGGAAGAAAACAATAGCAAGCCTCCATGGACAGTACCTCAAGAGGGAAGTCCTTTATGCTGACATCTACAAAAGACTGGCAGTAATGAGGATCCATGTAAATCAGACTGTCATCTACAAGGACAAAACAGAAGACAAGTAATTCAAAACACCTTCTTATGACACTGCTTACAATCCAATTTCTATGGATAGCAGCTGAAAAAAGTCTGGGTGTAACAGCCTGCCAGCCTGGGACTCGCTGACAGAAACACGGTCTGCAAGGCATAGATTAACTTTGCATAATCAAATATGCTTGTATAAGCAGAATTTTATAAAGCGATGAGACTGTCATTTAATTTTTGGTGATAAAATTACTTTCACAAACACACAATTATATTCTACAGTTTGCATATGAAAAATGCATCGCCTTCTTTGTTCTGACAGCAAGAACATATTGCTTGTCATTTCATCACCAACTAACACCACTAAAAAAAATGGCAAAAAGTAAATATGTAAATAGCAACTGCCAGAATGTGGCAGCGGTATCTTCTGGAATTCGGGGAGACCAATAAATTATGCTTTGTTTATGCAGTAACAGAAATTAACCACACATTTTAAGGAATCCAATTACGTTGTGGACCAAATGACAGGTGAGCAGCTGAGGGAGGACTGACAGCCATATGAGGTCCTCGCTGGGCTCTGTTAACCATCTTGTTTCCAGCCAATCTCATATTAACTTTCCACTTTTAAAAGAAAACAACAAAGAAATACCATGGTTAGTCACTAACCTTGAAATCCAGCAAAGTAATATGACTGTTTGGGTTTGCCGCCGATAATACCTACACAATATTCAAGGCTTAAAACACCCTGTCAGAGGAAATGAATAGATTTAGATCAGGTGACAAGTGGTGACAATCTGAAACAGCCGAGTCTGTACTGTTGAATTTAGAAGCACCCCAACTTCCCACCAACAGTTACTACTTTTTTACATTTGTTCTGTGTCCTGAGATCCTTGTCTTTTAAACTGTCTCCCTTTTTCCTTAAACCATTCAGCATTAATTCACAGCATGTTACTCAACAATGCAAACAGGCCACAATGTGCCACAGAGAAAACAAATGACATCACAAAGCAAAAATGTCCTCAAAAGCAGTGCACTAGTTCTTCTCTTAATGAGAGCACTCTCTTCCATCTAGAGCTGTGGTTCTCAACTTGTGGGTTGAGAGCCCTTTGCAAATCAAACGACCCTTTCACCTTCGCCTAAGACCATCCTGCATATCAGATATTTACATTACAGTAGCAAAATTACACTCATGAAGTAGCAATGAAATAACTTTATGGTTGGGGGTCACCACAACATGAGGAATTAAATGTATTAAAGGGTCACAGCATTAGGAAGGTTGAGAACCTGTGATCCAGAGGATTGAAAAATCTCAGACAGCTCCCACCTTAACACTGTCCAGCTCACAACTTTATTACAATGCAAAAGCTGTTGTACAATCATCAGAAACTATTCTTGGAGGTGAATGCAATGTTATATACATACAATTCTAGTGGTCACCAGGCAGAGGCAGGATTTGCAGTTCAAAGCTAGCCTGAGCTACAGTGCAAAACGTCTGTCTCCAACAACAATAAACAAACAACAACATAATTTGGATCTTGGCTTTGATCTTTCCTGAGCTAATAGTATAAAAATGTGGCATTATCTTTTGAGACCAAGCAGTGGCAGTGAGTGACCTATAGCTTCCCTCCAGCCAAGCATGCACACGGGTAAACAATAGACAAGGCATGAAGCTCTATCCTCTGAGCGTGGCACAGCCTTGCGGACCGGCTGCAATCACTCAGATGTTATCCTGAGGAGCTCTGATTTACACTCCTAGCAAATGGCAGAGGAAAGGTCAGCAGATGGTTGCTTGAGAGTCCAGCTGCTTACTCCTTCCTGTCACTTCCAGACCAGTCTCCCGGATGTTAGGGGCACAGGGGGTCAAAGGCTGACTGGAGGTCTACTCTGGTGGCAAATATTAAATAAGTCATCATGCATGCTAGGGTAAGGATCTGCAATAACAAAGCTGCCCAACTCACCATGCTCCTGTAAGGAACCCAAGTAACCTCATCCCTTCACCAAACTGCATGTAGAGGGAGTAATGTCTTTGGTCTGCTGATGTCCTGTCTGGGGTGAGTGGGTATTACTGCACATCTCCCTGGAAAAAGTGTGTGACTGCTGCTAAAGCTATAATGCCTGACTGGTATTAGGCTTGGGGCCACTGCCATGCCCTCCAGAGTGAGGAAGACCTGGAAGCTCTGGGGCCCCTGAGCCACTGCCTCATTGGTATGTACAACAAGCAGCCAGGCAGCCAGGGCAGTGCTAGAGGCTGTGTATCCCCATGGGATCAGCGTCCACACACACCATCCAGAGGACTTTGGCAGAACTGGGATGAGGCTTCTGCCTGACTTTGGACCTGGTCAGTGAGCAGACACAGGTCAACACTGCAAAAGACAGGAAGGAGCTGCTCCCATTGCTGATGTGGTGTGATGGGGCAATCACAAAGGTCTGGGGAAGGAGAAGCTCTCTGGCAGCCTGGCATCATGAAGACCAAATTCTTCAGCAGAGAATTGAGGAGGCTAAGAGTGTTGGAGGTGCCTGTGTCCTGGCACATTTCCCAGGTGTTCTGGGTGTAGGTTCTTTGGTGACATTTCTACACACTCTTGTCTGTAAGTTGGGAACCTGCCTAACAGGATCTGAGAAGATGTGAGGAATGCATCCTGTTGCTAACAGTCACAGTATGTGGTATGTAGGTAGACATGTGCCACTCACAATCTCAAACACTTAGAATGTGTATATATATACACAGTAGATTGAATCCCACAAAGCAGCTGCAGATTCATAGGCCCCTACATGTATACTATAAGTCTTGGTATTTGAAGCATTGATGATAGCATCATTACTTTCAGCCCATAAATAAGTCCTGAGGACCAGAAAAAAAAATTTCAAAGTGTATTTTGAACCAACAATAAATTGCAATGGTTTTACCAGACAGCTGAGATTGCAAATCAAGGACAGCTGTTAGAATGGTTAATCCCAATTGTTGTCCTGGTTGGGTTTTATTTGTTTGTTGTTTTGCTTTGGTTTGGGTTTTTGTTTATTTGTTTGTTTTGTCAACTTTCAAGAAAGTTTCTAGAAAGCTAGGGAAGTGTTGGGGGAGCAGAACCTCAATTAAGAAATTGACTCCATCAGGTTGCCTATAGGCAACTCTGTGGGCATTTTCTTGATTAATGACTGATGTGGGACCTTCCGGCCCACTGTGGGAGGTGCCACCTCTGGGTAGGTGGTCCTGTGTGGTATAAGAGAGCAGGCTGAACAAGCCAGTAAGCAGATTACTTTATGCCCCCTGCATCAGCTCCTGCCTCCAGATTCCCGCCTTGAGTTCCAGACTTTGCTGCCCTCAATGGGCTGTGACACAGGATACATGTCAAATAAACCCTTTCCTCCCCAAGCTGCTTTTGGTCAAGGTGTTCCATCACAGCTACAACAATCCTAAGACGAATCTCAACTCAACAGAACTTAAATCACCTAGGAGACACAGCTCTGGGCACCTGTGAGGACATCTCCAGAGAGGCTTAACCGAGGTGGGCAGTACCATTCTAAGGGTTGGGGACCTGGGCTGACTACAGAGGACAGACTGCAAGTAGAGTGCAAGCATTCGTCTGTCTCCATCTCCTTGACTCCTAATGAGCCACCTCACATTCCAGCCACCATGCCTTCCTGCAAGGGTGAGCCTGAAGCAGGTAACTATCTCGTGTGCATTGACATGATCTTTTCCCCTTAGCAAGTTAACCAAATCAGAAAAGGTGTTTTCTAGTTTAATTTACGTTCTTAAAAATAATATGTGGTCACTGAAAAAAAAAAAAAAACTCAAAACACACAAAAAAATAAAATACCCAAAGACCATTTCTAATGCCTTTTTTTTTTTTTTCCATTTTTGAGACAGTGTCTCATGCTATCTACAACAGCTTCAAGATTACTATGTATCTGAGGATAACGGTGAACTAAACTCCCACAGGCTGGTATTATAGGAGTGCACCACCACATCTAACTTAGAGCTCATTATTACTAAAATTTGTGAGGATATCTCCTTGACATCTGACAATATCATATAGACAGGTTACTAGCACAATTTTATTTGTGGCCAAACACTGTATATGCTACTCTTTCCCTCTTTTGGATTTAAAACAAAACTAAACAAAAAAACTGTGTGTGTGTGTGTGTGTGTGTGTGTGTGTGTGTGTGTGTGTGTGTGTAAGTTTATGTATACTATATGGCTGTAAGTTCCTACAAAAACTAGAGGCAATAGACCCCATGGGGCTGGAGTTACAGGCAGTTGTGAGTCACCTAATGTAGGTGCTGGGAACTGAACCTGGGCCCTCTGCAACAACAGTAAGTATTCTTAACCACTGAACCATCTCTCCAGCCCCACGCTGCTTTATCTTTCTTTGGCACTCTTTTTGCCATGAACATTTTTTCATATCAGTAAATACATACACCACTTTGATAACTAATGGTTATATTCCATGCTCATAAACCCTCACGAATATCTGAATTGTTCTAGGTTCTTCATATTATAAATAATCCCTTTGCTATAACTCAAATGTTTTATTTCCTCTAAAATTCACATGCTAGAAACTTAGTTCACAGAAAAACAATGATAAGAGGTGAGACCTTTGGGGGAACATGTGGTTCCTGATGGCTCCACCCTTCTGAGTAGCTTAACAGTGCTCTAAAATGGGCCTGGGGGAACAGGTACGTATATCTTGCTCTTCTACAGGAGGCTTTTCAGCAGCAGCCAGCCCCTTCATCCTGAATGAGCATCATCCAGAGTATAAGACAATAGCTTCTATTCTTTTAAATCATGTGATCTCGAGTATTTTATTATGGGAGCACAAGGCAGACTAAACCAGCCTCAGGAGAACAAGTTTGTGGGACAGGAGAGATGGCTCAGTGGTTAGGGGCATTTGCTGCTCTTGCAGAGGACCCAGGTACATTTCCCAGCACCCATGTGGTGGCTTATAACTGCCTGTAATTCCAATTCCAGAAGATCTGCCACCCTCCTTAGGCACCACACACACACACACACATACACACACACACACACACACACACATACACACACACACACACACACACACACACACACACACATTGCATATATACACAGAGAGAAAAACATACCTACAAATAAAAACAGAAATAATTAAATCCTTAAAAAGAAAGCCTTAAGTAATTACAATCTTGCAAAAATATCAGAGGTGGTTTATTAAGAAAAGCAGCAACTGATAAATAAAACAAACATTAAACTTAGCTGCCCTGAACCAACTAACAAATACAAATAATGTTTACCCTATGAAAAATAAGCATTTAACAGTAATAGGAGTTCCTGAACAGTAAGGTTTCCATTCCTTTCTCTTTAAATAAAAACTTAGTTTCACAAGGCCACCTAATCAGCTGAAGGAAATGTTTATGTCTCTGGGACAAATGAAGAAGTGAAAGTCCAAAGTCTCCCATAGCTGAGAAAAGAAAGAGATCTGTATATACCAAGAATCATTACCCACTCTTCTCAGAAAAAGAATGTGACCAAATACAGGAGAGATGCAGTGCTGGCATCTGCATTTCCTCCACCAGACCCCAGGATAGACACCTAGAAACTGGGAGCTGGAGTGCCACCATGTGTAAGGGGATGTATCTTTAGGAACTTCAAACACCCTTCATCTCCATGTTAGCCCATGAGTACTTCCTGAGTTGTCTCCAGAAACCAATCAGGAAAACTGAAGCTAACCCATCAAAAAGCAGAGTCCTAAATGTGTCTTGTGGAAGAACGAACTTTGAGCTCTTGTCATTTCAACTCCTTACAGAAATGAAACCAATTAAATAAGCTTCATGTCGTAAGGGATGAGAAAGCACACAGCAAATGTCTTTCTCATGGAATGGAGTAAGACACTGGGATGTACTATTTCTAAGATACTGTGGAAATGACCTTGACTGATCCATCTAAACCACATAGCTATGTGTTGCGTCGGAAATGACTCTGTACTTTGGTTTGGAGAGGAAGTGAAAGTACTGACCACATGAACAAAAAGATGAGTGAAGAAGAGGGGGGGGGAAGCAGAAGTTGCAGTACTGGCCTTTCATTAGGGCCTCCAAACACACTGCTCCTTCGATTTATAAGCTCTCCCTCTGGCCAAGTATAACACCTGCCATATAATCCTCACACAACCACTTCAGCATTTTTATCTGGTAATGTTTCAACCCTCAAAAGTGCTCTCATTTTAGTGGACTGCAATGTAAACCCAACTAGCAGGCATTCAAGGAAATGTTATCTTTTGAACCATTCTTTATGGGGGGATTTTGAAACAACAAAGTGATGGTCTTATCTCCAGCTCAATATTTGAGCTTGAACATATCACTTGATTTCTCTGGGCATTTTCGAGTTTATAAAGACAAAGTACCTGGCTATGGTGGGGGTAAATGAGATGGATTTTATTGGAAAGGACAACAGAAATGAGTTAACAAATACTGGTCATGTAACTCCTGCATGCTGGGTACAGAATATATCACAGAAACAGCTCAACTACTGCTCATTTCACTAGCTCAGGCTCCAGGGTATCACTCAAGGACATCAGGCAATGCTGTCTACCACAAACACTACCAAACAGCAGAGCCCGCTACCATATGAAACACACGTGGAAGGCCATGGCAACCTCTTTTGCCAAGAAAAGACTTTGGCTCAAGGGGCAGACGTCACTTGAATGTGAAACAGGCTCAAGTGTCTAAACTTGCTTCTCAGTCATTAGTACTGTTTGGGGAAGCAACAGAACCTTTTGGGGGAGGAGGGAGTGGCTGCTAGAAGTGGGGTACCTAGTAACAGGACTCTGAGGGTTAAAGCCAGGCATCATTTCCATTTCGAACAGTCTGTTTCCTGATCCTCCAAGATGTGAGCAAACTTCCACATGCTTCTACCACAATGGGCAGCAGCCAATCTCAACACCATGCCTTGCTTGCCTTAACCTCCACACCAGGGCCACACGAGATGAAGAAGAACAGTCATAGGCCATACATTCGATACACTAACAACAGCTGATGAGCAAAGGAAGGTCTATGTGTCCCCTTCATACTATCTGAGAGCTGATGTGCACAAGTCCTCTTGCCCTGGTTATGTATCATTCCACTCGGATGGTCTCTAAAAAAACCACTGAGCAGCTGGGTCAAGAAAATGAACATACTTAAGTAATAAAACTTTATGGGTTCTTAAAAATATTTTTATATTTTTCAAAAAGCTGGCAACAGGGTCTTCGACATTGTATTTGAGAAACGAATGTGTCAGTAGCTGGTTGATGGAAGTAACAGCATTTCTCAGTGGGTTTTCTGGGTGCTTTGGTCCCAGTGTGACTCTGGCTGCTCACAAATGTGGGTGACGCAAAATGGGGGTGAAGCCAGCAACGTTTGTCTCCAGAAGACAGAGACCTTTGGACGACCGGTCAAGAGCTATCAACTTCTCTAACTTTTGAGTGCCAGAGTACAGCACTACTCATCCCTTCTGAAAACTGGAAGGTGACTGAAACTGGAATCACAAACATTATTTTCTCAAAATTCTTGCAATCTGTTTTTAAGCTCTTATGTCACATATTGCTTAGTTTCCAGGGGATTGAGCATTGAAATGTATAAAACTGTTTAAAGAGCCTGAATTTGAATTACCACATTTTTGTTGTTGCTGTTGGTTTGGGGTTTTTTGACAGAGTTATTCTGTGGCTCTGGCTGTCCTGGAACTTATTTTGTAGACCAGGCTGGCCTCGAACTCACAGAGATCAGAGATCCACATGCCTCTGCCTCCTGAGTACTGGGACTAAAGGTGTGCATCACCACCACCCAGTGACTTATGACAATTTTAGTTACACTTAAAATGAGATGATTTGAACCACTGTGTTGATTTAACCTTGAAGACACATGTTTAACTACTTAAAGGAATATCTACATCTACACTGTAAGCCAGTTTTCATTGTCAAGTTCTGATACAAATTTTGTTTTTGATAACAGAAAGGACTTGATAACATGTTGCAAATCATAAAATCTTCTCAACATCTGGCCTTGACTTAGCCTCTTATATCAAAAAAGTTACTGATATAGCCACAGTCAGTATCAATACTGTAAAAGAATGCCTGCAATTGGTGAGGATTAAACCCCTAGGCCCTTTTGAAATTCAATCTTAATGAAGATTTTCACACTGTTATTTAGTCTTAATGCTGTGCACATATATTTTCTTGATGGATTATACAATACTCCATCCACTCAACATAAATTCTGGGCAGTGATGATATCATCTTCTGTGAATTGTACAAGCTTCTCCCTTCTACCTACCATTATGGGCACCATTGGTGACAGCCATAGACACGATGACAAAGAAACAACTCTGTTTTTTACTGCTTTATTTAAACCTCTTGATATAGAAGTGCCTTTAGGCACTAAAGAATCCATGTCTTCAGTGACTTTAATTCATCATCAACACCTTTACTAAAAGCAGCAAGCTGAACTATACCTAAACCGAACTGCTACCTTGCGCCAACATAGGAAACTTAAATTAGGGCTCTACCCTCCAATCTTCTTTCAGTGGATTTTCCAGTTTCTCCACTTTACATGGTACAGTCAGGTGAGACAAACTGACTTGAGAAATACTCCTTTTCTCAAAGCGCGTAATGTTATACAGGCCACGCTCTACATACCTCACTTAATAAACTTACCACCAGTAAATGGTTTGATTTTTTGCTATTAAATATGCTGCTACATAACTAGCTTTTACAGTAGGATCTGTCCAAGTCGTAACTTTCAGAAACAATTTTGTTCAGAACAGTCTTTTGTTCGGCTCTACTATTTTGTCCTTATGGCACAATCCCGATACACATTGAATTTGACAGCATGTATTACATATAATGACTTTTCAAATTACAGTCTTTGGAAACGTCCACCAATTCCTTACAAGCTGAGTGCACTGCCTCACTGTTGACCTCAATAGAAAACTAGTCATCTGGCCATTTTGCATTAAACCATCTTCCTCCAGCCACACTTTTCGTCTTTGGGGCTTCTCTCCTCCCTCACTCCAGAGGTGCATAGATGTGGGTATGTGTGTGTATGTACAAGCGTGTGGAAGCCAATGGGTGCTCTCCATCTTATTTCTTGAAGCAGGGTCTCTCACTAGCTCTTGCACTCACTGAATGGACCTGCTGGCCAGCAAATCCTAGAGACTGTATCCTCCTGCCTCCACATCCCAGCATTGGGATTTCAGGCACATGCTCCCATGTTCTCCCCCTGTGGGAAAGTGGGGTTCAAATTCAGGTCCTTATGAGATGTTACTACCTAAAACATCTCCCTGGCCCCAGTTATGTTTTCCTTTGAGACCCTACATAAGCCATGCTAGCACTAAAATGTAATAACACATAAGGGACGATATTTACTTTTACCGTGGAAATTAACTGATAGGAAAGCAGAAGGTAAGGTTGGGTCCTTCTGTATCCCAGCTGCTGATGTAGTGCAAAGGGAAGCCAACTATAAAGTACAGTGGGCAATGCAGGCACCAGAGCTGAGGTACAGAAACCATCTACAAGTAAGAATGCTATTCTGCCTTTTAAATAATATTAAATGCCAATGATCTGCAATGGTTGCTTAAAGTATTATTGACGATTGCTGTGTTTCACTCTTCAAGTCACCACGAGCACATGTAAGGTCTGGTGTTATAACTGGACTGTCTGTACTTGGAAGACAACATACTGGAAGGCACACACACACACACACACACACACACACACACACACAAGTAGAAGAGCATATACATATCTGTTCTGCATTACACTGTAACACAACATTGTTATTGCCAAAGTTCACACCACAGAACCATGCAATACAGTTACCAAAGCAAAAAGAACACACACACACACACACACACACACTCACACACATACTCACAAATCTCATGTCTTAAGTAAGCTTACAGTTTTATGAAGGTGAACATTCATAGCTATCCTGGGCTACATATCTCCTGTAGGCTAAGAACTGAACACCTCTGCACTGTAAGTCAAAACAAATTTCAACTCCCTAACGTTCATTCTGCCAAGTATTTCATCACAGCAGGGAGAAAAGTCACTTACTAAAACTGAAAGTATTACAGTATTATTAAAGCTACAAACTTAACCAAATACCAAATACTAGAAAAGGTATTGCTTCAAAATCAAATGTTGTGCCTAAAACAATGCAACAGACATGACCAGACAGTTTATTTTGGTTCAAGAAACATAACTATATACTATGGGATCAAACATACTTTTAATTGGTTAATAAGGAAGGAAAGTTGGCCAGGCGGTAGTGGCATATGCCTTTAATCCCAGCACTTGGGAGGCAAAGGCAGGTGGACCTCTGTGTATTTAAAGCCAGACTGGTTTACAGAGTGAGTTCTAGGACAGGTTCCAAAGCTACAGAGAAACCCAGTCTCAAAAAAAAAAACAAACCAAAAAAAGAATGAATGAAAAGGAGAAGGGAGGGAGGGAAGGGGGGAAGGAAGAAAGGAAGGAAGGGAGGGAGGGAGGGAGGGAGGGAGGGAGGGAGGGAGAGAGGGAGGAGGGAGGGAGGGAAGGGAGAGAGGGAAGGAGGGAAGGGAGAGAGGGAAGGAGGGAAGGAAGGAAGGGAGGGAGAGAGGGAAGGAGGGAAGGGAGAGAGGGAAGGAGGGAAGGAAGGAAGGGAGGGAGAGAGGGAAGGAGGGAAGGGAGAGAGGGAAGGAGGGAAGGAAGGAAGGGAGGGAGAGAGGGAAGGAGAGAAGGAAGGGAGGGAAGGAGGGAAGGAAGGGAGGGAGGGAGAGAGGGAAGGAGAGAAGGAAGGGAGGGAAGGAGGGAAGGAAGGGAGGGAGGGAGAGAGGGAGAAAAGGAAGGAAGGGAGGGAGAGAGGGAAGGAAGGAAGGGAGAGAGGGAGGGAGAGAGGAAGGGAGAGAGGGAGGGAAAGAGGAGGGAGGAGGGAGGGAAGGAAGGAAGAAAGGGAGAGAGGGAGGGAGAGAGGGAGGAAAAGAGGGAGGGAGGGAGGGAAGGAAGGAAGAGAGGAAAGGAGGAAAGGAAGGAAGGAGAGAGGGAGGGAGAGAGGGAGGGAGGGAGGGAGGGAGGGAGAGAGGGAGAGAAGGAAGGAAGGGAGGGAGAGAGGGAAGGAAGGAAGGGAGAGAGGGAGGGAGAGAGGGAGAGAGGGAGGGAAAGAGGAGGGAGGGAGGGAGGGAGGGAAGGAAGGAAGAAATGGAGAGAGGGAGGGAGAGAGGGAGGAAAAGAGGGAGGGAGGGAGGGAAGGAAGGAAGAGAGGAAAGGAGGAAAGGAAGGAAGGAGAGAGGGAGGGCGAGAGGGAGGGAGGGAGGGAGGGAGGGAGGGAGGGAGGGAGGGAGGGAGAGAGGGAAGGGAGGAAGGAAGGAAGGAAGGAAGGGAAGGAGGGAGGGAGGGAGAGAGGGAAGGGAGGGAGGAAGGAAGGAAGGAAGAAAGGAAGGGAAGGAGGGAGGGAGGGGGAGAGGGAGGGAGGGAGGGAGGGAGGAAGGGAAGGAGGGAGGGAAGTTGAGTCCTCTCCCTCCTTCATTCTGTCTTATTTGTCTATATTGTCAATTTATCACCGCATACAGTAGTAATTTTAAGTCTGTTTTAATAGTTAATTTGACATGGTTTAATGCTAGTTTTAAGAATAACTAAGAAACATTTTTTTCATAAGAAAAGGATAGTGGAGTAGTAGCCATATTGCAAACCTCCCTCAACGCACACCACACATAGACTCAAGGGGTGTTTGCTCTGTCACAGAAGGGTGCTCTTCAGACTCGTGTGGTCTCTCAAGGCTGGAAACTGAAACCCCTGATGCCAAACTTGACAATGTAGGGTCATCCTGACTTATTTATGGGAAAGAGACTGCAACTCCTCTGTATTTTTTACATTAGGTACCACTGCCTTGAAACAGAAGCAAAAGGAAAAGTGAACGCTTCTTACCTTCACAAACTCCAGATAGTCAGGGTTGGTTTTTTCCCCACCAAGTCTAACAGGAACTAAGATAATGACAGCCTTGTCCCTGGCATCCCCAGAGGTCACAGAATTAGTCTGTTTATCAATTACATCAGAATGGTAAACTGGGGGAAACATAATGAATTATGTATTAAATATTATATATTATATATGTATTATATATATATTAAATATTGGAAGAGCAGCTGTATCAACACTCTTATTCTGATCCCACTCCTCCACTTCATGGTCATTTGATCCCTGGTACCACTATCAAAGTATCAACACGTTCAGAATGCCATACACATGCCCTTAGAAACCCAACAGTAATAAAACTCGGGTCTTGAGCTCCCTGAGCATATGCTCCAATAGGGAAACTGACAGTAAAAGTCGGAGCATAAGATGAGTAGGAAAGTGCTTGACTTGATTAGATGCCAGACACAGGCCAGTGGGGTGACTAAGCAGGAAGGCACTTGCCCCTAGGCCTGACAACCTGAGCTCCACCCCCATAACCCACATGATGGGAGCTGAGAATCAATTCCTGCAAGTCGTCCTCTGAGTTCTATATGCTCACAACAGAGTTTCAAGGTGACTACAGACAAATGGTGGCCATCAACAGAAGACTCCAAGCCACCATGAGAGACGACTTATCGGCACACTCATGGGAAGCATGTTTCTAAGGGTAACCCAGAATTTTCTCTCCTCAAGTGTCTGGCCCTCCTGTCCTGGCCTCTCTGGGCAAGCATTATCAGCATGGATCATCATAACTGGCTTAACATGACTAACTAAAAAGAAGTGTTAGATCAAGTGTGTTGAAGCACCCTCAGCAATGGCTGCAGGGGTGACAGGGTAGGTTGAAGTAGCATTATAGATTCAAGACCAGCATAGGCTACACCGTAAAAGTCTGTCTGGGGGTGGGAGGAGATAGCAAAATAACCATTTTAAATGCTGAAATTTCCTTGGCAAATATAGTTTAATAATTAATGGTATTTACTCAAAAAATTACTAAATTCCTGTTACATGAAGGGTGCTATGTAGGAACAAAAATGAATTAGCCGTGACTGCCATCTTCATAACCATTTGAAATATAAACAAGAAAGAGATGAGCTACGCATACATGAAGGAGCTGAGCCAACAACACACAGCTAGAAACCCACACGCTCCATACCTGTACAGTCCTGTGCAACATAAATAGTTATTCCTTGTAAATCAGGATGTCTTGCTTCTTCTACTGCTTTTCTAGGAAGATAATAAACATCCTTAAAATCCTAGCTAAAATTTCCCGATGGCACCTAAACATTTAAAGTTTAAAAAGCAAAACAATCCAATGCTTCCCTGCCCTTCCTGTGTAACCTGTATGACTGCTGACAAAGCTATCATCTGAATGGGGTCAGAAATCAGCTGCATTTTCCAAAGCTGAGCATTACACTGAACTTCCTGAAGACTCTAATGAAGTTATAAAACATGCCTTCAGAATCCGCGGCTATGAAACTTATCTCCCAGCCCTAAACAGGCTTCCTTCTTCATCAGCTCCCTGGCTACACAGAGTGTTTTCTAAGCAGTCAGTCATATGTATTCAAGGTTTGCTGCTGCACAGTAAGACGCCCAGTGCAAACAATGTACTACTGTGTTTGTCCCTAACTACACCTGTCCAAGCATTTTTCCTTTTCTTTTTGGCTTATTCACACCATTCAAAAATCAGTATGAGGGGCTGAACTGTGGCTCAGTGGTAGAGCACTTGCATAGTGTCCTGATGACCTGGGTTTGACACCTAGCATCACAGGGCAGGGAAGAAGAAACAACTATTTGGTCTGAGCAAATGAACTTCCTAATAAAGTGTTGGACTTCTGTAGGCAAAACTGCAAACTGGAAAGCATCTGTGAGCAAGAGTGTTTTCAGTGGCATGTGTTGTGACAACACCCCAGCATCTGCAAAACGGAATTTCACAGATGTGATAAGTAAAATGTTTTATTTGCCTATATCCTTATTTTTGTTTAATTTTAAATGTTGCACTGTTTGCTCCTGTATATTAGAATAGAAGGAACACCAGATAACTATGGCTAAATACAACCTGTAGCCCCAAATATTTACCATTTGCCACTAAGGAAACATGTAGAGCCTGGGGACATCTTGAAGGTTAGAAACTATGCTTTTAGTGTTTTGCTTTTATAAATGTTTGCTTCACTATCATTCACATGAATTTGAAATGTTCATGGAAACACTGACACAAGTATTTTAGCTCTTTATACCTCATTAGACATCAGTAAATTGGTTACACTACAAATTAATAATAATAAAAAGTCTGCCTCCAGGTTCAAAGAGATGGCAGCTTTAGAACACACAACATGAGTGGTATGAGCAGAAATGGACAGGGAGTGGAAATGAGTGAAACACACTGATACATTGTATTCGTGTATGAAATTCTCAAAGGATTAATAAAATATCCTATTAAAATCATGGAAACAAGAACAAAAGGAAAGTATCACATAGATGCCTTCACTATCAATGTGTATACTACACTGTCAGTACGTTGATACTGTTCTCTTAATTGGAAACATTAATTTCTTTTTAGAAGACATTACAGTATTTTAAGATTTTGTATAAAGAAAAGTGTGTTAATGACATTGCTAAGCTTCATCAGGATAGCAGGCAGGGTATACTTTGAATAATTATTTATTTCCTCTCAGGAATTGCATCAGACATGGAATTCTCATCATCCCCATACAATAATAGAAACAGAACCATACTGATTTCACACAGCACCATAGCCATCATAGCACCAAATCTACTACTATAATTATAAAACCTCTGGCTTCCTTATTCAGAATGAAAAACCCAAGGGTAAGAGAAAGCCAGAGCTGGCAACATCTTAGAAGTTTGTCTCCACTGAAGGGATTCCCAAATTTGTTTGTCTAACATTTCAGTTTTAAGTTTGAAAGAACTGTCATGGAATCTATTTATAATGAATTAAGTTGCTACTTTTTAAACAAAATGGTCATTAGTGACATACTATGTGTTCCCTTTTAATAATGATACAATAAATGTTTTTCTATTTATTTTTAGTAGAAATATTTACACAATATATTTTAGATGCATTTGAATATTCCAATATACTGTTCAGGACTATGAGTTACAAATCAAAAATTTATATTTCAACTTCAATTTAAGGCATATTATATCATTGGTAAATATAGGAGAAATTCTTCTAAAGAGACCATTTCTAATCAAATTGAACCTAGTTATCTTATGTAATGTTTTTTATGTATGTAACTTCCTTAAATACTAATTTTAAGCATAAGTTTTCAAGAGCTAAGATCAACTTGTTAAAGTTTATATCTTCAACATTTGGCATACTTATTCTATCAAAACCTGGAAACTTCCTTAAGTATAAATGCTAAATAAATTTTAATTCATAACGTTACATCCATTAATTGGTGATGTACACTAATACAAAAAAGAACATACAACAATATAATGTACTGAGAACCTAGTTAGAACGAGACTATGTATATTAGAGCCTATAAGCAAGAGAAGAAAACTCTGTCCACAGTAAGTGCAACTGTCTTGACACTCCATTAGCAAAGGTTGTCACATAGAGCTTTAAGAGCTTCAGCTATATGCACTCACTGTCAAAATTTGTATTTCTAAGCACAGGTCAAAAGGGTTGAAAACAATGGTACCTTAAAATGTGAGCAACCACAGCGGGTCCATACCAATCTCCAGCCTTTTTCCCAGACTTCTTCCCAAACTCTATCAGTCGATGTAAGCCAAAGACAGCCTCAGGGGAATCTCCAAACCAAGAGATGATTTTCCTGTGATAAATCTCATTCTGCATTTCATGGTCATCAGAATACTTCCTGAATGTTTCCTTCAGAGAAACTGCTGAAGTTCTGAGTTCTCTTTCCCCAGAAAGTGATGCTTCAAATGATGCAGTAAACTTTTTGACAGTGTTGGAGGTCCATGAGTCAGAGTCTGAATTCTCAATATGCAGGGCATCAGGCCAGGTCCAAGCTATAGCATCAAAAATACACATATACACATATGTAAAAACACATATTCCTAAATGTGTAAGTATGTAAGTATAACTAGCTCATTACATATAGGGTTACTTGTATGTACATGACTTCAGGGCTGACCACTTAGTAAAAGTTGCTCTGAAAGAAGAAAAAAATATATGCTAGACAAAGAGGCACACACTTTTAATCCCAGCACTTGGGAGGCTGAGAAAGTCTGACCACTGTGAGTTCAAGGCCAGTTTGATATTCACAGTAAGACCCTGTTTCAAAAATTTCCTAAGCTAGGAAGATACTACATGTAATTAAGGAAAAGTCACAAAAGAGAAAAGTTAAAAAAAAAATAAAAGCTCCTCAACTCTGGTACAAATGGGCAATCTTTCAATATGTGTTTTTTGTTTGTTTGTTTGTTTTGTTTTGTTTTGTTTTGCTAACCCTCAGTTGAAATTAAGACACCTGTACTCACTGACAGACTTCTGTTCTGAACTTCCCAAAGGCACATGGAAAAAGAAAATATGTTTATTAATGTTTATAGTCTTCTTTAGAAAGAAGATTACATTTGGTTACATGTTTTAAAGGAGGAGAAGTAGGAGGACAAGTAAGAAGAAGAAAACTATTGAAATATTTACTTTTCTTCAAGACATTTTTCAGGTTTTGCCCTTTAGCATACCATGATAGTTTGTTAGAAAGAATAGTTTTCTAGTAAATTAAAAGCTAATGAGTAAATCCAGGAAAGCTATAAAATCTAAACACAGCAAGTATAACCATTATTTTACTGTTTGTAATAACACAGCAATCCAAGAAAGGAAGGAAGGAAGGAAGGAAGGAAGGAAGGAAGGAAGGAAGGAAGGAAGGAAGGAAGGAAGAGAGGAAGGAAGAACACAGCAACCCTCAAACGTTATTTGTAAGTTAATAAAACAAATAATTTTGAGTTTAGATTAAGTCACAGTTTCAGAGATCTATTCAGGAATAAACATTCCCATCCCTGCTCATGAGTACACAGAACCACAAACAAATCAGCCCCAGAAAACTGGTCTAAACTGTGTCTTACTTAGTTATGTTTAGGGGTAGAGCACATTTCCAGCATATAACCACGGCCCTGAGTTTGATTTCCAATGTACAAAACTTTTAAAACTTAAAAAAATATAATAACCTTTTCTTTGCATTAGTCACACTACTCACAAGCATTTTTGCTAAATAACTTCAATCATCTCGATAGAAAAGTTACTAGTACAGGGATATCTCATCTAACACTTTAATGAATATTGTCTAACACTTTAACAAAATCTGATATTAGTAGTGTCTAGAGATAATAGCCTAAAATGGTAAAAACAAAACCCTCTTACAAATGCATGCATTATTTTTTAAAAAGCAGCTGATAAGAAAATGACACCAGAAAGTAAATATAAGTAAGTTGTCGATGAGTCAAAGTTGTCAATGTCAAGATGATCCGTGAGATTTCTGAGGATCTAAAAGTCTATCCCTGGGGCTGGAGAGATGGAGCAGCAGTTACGATGCTTGCTGCTCCTGCAGAAGAATCAGCTTTGGTCCCTAGCACCTATCTTGGACAGCTCTTAAATGTTGATAACCCCAGCTCCAGGGCATCTGATGTCTCCTTCTAGCCCCACCCCAAACACACACACACATTCATTTTAATAAATATTTCTTTAAACTTTAAACACAATGTTCTTATTAAGAATATGCCTAAATTTTTAATATAAAAAAGTATAGCCAAGTGTGATGGCACATGCCTAGCAAGTGAGAGACAGAGGCAGGTGGATCTCTGTGAATGCAAGGCCAGCCTAGTCTAGTGAGTTCCAGGCTGGCCAGGGCTACAGAGTGAGACCCTCTCTCAAAAATGTAATAATAATTATTAAATTAAAATAATACAGAGAATTATAGTTTATAAAGATGAAATTTTCAAGATAAGTACTGACTTGTACAGAGACAATAAACCAGAGCAAAAATTCTTCTGCTCGGGACTTAATGAGCTGGAGACAATCCAGAGAATTCAACTAAAAACAACAAAACGTGAACTAATTCCACATGACAAGATGGCCATGTGGAATCTCAGTTTTGAAAAGAGAGTCAGGAACGTGTGTAAGATATTCAGCTCAATACAAACGTAACAGGTAGATTAGTTCTTATGATTAACCTCAGCAAGGTGTATGTTCTACACAAGCCAACACTCAAAGCAAAAACAACAGCATCTAGAGATGGACTTGATTTACCTCTGCCAAGAAAATGTAGTATGAGCCCTTGAGCCAAGAGCATCTGGCCGGTCCTCAGTGTACAGCCCCAACCACAGTCTGTCGTCAAGGCTGAAGCTTCTATTTGAGGAAATTCTTCCCTGTAGGTCAGCCAAATTCTAGAAATGAAATCCTTACGGAATTCTTCCACATTTCCTGCAATCACATGTTCTTCAATGGTACACCCTGGTCTTGCAGGCAACATCTTGTTTTCATCTACAATTTTTTTTTTTAAAAAAAAAAATGTAAGTTATAGAGTATAAAGATAGGTGAAGAAGTATTCATAATGGTAATGTCATTACAGTTTTGTTATAAATCACATCACAATCTTTCTGATCTTATTTATTCATTTAAAAGGAACATAAGCTTTACCCTGTCTAATCAAATGAGAATGAACCCTGAGGTGGTTGTACACTGCGGGAGGGTAATGCAGTGTAATGCTGCTGTTAACAGTGAACATCTTACATCCATGTAAAATCACTTCTTGGATGAGAGGGTAATGTGAAACCCCTTGTCTTTTTACCTCTGTTGGCCCAGGACACACACATTAGAGCTCTTTAAAATGTCACTCGCAAATAAGATATCATGACTTGTCACTATGTGAAAAAAAAGTACACACTGTATTGTCAAATTATAAACTCAAAACTAATAAGCTATGGAGTAAGAATATAAAATTCTTAAACCATAAATGTCCTTTTAAGTTCACATTTAGTTTTTCAGAATTTGTTGTCACCTACACATACCATTTTAAAGGCCTTTACAGCCTATTATCTCTAGCGAAATTACTGTGAAAAAGCCATTGTTTGCTCAATAATGTACAAAACACTATTCTCAAAATGAACTACCATTCCTCAGTTATTCCTGAAGAAACCACCTCACCTTTCACCTGCAGCTGGAGACCCTGCTTAGCATTAGTAGAATCTGTAAGTATTAGTGTTGTTTGGCTTCAGTGTGTGCAAGTGAGTAAACACATCTAGCTACAACTCCCAGTTCCAAGAAGTCCAACCTGTAGGATGTTAAAGGCTGAGAGCTTCACAATGTACTTTCTCTATATTCTTCCCTCACCTACCCCTTTCCATCACTCTCACTTCATATATATTCAGCAGATAATAATGAGATAAATGCCACGCCTCTGTTGACAGGATTTTCTCTCAATAGTATACAGAACTTGAAGTTAGTTGCCAATAAAAGTGACTATATTAAACATGGCACTGCAATGTGTCTAAATATGCCACTTTTGACATTCAAATTTGTTTTAAATGTGATACAACAGTTCCTGACTCTCATGCCTTGTCCTAGCAACACAGAGCTCCAATCTCCTCTCAAGAAGTAACTCATTTCTCACCTTCTTCAGACCTAGTCAACACTAAATACTGTGGAGAAACTGTCAGTACTGAACAAACTTTGTACAACAGCTGCAAGAAGAATAAGGAATGCTTCAAAACCATGCAATAAAAGGTGGGGAAAGGAAGCAAACAAATAAAATAAACTTGCTGATGATACTAGAGGCCTAGTCAGGCTGATCACACAATACTGTGAAATTCCAAGAACTACAAAACCTACGCAAATAGATGGAGATGGAGACCGAACAGTACTCTAGCAATGACTAGAGGTTCATTCCACTGGGTATACAACACAATTTAAGAAGAAAGCAGAAGGGAAATTATGTGGGGGAAAGAAGTCTAGAGGGAGAAGAAAGGGGGAACAAGAGCAGGGGATGGGATACGTGTGCCATGAAAGCAGTAGGGAGCCCACCAATGAAGGATGGGGAAAGAAAGGTATGCAGGAAAGTTCTGGAAAGAGTCTGCACCTAGAGAACCCGATTGACTCACGTGTATGTCAATATTGTAGAGAGGTCAGAATGTGACTATTGGGCAGACCCTTGGGGATGTCACTGAGGTGACCATTTCCTTCTTTGACATATGGAAATGATAAAACAGAACTTAACAAAGAATGCAAGAATATCAACTCAAGCAATATTTAGTTAGTACTTATGCAGAATCAAAGTCCAAAATATGAGGGCTATAGAGAAAGATGATATGATCCTTATCCTCAAGTGATGTACAAGGACCAAATCATACAGTAACACATTATGCCATTCAAAGTGTAAGTGGTCAACATGTCAAAACAGTTTAATCTGGAAATAAAAAAAAAATATTAAAGTTGAGCAATTAAAAAAAAAGTTGAGCAATTAAATTCTTCCAAGATTTTAATGCTTTACAAATGTATTACTTACCTTCATATTTAAAATGATAACATTTTCCAAGTAATAAAACAGGTGAATTTCTACTAAAATATGTCTTTGTTTTCAACACCCAACCTGCATGGAGAGAAAGAAGGCTCTGGTGTTAAGATGTCAAGGTAAAAGTCCTACATTGTTTCTTTCCTCCTAGTTGACTTCAAGTCACGGCTATCACTATGAATAGGCATTTTTAGAAGTTACAAAATATTTAAAGACAATGAACTAAAATTAGGGGCTATTTTTGCTAGTTTTAATAAAGTTTGGCCTTTTAATCATAATCTTCCACTTGAAAAGCATGGGGGGCTGGCTTTGATTTACTTTGACAAAGCTCTTCTGGCTCAAACTGAAGAGGTAAGGGACACCTGTTTTGCTCACACTAACTTCTGTTCCTCAAGTAAGCCAAGACCATCAACTTTTTAAATTGTCTTCCATCTCAGATATTTTAAAAGGGAGAGCAGCCGAAAACCCCTAGAGAGAAACTTAAGGGAAGCACGTGATGGTCTGGCTTATGTGGTAAAACCTTTCTCTGATGTACCTGTCTAGATGGACATAAGGCGCTCAGACAGCCTCATCTGACCTGTCATCATCCCCTGTCCTAAGCACCACCTGAAGTCACAGACTCAAATTCTCTGGCTTCCTCTTTCTCCTCTGTCAGCAGTGGGAGAGTGGTGTTCTCTTTGGTGCCACAATGGCATTAATCATTCTGATTCCTCCCCGCAAAGCAGTGGTCCTCTACAGTGCTTAACACTGCCAACCCTGACTGCTCAGGGTTGGGCTTGAACATGCCACAGTGGCATGTAACTCACGGACTTGGGAGGCCAAGGCAGGAGAATCACTAATTTGAGACCATCTTAGCCTACACAGAGAGACTCTCTCTAGAAAGAAAACAGAGAGAATGTTTTTCTGAACACAAGGGCATGTATAGACAGAATTAACCTGAATAGACATGGGTCTAATATACTACCTGCTTTTACATTTAACAGTTGTTAGCTAACCTAAGTTTAAAACTAGTGGTTTTCTGGGAGTGTTCCCTAAAGCACTTTATAGTGTGTGTGTGTGTGTGTGTGTGTGTGTGTGTGTGTGTGTGTGTGTGTGTGGATAATCAGATAAACGAATCCACCTTCATTGGGTTTCAGTTGGATTTCCGTGAAAGCTCATGGTCTTTCCCTATTCTCAAAATGTCACCTATCACTGCCAAATAAAACTCCCAAGGGCTCAGCATTAGCTAAATAACTCTTCTGCGCAAAAGCAGTGAGGTGGCCCAGAGAGAAGCCTGAGTTCAAGCCCAGACCCACATGGGGAAAGGAGACAATCAACTCTACAGCCATCCTCTGACTTCCACATGTGAACCATGATGCATGCACACACAGAGAAACAAATAAAACATCAAACAGTGACTAGAGAAATAGCTCAGCGGTTCAGAGCGGTTGCTGTTCTTCCGGAGGGCCCAAGTTCAGTTTCATGATCCCATGTCAAGCAGCTCTCAGCTCCCTGCTAACCCAGCTCCCAGGAAACCATTGCCTTCTCTGGCCTTCACATGCACAGACACATATGTATACAAATAATTAAAAATAAATAAAAATTTTTAAAAGTCCTATTACTTAACAGACTTAGCATGTATGAACTTCTTGTTCTCACTTAAGATTGTGCACACTGTGGTACAAAACAGAACCCTAGTTTCCACCTCTACTGGGCTACACTTCTGGACTCATTCACGTTATCATCTAACAAAAAGTCTCCCAGAGTATCAATCTATCTCAATGCTATTCCTTTCAGAGTGGTTTTGGGGATGTTTTGCCCCATTTCCACCTAAATCTTGTTCTCATCTCCTAAAGCCTAGTACAGCATGGGTATTTAGCAGTTTTGTGCACACCAGGAATCAGATTAGAGCTTTCCACATATAATCTTCTTTAAATATTAGTTCAAAGCCCCAAACAACAACCATCTTTTCCTCCCAGAAGCAACAGACTTCCAAAAGCTCAGTAAAAACAAGCTCAAATAAAAGAAACCAACTTTTAAAGAGAAAGATCTCACTTCCTCCCTATGGTTCATTTTTTGCCTGCATCTTCTGACCAACCACTCTTGAATTTTTCCTCAGAAGAGAAAGACAGTGTGATGTGAGGCATTGCAAGAGTTCACATTTAACAAGACCTTGGGGGTCACAGTGCTGTACAGTCATGTATCAATTGTGGGGTGCACATTCCCTCATGCTCTTCTATTCCCTGTGCAGACCCCAGCAGGGGCTGACTCCTCATGATAGACTTGCTCTAAACCACGTACATAAGAGGGTTCCCTGCTGCTCAAAACACCCTGAAAACACATTTTTCTTTTTCCACAAGCATATGGGAGCTTGAGCAGATCAACATATCAAAAGGCTAACCTATCCACTGTACTTTTTCTTTTAACTATTTCATTAGCCATTTTCCATTTATCATTATAAATGCATTCATTGTAAGAAATTCCTTACTTTTCTCTGCTAGCGTCCTGATGCTGAATCAGGATTCTATGGGTCAGACACACAAAACTGAAGGATACAAAAAAGCATAGAGCCATGGGGAAGAGGAGGGGCCTGGAGGAGACATAACTAACACTAATATTTTATACATTTCTTACACACACATACACACACACACACACACACACACACACACACACACACACGACAAAAGAGAGAGTTTGAGGCCAGGATCTACATAATGAGTGCCAGGGTTTGACAGAAAGACAAACAAACAAAAAATATGGAGTTATGGATAAGAGGCTGAAACATAAGCCCAGAAATGACCATCTTTATGTATATATCCATTTCTTTATTACTGGTGTGTCGATATGTGAGTGGGGCACACATGCCACAGCACACATGTAAAAGTCAGGGGACAACTTTGTAGAGTCAGTTTTCTCAATAAATGACATAGAAACTATCATCAGTAGACTAGACCAAGCAAAGAAGTGATATTAAATTGATGGGGAAACACAGATGTTCTGGAATAAACAAAGCAATCTTGAAAAAGAAAAAGTTAGAAAACTCAACCTTCAATTCTCCACTTTATTACAGAACTACATAATTGGCAACAGTGTGGTACTAGCACACAGGCTGACATAGAGCTGAATGAAGAGCTGAGAGAGCAAAAATAAACCTATGCATTGTGACCAGCTCACTTTAGAAAATTTGCAAAGCTCTATGTATCTAGGATATGCAAAGAACTCCTGTGACTCTTTTGTAAAAAAAGAAAAATCACCCACTTACAAACTGAGCAAAGGATCTGAAGGACGTTTCTGCTCAGACAATGAGCTACTGGCCAGGAAGGTCATGACAAGAGGCTCATCAGGATTAGTCACCAGGAAATGCAAACCAAACCCACAGCGAGAGCAGACTTCACTTTTGCGAGAATGGTTCTAATAAAGGAGCCAGAGAATAGGTTATGACAAGGATCTAGGAAAACTCAAACCTCAGATGAGCTGGCAGGAATGTGAAATGACGCAGCCATTCTGGAAAGCAGTTTGGTAATTCTTCAAAAAGTTAGTTATTGCTCAGCAATTCCATTGCCGGGCACTGACTGACTCAGCATTAAAGTTACCACAGCTGGTACTGACTCAGCACTAATGATATGTTCATACAAGAAACTTATACAAGAGCATTCACTGCAACTCTCTCCACAGAAACTCAAAATCAACTGATGAAAAGCAAACAAAATGTCAGGTACTGCCACATGATGAAACATTACTTAATCATATAAAAATGAACTTGGCCAATCATGGTGTCACTCAGGGAACTGAGGAAGATCATGAGTTCAAAACTAACCTGAGCCAGAGAGTTTAAGGACAACCAGAGTTCAATGAGACCTTATCTCAAAAAGATCTTGTCTGTTCTTGCTACCGCTGCCACGACTGCTGCCACAACTACAGCCACCGCTGCCACCACCACAGCCACCACAGCCACCACCATAGCCACCACAGCCACCACCACAGCCACCACTGCCACTACCACAGCCACCACTGCCACCCCCACAGCCACCACCACAGCCACCGCCACTGCCACCACCACGGTCACACAATGTCTTCTACCAGCAGACACCCACTTCTTTGGCCTTCTAACATGGATGGACAGACCAGCAACTCTAGACTTTCAGAACCAGCCCACACCTGCTGGGGTATCCAGCTTTGTGGACTGAATACTTACCAGGCTCTCAGCCACCCCTCCAGCATGTAGGCAGCCTTGCTGGACCACTAAGGTCCTATCCTGTGAGCCACTGTAATACTTTTTATAGCGTACAGAAAACCGGCAGTGAAATGTGCCTGCTACTGTGATGAACCTGAAGCACATGTTTCTCAGTTTGAAACTGGCTATGTGGAAGGAGTATGGAAGCTTGGAACTCGGGGCTAGGAAAGCACTGCGGACTATAAACAGAGCTTAATGAGCCACTCTTGTAAGACTTTGGAGGGCCAGAACACTGAGAGAAATGTGGACAGTGGAAGTTCAGCACATACAGTTTGAGGTGAACTAGGACTCTGACAAGGGTGGGGTGATAGACATATGTGTAATAGTCTGGCAAAGACACTAGCTGCATCCCATTTGTGTCCTGAGAACCCAGGTAAGAATGATTCAAAAGTCAAGACTAATTTGTTTGGCAGGGGAAATGTGAAACCTGGAAGTTTCGTCATTTTATACAGTTCTACAGGGAGAATGAGTGACAGGACAGTACAAAGACATAAGAGGGTGCTGTGGGGCTGGGGAGATGCTTGGCAAGAAAGGGTGGGCCATGCAAGCACCAGGCCTCTAGCTCCCACATAAAAAGACAGTGCAAAGGCAAGTATCTATAATACTACAATCCCAGTACTGGGGAGGAGGAAATGGGATCCCCAGGGCTTACCCAGCCAATCTAGACAACTGCTGAGCTCCAGATTCAGGAACAGACCCTCTGTTAAAAATTAAGGCAGAAGAGTGACTGAAGAAGTCATCTGATCTCTGGCATCCACCACCCATATGTGAGAACATACACACACACAATATCATGTATACAC
Source organism: Cricetiscus sungorus (assembly GCA_030556225.1). Lineage (NCBI taxonomy): Eukaryota > Metazoa > Chordata > Mammalia > Rodentia > Cricetidae > Cricetiscus > Cricetiscus sungorus. The sequence goes on along the minus strand of JANBXA010000734.1, from coordinate 99,337,332 downwards.
AAACACAAATGTCATCTGAAGGTTAAAAAAAATGGAGTTTTTAGTTGTAGATAAGGTAGGTACTGAGAGAGCAGCTATGACTGTTAAAGAGAACCTCTAGGAAAGATGCTCTAAAGGCATGACATCACCCATCAAGGGCTCCACCATGTGAAAAAGAGAAATTCATCTGAAAGGAAAAAACCCTAAATTAAGAACGACACTGAGAGTGATTTCCTTCTCAAAAACAAGCATCAAGGCACACAGAAGCCACTACAGTTGGGCCAGGCTGCATCTCAAACTGGCAGAAGAACTTGGCAAAATCATCCATGTGGTACTGACTTCTCAGGCAAGAAAGATGCAAAAATGAGGTTATCATGGAAACTTGTCCCAGAAAGCCACAGAGATTAGGTAGTGTGTGCAGAAAAGCCCCAAGAGGTCACTATAGGAAACTCTGATGATGAAGCCTAAGTTGCAATAGAAATCCCAGGATGCTGGGGAGCCAGGACCGTTTCCATCAAGAAAAGCTGAAGTGAGAAGCTATGTATGCTTTAAGAGGCAGAGCTGGAGGCCTAGAGCTAAGCCCTTTGGAACCCAGGTGATAGCATCGTAGCCACTGATGCAGGATTTGGCATCTGCCCTGATGGGCTTTGGCTTGACTAAGATCTGATCTTTCCTTGTAGGTCCCCATACCTCCCTTCTGGAATAGAATGCTATTTTGTGTCATTATATATTAGAACTATGTAACTTGTTTGCTTGCTTTGTTTTGTTTAGGGGAGTCACAGTTAAAAGATTGCCTTGAATCTCAAGGCAGACTCTGGAATTTCAAACAGTGTTGGGACTGTCAAAGACTGTGGGTACATTTACAGACAGACTAAAGTGCATTTTGCATTAATGAGATGAAAACGAGATTTCAGGGACCAAGGGTGGAAGATTATGATTTAAATAGATTTGTTTGTGTGTCAAGTTGACAAGAGGGTGAATTGTGATGGCTAATTTTTAATGTCAACTTGATTAAACGTGTGTGTGCATGCGTGCGTGCGTGTGTGTCCCCAGAAACATTTCACGGAGGGGAAATAAATACCCTAAATGTTGGTAACACTGTTCTGAGATGCAGTGCCAGACTCAGGAAAAGGGAGAAAGCACAGGATACACCAAACACATATTGGTCTCACCGTGCTCCCTGACCACAGATACAATGTGATTGCTGCCACCATGACACATTTAACTGGAGTGCAGGCTAGTCTGTGAGCCTGACTAACCACTCCTCATTCACATTCCTTCTTGTCAGATATTTGTTCAAAGCAGCTAAGCAAGCACTAAAACAGGAGTGCAGCCTAAGGACTTCTCCCTCCCTGAGGGTTTCATCATCCCAACAATCCTGATTAGGATTGATTGTTTGGCTTTTGCTTGCCAAGAAAATGCTAAAAGTGAAGTCCAAGGGGCTTCATCTAGAAGAAAGCCACACATCTTGGTGAATGAACTTGACACCATCTATTTTTGTCAATTCTTACTTCCTGGTTTACATATGAAACTTCCTGAAATTGAATTTGAAGAACTTGAGAAGTTTTACTGCCTGGACAAATTCATATGCACATAAGCCACGAGGATATCAAAATATTCTACCGAATTAGAAAAAAAAAATTAGTTCTATATCACGTATTTACTTCTTTGTGCCCCCCCCCCAGACAGGATCTCATATACCATCCTCACTGGGCTGAACTTACTATATAGACCAGGCTAGCCTTGAACTCATAGACTTTCCTGTTTCCGAATCCAAAAAGCTGGGATTACAGATCATGCCCACATTTCAGTACAGTATATTTGAGTCTCTAAGCAATGTGCATGATCATATTCCACTTTCTTCAAGAAACTCTTATCAGCCCTGTTGACATTCCATCCATATTCCATAACTATTCCAGTCATGATGATACAGTATTTCATTCTCAAGTAAACATGTACAATGCTTAAACCACAATACTTACTGTATTTCATGTTGTTCCAAGCAGACATAAATTTAGTTTTTAGCTTGTCAACTTCATCTGTTCCTGAAGCCTCCATATTCAAATTCTAAAGAAAAAGCCATCACTTGATTCCATTCTTTCATTAAATTCAATGTACTAAAAGAAAAAAATATAAGGCAAATAAGTAAGCAACACATATTATATGGTGCCATTCTACTAGTTACTTAAATTATAAAATGTAATTTAAACTGAAAATAAGCAAAACAAGCAGAGACTATAGGCTCAGTTGGTGGAGTGTTTTCCTAGCATGCACAAAGCCCTGGGTTCAATTCACAGTGTCTGCATACACTAGGCACTGTGACCCATGCCTGTAATCGCAGCATTTCGGAGGGAGAGGCAAGAGGATCAGAAGTTCAAGTTCATCTTCATCTGAGTTCAAATTTGAAGCTAGCCTGAGCTATAACAACCTTGTCTCAAAAGAGGTATCTTTTCATTTGCAGTGCTTTTCTAGAATATGATACTCTATATATAATTTTACTATATAAAGCATATAATATAAACTATGTAAAATTATCACATTACCAAACAATAATGCCCCAATAGCTCACAACTAAATACAACAAAGTAATACAGCTCAGCTTTAATGCCTGCAAGAATACCCAAGACTTCTTTCTGTTTGTACTTAGAGAAGCTGATTGGAAACTTTACTAAAACATTGGCTATCTCTCAGCTGGTTACCAACAATTTTTTTCTTTAATTCTCTCATTTTAGCTTCATCTAGGATTATAGGCACAAGCCAAAACCCTTAGCTAAGTCTCTCAAAAATCACAAAACTTGGGCCAGTGAGGTGGTTCAGCAGGTCAAAGGTGTTTGTTACCAAGCCTGACAGCCTGACTTGGGTTCCCAGAACCCACATGGCCGGTGAACAAAAATGACTTCTGAAAGTTTTCATCTTCTTATCCACTGTAAACACACACATACATACACACACACACACACACACACACACACACACACATAGATCTAACAAAACTATTCAAAATCAAACTGCTGAAAATATCAGCGTACCTGGTTTGGGTTAAGCTCTTAACAGTACAACCAGAACCACTCTAGCTGAAGCGTTAGTGAAGCCATGAAATGTGTAGCCTTGCTCCCACATGCTCTACCATGTTCTGCCCTGCTATTATGGTCCAATCACCAAGGTCCAGTAACCACCTGCTGGAACCTCTAAAAGTAGTGATAATAAAGAAAATGTCAGAACGTGCTAGGAGAAATCTGGCCTGTGACCAAGAGATGTCACTGTGGCAAAACCCACAACCGGTGCTGGAGAATGCTGGCTGCTCTCGCAGAGGACCTGGGTTCTGGTCCCAACACCCAAATGGTGGCCCACAATGACCTGTAAGTGCAGTTCCAGGAGACCAGACAGCACCTTCTGGCTCTACCAGCACTACACACATGTGGTATACAGACATCCAGAAGAATGCAGCACTAGCTGACAAGGAGATGAGGCTTAAGCCAGAAAGCAGATCATAAATTCTGGTGGTGGGCCAATTTCAGAGGACACCCACAGACCAGGGCTCCTCCTACCACCTCTGCAGGTTAGAGAGTCAAGGAAACCTGTCTTTAGCAACTGAAAAGACACTTGCAGGGAAACTGAGGAAAACTGGTGGTAACCTGATGTGGTGGGAAATGTCGGGAGTTCCTAGAGCTCAGGACACTGAGGCAGGAGCACTGTCAGAGTTTAGCCTGGTCTAGATAGTGAGCTGCATCCTGAGGATATGAAAGGGGCAAAAGACTGGTGCTTAGCCACTCAAATAAGAAAGCCAAATAACTATACAAGCACACACACACACACACACACACACACACACACACACACACACACACACACACACACACACACACACAGGCCAGCAGCTTGCTGAATTTGAAACCTGGTAAAAATGAATCAGTCATCTATGAAACTGAAAAGCATTAGCCTGGCAATAAAATTACAAAATCTTCAGCTTCAAACAAGCAAAGGCAAGCTGTGAAAAATCTCTGGAGACATGTCCACACATTCCATGATCAGAACCTAGGATGGAACCACAAATGGCTCATAGTGTGTGGTCAAATAGGTGTGACCAGCGGCGTTTTCCTGTGGTCTGCGTGAACAGGGCCTGGTGGTATACTACTACTTTGTAAAACTGTGTACAACTGTTGATAACAAAACTAATGAGCCGGGCATGATGGCACACAGGAGGCAGAGACAGGCAGATCTCTGTGAGTTCAAAGCCAGCTTGATCAACATAGTAAGGTCTAGGATAGCCAGGACTACACAGACCCTTGTGGGAATTCATTCCTCCTATGGACTTGGGGCACCAGCCCTGGGGTGTATGACAACTGATAAGCTTGGGAGGAAGGATCTCTCTCTCTTGCTCTGCTCATGCTTGGCATAGTTCACAGGATTATGTATACTATTGTGTTTTCTTTGAATTTTTTGACTGTTAATGGGCTAACTACACAGAGACATTTGATTGTGGGGGCTGCTATGCTAAACCAACATATATATTTTAATAGTATCATTACTTCAAAATTTGGGTCTAAGGATTATGTTGTTGCTTTATAAAAGAGGTTCTGCTTTTGTTTCCACAGAAGATGAAAAGCTGTGAATTCCTTCCAGGCTAATATGGTTTGATCAAATAAGACCCCCTTAAACAATGACCCAGGTGATCCAACATCCATGACAGCTTCAGGACTTCTGAATGAGATGACCAATCACACAAAATACCTCAGTCCAGAGACCCATAAAATTAACAGCACTCCCCAATTAGCAGGCAATAGTATAGAAAACCTCATCCCAATTCCCAAAATGATAGTTTATAATGTTTGTTTTCATTTAAGGGATTGGTTATAATGGTTAAGGGTCATAGTCAATCTCTTTCTAAAGAAAAAAGGATATGATATAGAAATTATGAACAAAAAGATTATTGAACCTACTTTAATAAAAAAACTGTTAATCTCAAGACAATCTACGTTGGTATGGATTTTGGTTTATTGATACAAACATAAGGTCAATTTTGTTATACTATTTGTATATTTTTACTATTGTTTAAAGGTTTTGTGTTTATGCAGCTCATTTGAAAATGTAATGCATAGTTAAAAAATACAAATTAACAGTCATCTACAATAGTCAAACTTGTAGACATGCTAGTTAGGTTTTCTAGATATACAGAGATATATTTCAGATGGATAGGTAATCTTCAAACACTTCAAAGACATACAGAATATGGCATTTAGGCTTTTCTCAACAGTGAGACATGTCTGCTCCTGAAAGCACCAATTACTTCAACAGGATGATGGGTTCCTTGTGGAGTTTGCTCTCAGTGTGGCAAGACTAGCCATTTGGGGCAAGAAACTGCTCTTGCCTGGACTGCTTGACTGAATGCTGTATAAAATGGACATGCAGGAAAGTGACTGCTGAACCTGCTAAAGCAAAATAGGATGATCCTTCATGGTTCCTGCTTCACAGAAGAAACTCAGACATCCTGCAGGACACAGAAGGAAGCAACTGATGAACTTTGCCAGTACAAAGCAAAACAGATCTTCAAATCTCCTGCTTCACTGAAAAGTCTGCCAGATACTATGGGCCAATAGGCTGAAGATGGATGTCCCAACGTTACAGAAAAACTTAGGTGACTATCCAGGCAGCCAGATGTCTCTGTCATTTCTAAAGTTTTGGAAATTTCTTACAATGCACTTCCTGTTTACTTAGCTAATATTATATCCCTCTGGGGTATTTGATGGAGTTGAAGACAGATAGTTATAATTATAGTTTCCCTCAATTATGATAAGAGATAAATTATATATAAAACTTTAGACTCACAAAGATAGGACAGATGATATTTTCTTTAATTTTGTCAAATGCAAATAGGCTAAATATGTAACTAATTCTTGCTTGATAATTGATTCATTACATGTGATTTTAATATGTTAAGTTAAAACCTTTCTTTTTAATTAGATAGAAAAGGAGAGATGATATGAGATGTCCTTCCGTATGCTGCAAATATGTTGCTTTTATTGGTTAATAAATAAAGCTGATTGGTCAATAGCCAAGCATAATAAAGCCAGGTGGGAGATCTGAACAAAGATATGGAGAGGGAAAATAAGGCAGTGTCAGAGAGACACAATGTAGTGTCTGGGAAAGCAAGATGTGAGGTAATGAGCAATGAGCCTTGAGGTAAAATATAGTATAATATAATAGAAATGGGTTAATTTATTGTGACAGCTAGTCAGTAATATGCCTGAGTCATTGGCCAAACAATTATAAATAATATTAAGCTTCTAAGTGGTTATTTGGGAACTGCTAGGCTGGAGAAAAATGTTCAACAATAAACCCTGTCTCAAAAAAAAGTTAATATGGGTAATAATGGATTGGGGAGAATCTGGGTTTCAAATAAAATCAAGAACAATAAAACCTAAACACTATGTACATAAAAGTTGTGTTTTGCTTAGAAGTGTTTAAAAATCATCCTGCTGACAATTTCCCACATTTTCCTTGGAAGAACCAGGGAAGAAGAAACAGAATAGCAGAAGCTGATCCATAACTAGCCTTTAGTGCTTAAGGACCCTCACTAATTGTTCTCAAAATTCTGCACTAGCATTTTATGAATCTTGCATCTAGTGCCATTAGAAATAACTTTTTATTCCTAAATAGAGTAGAAGAAATATGATCAGAACATAAGAAAAAGCTATAGTTGAACACAGACCATTTTAAAGTAAAAATATTTAAATGTTTTTCCTTCTTAATACATTCCTGCTAAGACTAACTGAATAAATAGTTGGTTTTCAAATGCAAAAAAAAAAGTCCCAATCTCTAAATCTAACACCTCTCTGTCACCACCTAACCTCAAAAGTCTACCACTGCAACTTGCAACTCTAGGTGAGTGTACCTTACCATGGCTCAGCCCCTGTGTGATCTCAGGATCATGAGGTTTTTTGTTTTTTTGTTTGTTTGTTTGTTTTTGCTTTCTTATACATCAAAATATGCAAATATGTAATACCTATAATATAAATGATTTGAAAATAGACATAGCTTTGTGAGACCACAGTCAAGGTAATAAATATGTCTACTGCCTCCAAAAAAAAACATTCTCCTAATCCCCTCTTGTGAAGTAAGAAAACTTGAGAGCTATTCTTTTTTTCTTTCTCAACATTTTATTTGATTATTTTTCTTTAAAATGGTCCAGTCAGGAGTTGGAGAGCTGGCTCAGCAGTTAGGAACACAGTCTGTTCTTGATGAATAGTTCCCAGTATCCACATAGTGACTGACAATTGTCTGTAACTCCAGTTCTGGGATCCAATATCATCTCCTGGCCTCCACATGATGCCTTCCACACATGCAGGCAAGACACTCATATACATAAAACAAAAATAAATAAATCTCAAACAACAAAAGTTTAATAGCCTCTGTGTGTGGTGTGTGTGTGTGTGTGTCTGTCTCTCTCTCTCTCTCTCTCTCTCTCTCTCTCTCTCTCTCTCTCTCTCTCTCTCTCTCTCTCTCTCTCTCTCTCTCTCTCTCTCATTTAGGCAACTTCTCCAAAGCAGAAAGCTTTCATCCTGGGTTTAACTGGGGTCACAGCAGTGGCTCCCTTCAAGAGATTTTGATATTTTGACATCAGGCAAAATACAAATAACTGATGGAGATAATGAAATTCAGCTTTTTATTGCCAACATTTCTCCAGGTGCAAAAGAAAAAAAAATTACAGTGAAGATATTGCAAAGTTTCTAAACAGCAGGTCAGATTCAGCTACTTAGTCATGTAGAAACTTCACCTCCTTAATTAAACTCCCAGGACATCTTTGACTACAGAAAATTACACAGAGATCTCTTTGTTAATTCACTAATTTAATTTCACCTTAAAATAAGGGCAAGCTAGGCCAGCTGAGTACAAACACTTTCTGGGCAAACCTGAAGGCCTGAGTTTGATCCCCTGACCCCATGATGAACTTCCCAAAACTGTCTTCTGGCCTCTATAAACAAGTCACAGCACACACACCTGCACTCTCAACACTAACAGAAAAAGAGAGAGAGGGGGGGGAGGGAGGGAAGGAGGGAGGGAAGGAGGGAGGGAAGGAGGGAGAGAGACAGAGAGAGAGAATGATTTGTGATGGGGGATGTCCTTCTGTATGCTGTGAATATGTTTCTCTTATTGGTTGGTGAATAAATGCTGATTGGCCAGTAGCCAGGCAGGAAGTACAGACAGGACTACCAGACTAGGAGAATGTAGGAAAGGGGAAGGCAGAGAGGAGCTTCTAGGGAGATGCCATGCAGCTGCCAAAGAAGTAACATATCAGAGCATTATGGGTAAGCCACAGCCTTGTGTCAATATATAGTTTAATAGAAATGGGTTAATAATTAAGAGAGAACTAGCCATCAGCCAAACAGTTTATAATTAATATAAGCCTCTGTGTGTTTATTTTGGACTAAATGGCTGTGGGACCAAAGGGAACAAAAACTTGTCATCAGACATACACTCATACACTCTCAATACATTTCTCTCTCTCTCTCTCTCTCTCTCTCTCTCTCTCTCTCTCTCTCTCTCTCTCTCTCTCTCTCTCACACACACACACACACACACACACACACATACACACACACACTTGCACTCTCAATACATACATCTCTCTCTTATACACACACAAACCTATACTCTCCATATATACATCACACACACACACACACAACACAGCTATACTCTCAATACATATACCTCATACACAAACACACACAAAATAGCAATACATAACAATAAATATATATCATGTTTATATAATATGTGCTATATAATTTTTTAAAAAGCACTAAGTATTTGTCTTATTATAAAATTCTGAACTCCCCTCACTATTCTCATTTCTCCTTCCAGAAACTCCCCTAGCTTTTATTTGCTTCAAGAGAGTTGTATTAGGTACTAGGAAACACAGGCCAGCAAGGAACTTGCTACCCTCCTCTTCAACCTCCTGAATATTGGGAGAACAGGCATGTGCCACCCTGCCTGGCCAGGGTTTTAAAAATTAATTAATTAATGCCAATTCTTGTAAGCTTCAGGGCAAGGTACATGCACCTACAGCTTTCACCTCTCTGGAGGTTGAGACAGAAAGGGCCACCTGGGCTATCAGTTAAAGGCCAGCCTGGACTGCAGTTGAAATTTTTCTTTGGGCCACCAACCAGCTCCCGAATAAAAATTCCAACCGCAAACAGCACCCCACATTGGGTGCCAAATGCTTTCTCAAATGCCAGCCCCCAGATCATGACACACAGACTTCTTATCAGTTCTGAATGCTTGGTCTTAGTTTTTACTTGCCCCGCTATATATTACATAATATTATATATAAAACTTAGATTATATAACTTAGATTAATATGCTTCTCTTCATCTACAGTTTGCCTCAGGGCTTTTTACCTTTCATCTGTATGTCCTACTTTCCTGCTTCCTCTGTGTCAGTCTGGTGGCTGCCTGGCTGCCTGGCCCCAGGCATTTTCTTCTCTTTCTCCCTCATTCTTTCTAGAGCCTAGCTAGAATCCTGTTCTAACTCTCCGAGCTTACAGATTTTCACCCTAGTTTTTGAATCTTGAGTTTTAATAGAATCATAGAGATTTATTTAAAGCTGCCTTTAGTGGCAGCAAAAGAACCCTCGTCTGGGGGAACAGAATTTCCCCCCAGGCTGCAGCCTGAGCAGCTGGCAGCTAGTAGTTTAAAGGGAAGGCACTGTGAGGAAGGTCAAGCAGCAGGAATGGAAGGCTGTGATCAAATAACCCTGGCAAGGTGGTTCCAAACTCTAGGACTTCAATTGGGAGCACAATGGGAAGTATTTCTCCTACTTGACTTAACAGCTCCCGTTTGTTTGGCCTCCCCACCAGTGTCACAGACAGACTACTAGTTCCCGCAAACTTGTCCCCGCTTCCTCTAGTAACTGGTGGCTAAGTGGCTGGATTTGGGCAAAGAACTGGGGTTAGACATGATCACACCACTCCCAAACTCATACTGTCACACCCATCCCTGTCAAGAGGATGTAAAGAACTCAAGCTCAATATAAGGTAGACACATACTTTAAAAAGAACCTGACTCGGTTTCTCAGAAAACTGGGAATTGGTCTACTTCAGAACCCAGATATACCACTCTTGGTCATATACGCAAAGGATACTCAATCATACCACAAGGACACTTGCTCAACTATATTTGTAGCAGCTTTATTCATAATAGACATGTTGCAGAATATTTAACTATGCAAACACGTGTTGCATTTGTTTAACTATGTAAAGACGAGTTACATTTGTTTCATTATGGAAATATGTGTTGCTGTTTTACCTCACCTGCCCAAGGTACCTGATTGGTCTAATCAAATCTAAATAGCCAATAGTAGGCAGGAGAGGGGCAGACAGGGCTGGCAGGCAGAGAGAATAAGTAGGAGGAGGAATCTAGGCTCTAGGGAAAATGAGGGGGAAAGAGAGGGGGACACCTGGGGCCAGGCAGGCAGCCTCCAGACAGACAAGAGGAAGCAGGAAAGTAGGACATACAGAAGAAAGGTAAAAAGCCCTGAGGCAAAGTGTAGATGGAGAAAAACAGATTAAAAGAAGTCTTTGTGTCGTGGTTTCAGGGCTGGAGGTCCAAGAAAACCTACTGCTCTGAACTTCTTAGGAAACCTTGACTTAAAGAGGATGAGAATCATTCCATTAGACTAGAAGGTGTAGGTGAGCCATTTACAGTGTGTTTCAGTCCCTTTATATCTAAAATGCCTGGCCTGACTGGCCCTGTGATCAGACTGATTTTTATTCTATACAAACTCAGCCTGGAAAAACATTAAAATAACAAACCTCACAACTGCCAGATTTCTTCTTAGAAGGTGTCCATATTTCTTTCTTTTTTTTTAAAACATTATGGACATCAGTAAATCCTTTGTCAAATAGACATCTTTAATGCCTATTACAACTGATTAACTATCATCTTCTTATGTCTATTCATTATTTACATTCTGACAAATCCTTTTGTTGTTTGGGGTTTTTTTTTGGGTGGGGCAGAGTATCTCTATGTAGCCTGGCTGTCCTCAAGCTCACAGAGATGTACCTGTCTCTGCTCCCTAGTTCTGGGATGAAAGACGTGCCACCACATTCGGTGACAATTCCATTCTTAATTAGAGGATAATCACATGAAAAAGGTGGTAACTCCAACTGTACTTCAATAAATACAGACTAAGGAAAATATTCTTGTACACAGTGTGAGAACGTGATGCTGTGATTGGTGTAATAAAAAGAAGAACAGCCAATAGCTAGGCAGGAGGTATAGGTGGGACTTCAGAGCAGAGAGAACTCTGGGAAGAAGAAAGGCGGAGTCACCAACCAGAGGCAGAAGCAGAAGCAGCAGCATGAGCAGTGCACAGAGGATTGTTATTTTAACTTGTAAGAACTAGTTAAGAACAAACTTAAGCTAAGGCCAAGCTTTCATAATTAATAAGTTGCCACGTGAGCTGGCGATCCTGATGAGAAAGTTCATCCACAGATGGAGATGAAGTTTAAACTTTACTGTTAATGATATGCAAAGCAGAGTGATGACTAAGCAAAATTCTTCAGGAAAATGGTCATCTTGATGTCATTTTTCTGTCCGTAACTATGAATTAGAATAGTTGATAAATTATAAACTAATAAGTAAAGGGGGTGTTCAGACCAAGGTCCTTGAAGATCAGGTGAAGGTAATCAGACTCTGCCATCCAGCAATAGATGGAATATTTTACCCACTGTAGATTTAAAGCCAGAAAGCAGCAGATAGAGCCCTGGGGAATGACTGAGGGAAATACATCTTCGTCACAGTATACAGATGCCTGCATTCCTTCCCCAACTGGTAGTCTGTGGCTAAGTGTAATACAAAAGTTGCTTCAGAATTCTTAAATTTTATGTATTAATTTTGTGGGGGAAGAGAAGGAGGCATGAAGAAAAGGAGAGAGGCTGAGAAGAGAGGGGGAGGTGAGGGGATGATCCTGTGCTACAGAGCTAGTGGGGGGGCGGTTAATAGGACGACCTCCGGGAGTCAGTTATACTGTGGGTCTTGGGGTCAAACCCAGATGAGGGTTCCCCAGCAAGTGCCTTTACCCACTGACCCACCTCACCGGCTCTCATTCTGAATTATTATGTGTTTTTTGCTACACCTTCAAATAAAATGAATAGTAAAGTCTACTCAGTTTTTCATCATTATTGCCCTTTGTATGCCTGCATTTTTAAAAGAGGTTTCTATTATTTTAATTATTATACATGGGATGGGGGAGTATCACACACTAAGTGCAGGAGCCTGTGGAGGCCACAGGCAGCAGCCCCCTGCAGCTGGAGTTTCAGGCAATTGTGAGCTATTCAGTACAGGTTGTGGGTTCCAAACTTGGGTCCTCTGAAAGATCACTACATGCTCTTAACTCTTGAGCCATCTCCTCAGCCCTTACATGTCTGTATTTTTATTAATAACTATCCAACTCTAAGCAGCTATCATCTCTGCTTTCTAATATCTCTCCATCTCAGTTCTTTATCTATACATTGTACCCACTTCTATTCCCTCCTACATCTGCCACTCATTTATTTTTGTGCATTAAGCTTACACTCTAGAAAATCCAAACCCCCTTTAAATGACACCCAGGATTCCAGCACTCAGCACAAAAGAGGCAGAGGTGCTAATAGTTATACCAGCTGTCTCCCCTTAGAACTCATGGACAAGCCCATGGCACTAACACAAATATAAAAACAAATTCTAAACACAAAAAACAACACAAGCCAGGGAGGAGCATGTAGTTTCAGAACAAGGCTAGAAAACAATGAAGAACCAATAGCAAAAAAGAATGGCATAATAATTTTGCCTTAAGAATGTATCTAGTAAACAGTTTGAGGGCTCCTCGGGATAACATTCTCCACTTAAAAAACAGTATATTGACCACAGTTGTTTTATAATGATGACCTAAATGAACTGGAACACTCAAATATTATCTTAAAACCAAATGGTAGAGAGAAATCTAAGTACCTAGCAGACACACATTTCCCTCACACCTGTCTTGTGGCCCAAGCGCACACTTGTGTCACACTGTACATTACATCTCACAGGCCATGCAAATCATTGTCATAACCGCCCTCCATGGGACACAAGGGTTTAAATGAACTTCATAGTTTACCTGAAGATTGTTGTAAGAATTATCAATGAGGAGGCTGAAGAGATGGCTCCCTGGTTAAAAGCACTCTAGCAGAGGACCTGAGTTCAGCTCCCAGCACCCACACGGACAGTTCCAAACCATCTGTAACTCAAGTTCCAGGAAATCCAACACCCTCTTCTGGCTTCTATACAAGGTGCATGCATGTGGTGCACATACAGGCAAGCAGACACATGCATACAGATAAAATAAAAATAAATACTTTAAAAATAGTTAATACCTAGACTGTATCTGATAGCCTGTATTGTCTTGACTTTATCTCTAGTATTTACTACTAGAGATAGTATTTTGATAAACAAATGTTATGTTAGGATCTCAGTAACTTCTGATCAATTCAAGTTAACTACAAATATTTAGAGATTTCATACTTTTAAATGACATGTGCTGAGCTGTTAAATATTGAGTCTATACATAAAATTTACATTGTAAGAACTAAAGCTTACTTAGATCTCCAGACTGAAAAGGAACTTATAGAACATTTAATAACTAAGCAGCATTAAAATCATGAGTAGCTCTTGATCACTGGCCCTGTATGATACACTCCAATCACCAATGCTTGGCAGAAAGGATGAGTAGAAGAAAATGTGGAAGTATAGAAGGCTTTAAATAGATCCCATTCAAATTGCGAAAACCCCAATCTGCATTCTGGTTCACACTCACCCATAGCAAATCATTGTCCTAATCAAGAACCCAACCTTAACCCGCAGTATCTTAAAACCCTCCAATCTTCTCTTTTCTGTATGGACTGGCACTAATCCTGTTAATGGATCAGAAGACTACAAATGAGCAATAAAGAAGGCCTAATCACAGTACTAGTGAGTGATGAGAAAGAGGGAACCCACAGAAAACTCAAACAGTACCATTGGCAGCAAGGCAAGAATGTGTCATACAGGTATACCACACATGATAGTCCTAAATAACTCAGAGATTTGAAATGTGACGTCTAGGAGAACAATGCCACATCAACAGAAACAAGAAAACCAGATGGAGAAGCTAAATTTAAAACAAGATCTAGTGAGGGGCTGGGGATACTGCTCAATGGTGAAGAGCACTGGCAGCTCTTGCAGAGGACCTAGGTGGTTCCCAGGACCCACATTGCAGGCAGCTCAGAACCATCTGTAACTCTAACCCCAGGAATCCAACACTGCAGTCTGGCCTCCACAGGCACCAGGCATGTATGTAGTGCATAGACATATAAGCAGGCAAAACACCCATCCACATAAAAAAGAAAAAGAGAGACAGAGACAGAAGAAACTTTTTAAATGAAATAAGACAGTGAGTTTGAAGTTTGTATCAAAAGTAGTTAAACTCTTTCCCAAGTTCACTTTCATTGGTTATTTTTGCCAATGTAACCATATACCATTTAAACACAAACTATCATGCTTATTCCCCAAATATTTGAAAAGCAAGACATTAAGAGGGATAAATCAAGCCATGAAACTCAGTTCCTACCTTCATCTACCTTATATGATAATGGCACAACAGTGAATGGCCACAACAGGGATACAAAGTGTGACAGGAGAGAAATAGGCAAACACAGTTACAACTGTACTATTCCGATACAAAGACCAAGGACATACAAATGTTTCTTTCTAGTCTGAACATAATGCAGGAAAACACTAGAAAGAACACTCAGAAATGTGTTAGTATCCTGAACAATTGTGTCTATTGTTAAAAGAGTAATGCCTGAATTATGTCATCACTCCAAAGAAGAGCACTGTTTACAACATCCACAAACACAATTACTTTGGCTTACAAATAGAAATTGTTTGGGGTTTTTTGTTATTGTTTTGTTTTGCTTTAGTCACTCTTGATTTTAAATAATATTACAGCAATTGGGAAATACACCCACAAGTTTTAATCCTTACAAAGGTTAAAAAGAAGAAAGAAAAATAAAACCTGTAAACTACACATTCTTCAGTAGATATAATAGGCCCTGAGTTCTCTGTAACTATAAACTATGATAAGGTTTACATTGTAATGTCTTCTATAGTCGTTTCATAGATGACTGATTTTATAATCTATTAAAAAGTAGTTTACTAGACACCCATTTTAAGTTGATAATATAACCACACAGGAAAAAAAAAAAAGTATTTCAAGTAACTTTGAACATAATACCTTTAGTAAAATATAGTCTAAGACCATAAAATGGCAAAGATTTGTTGTTAGGCACAATGATAAGCTAGTCATCTTAAAACCTTATATGAGATACAGGATAGAATGGATAAGTAGATAAGTTGATATGGTTGAGAACCCCCAATTCTCTCTATGGCTAAAAGAAAATAAAGAGAGAAATGGAGAAGAGAACCCTTCAACGCTGAACTTGAACAGAAGATAGTCTAAGAACTCATGGTTTCTTTTTCTTTTTCTTTTTTTTAAGGTATACATAGGTGGCTATGTAGGACCTACTTAAAATATTGAAAACCAAAATACCCAGTAGCATATTCAATGCCCAGACCTTGGTTTCTAAGTATCAGCACGCAGTAAAGAAGCCAGGACTTTATGGTTAAATGGCTGGTTCCAGATCTCCAGCAGAGACGGTACCAGGTGAGCACAAGACGTCTTACGGTACTGAAGGGAAAAGACCCTCATCTAGCCACCTGCTTTGGCAGCCACAACAGGCTGCAGAAAAGATCCAGGGAGATGTAGGCCTCTGACTCAGCAACATGTGCTGAGCTTCCGACCTTGCTCTAGTCACTAGGAAGCAAGATAGCCTCCGTGTGGTAAGGAACCAATCAGAAGTTACCTGGTAAGCTCTCAAATGCAGAGCATAGCAACCGCCCTGGGAGGGCCTCTAGGCCAAAGCAACCATTCCTACAGGTACAGTTAACCAATCAACACAGGACAGGTCACCAAAGCCTGGAAGTGCACCAATCCTGAGACTGTTGTGGACACTCCCTTGCTCTACCCCAATATATTCCCTGCCCCACCGTCCCTTCGAGTCCTTTTCACTCCACCCACTTTGTCGGACAGAGGATCGGAGTTAATACAGTTAACTTGTGAATTAATTAAAGACTCTTTGATTTTTGCATCGGAGTGGGTCTCTTGATGAATCTGAGGCTCAGAGTTTGGGCACAACAGTACCAAAGTGTAGGAAAATACTCAACAACTCAAGCGGAAATACCCAAAGGAAACAGGAACAAGCTTGGAGACTGACACTGACCAAATCTGAGATAATTTATCATCAAAACCATACAAAAGGTGATCGGGCTGGAGAGATGGCTCAGTGGTTAGGAGCACTGATTGCTCCTCCAGAGGACCCAGGTTGGATTCCCATCACCCACATGGTGGCTCACAGCCATCTGTGACTCCAGTGTCAGGAGTTAAACCTGATACTGCACCTGATTCTGTCTTCTGGCTTTGGAGGACACTGCTTACACACGGCACAAACACTCATACACATAAAATTAAAAAGTAAGTAAATCTTTAAAAAAAAAAAAAAAAAAAGAATGCTGATAGCAGATTATAGCACACAGCTAAAAGAAAAATTTTAAGAGTTCATAGTACTAAGAAATAAAAAGAAAAACATAGCTGGGTGGTAGTGGTGCATGCCTTTAATCCCAGCACTCAGGAGGAAGAGGGAAGTGGATGTCTATGAGTTCAAGGCCAGCCTGGTCTATATAGTGAATTCCAGGACAGCCAGGTCAGGGAAACCCTGTCTTCAAAAACAAATAAACAAAAAAGACTGCTGTGCCTGAAGATTACAAGCTACCAGACAGTCAGGGAAAGACAGACTGTCACCAGGATGGGGAAATGGCTCCTTTGAGAAGATGCCAGAGAATGAAAAGGATTGACAGAAATAAGAAATTACAGAGACAAACAGCAGTACAAAAACTAACTCAGGGGCTGGAGAGATGGCTCAGAGGTTAAGAGTACTGGCTGTTCTTCCAGAGGTCCTGATTCAATTCCCAGCAACCACATGGTGGTTCACAACCATCTGTAATAAGATATGGTGCCCCCTTCTGGCCTGAAGGCATGCAGGCAGGCAGAACACTGTATATAGAATAAATAAATCTTAAAAAAACAAACAAAAAAAACAAAAAACAAAACTGACTCAGGCAAGAATTGTGAATGGCTACTAAACCTGCTGGAAAATAGGATAGCCACATGATTTCAAAGAATCACCCTATGGAGTAATTATTAAATGCAAACAGGAAAGGTATTTTAGAATATACAGAACTGATTAACATCTTCAATGACAGGGCAAGCTGTCACAGCACTCTCCTAGGACAAAGTGAAAAATTGATGTTTCATCACTTAAGAATCAAAGCTGTTCACTCTGTGTCTTGGTTAGCTTCTCTGTTGCTGTAATAAGCATTGATCAAAAGCAATCTGAGGCTTGGAAAGGGCTTTTATCATCTTATAGTTCCCAGGTTACAATCCATTATCAAGGGAAGTCAAGGCAGGAGCTAAAGGCAGGAAGCTGGAGGTGGGAACTAAAGCAGAGACTATGAAGGAACACTGCTTGCTGGTTTTCTTCTCCTGGCTTGCTAAGCTTGCTTGTCTATACAACACACAACTACCTGCCCAAGTGTAGCACTACCCAGTGGGCTGGGCCCTCCCATATCAGTCACCAATCAAGAAAGTACCCACACATGCCCAAAGGCCAATCTGATGAAGGCAACTCCTCAACTGAGGCTCCCTCTTTCCAGGTGACAACAAAACTAACCAGGACACTCTGAAACCAACTGAGAGATGATCAGACATACCAAGTTTGTGAGTAGTCTACAAAAACATTGGTTTGTACATATATATCTCAGTTGCCTTTAAAAATAAGGACAGAAGGGAAAGAGGGAGACGGGAGGAAAGAAGATGTTCTCTGCACAAGAAAACAGAGGGGGTGGGGTATAGCTTAGTGGCAGAGCAGCTGCCTAGCAAGGATAAGGCCCAATGCCCTAGATTTAAGTTAGAACACTGTGAAGGAAAAAGATTTAAAAAGAAAGAGGAAAGAAAACATAAATATGACAACTCAGTATATTCTATGACCTATGACTAGATTAAGTTCTTTGTGTTTGTTTTTCTAGACAGGGTTTCTCTGGGTCACTCTGGCTGTCCTGGAACTCGCTCTGTAGAGCAGTCTGGCCTTTAACTCACAGAGGCCTTTGGAGGTCTCTGCCTACCAAGTGCTAGGATTAAAGGTATGTGCTGCCATCACCACCTGGCTAGATTTACTAATTTTTAAGCTACGATAATATTGTTGACATGTTTGGGGAAATCTGGGTTCTGAAAATGGATGATAGGAAATATAACACTAAGGTCAAAGTACTATGGTATACTAATGGTGGCATAGTTGTAGGAAAATGATGTAACTATTAAAATCCGCATAAGGAATTACTTAGGAGTGATGTGTCATACTGGCTTCATCTTACTTCCAAATAGCTTGGTAAGAAAAAAGTGTCTATGTGAGTTTTAATACAGAAAGCACATCCACAGTAGCAAACAGAAGTTCAAATGAGGGCTAGTGTTAACAGATAGCAATCTAAGTTTGGGCTGGAAGGAAATGTGGAAATTGAGTTGACCCTAGAACAGCTTTAACTACTTCCTCCTCCACCCGTAACAGGGCTAACAGGAATACAACATTCCAAAGTTTGCTAAGATTAATGAAAAAAAGCAGTAATTCTAACAAATACAAGTAATCACAAGCCAGTCCTATGTGTGTTCTAATATGCCTGGAGCCTCACAGACTCACCTGAGAACTCTGTGCTAACTCATCACAGGACCACAATGACTACTAAGAGCTAAGTTAGATAATATTTTCTCCAAAGCCAAATACAACTATCAAGCAATACAACTGCCACCCAAGTCAGATGACCTCAGAGCATCCTAATCACCGGAACTCTGCACCAAGGAGAGACGCTGGTGAGCCTGTGAACACGTACTACCTCTTCTGACCCTTGCAATAAGGCCAGGTCTCCTATCCTCAGTGTTCAAGCTGTTTTTCAAAACTCTGTATGTCAGATATCCTGACTCCAAAGTCCACGTACTTTGTCATATGCTCCATGCAATTATCACCACTGTGAAACTGAATGTCCTGACTTGGTATCCATCAAAAATCATACAGTTGACAGATGCAGAAGGAAATATGAATGTCTGTATTCCTCTTTGTACATTTGGATTTACATATGAACAAAGTAAGTGAAGTTAGAATTTAGCCAGATGCCCTATTTACTGTCAAATCTCAAGGCAAAAAAAAAAACCCTAAAATGTTATTTAACAAGGTATCTTAGGTTTTTTTGCTATGAAGAGACACCATGACCACGGCAACCTTTATAAAGGGAAACATTTAATTGGGGCTGGCTTACACTACAGAGGTTTAGTCCATTGTCATCACGGCGGGAAGCATGGTGGGATGCAGGTAGAAATTATGCTGGAGAGGCAGCTTCAAGTCCTACATTTGGATCTGCAGGCAACAGGCAGAGAAAGAAACACTGAGTCTGGCTTGAGCATTTGAAACCTTTCAAAACCCACCCCCAATGACACACTTCCTCCAACACAGCCACAGCTACTCTAACAAGGCCACATGTCCTAATCCTTTCAAATGATGACACTTTCTATGAGTCTATTGGGGTCCTTTTCATTCTGACAACCACTTAGTTATACTATTGTACATGGTTTTAATATAGGTCACATGTAGATTCAAAACAGATGCCAACATATTTCCAGGTGCTTTCACTGACAGCCCCACCGCTCTGCATTCAAGGATAAAAGCTTACCCAAAGAATCTGAGTGATAGTCTATTATTCAAATATAATACACTCAGGAGGCAGAGGCAGGAGGATGTCTATGGGTTTGAGATCATTCTGGTCTACATAGTGAGTTCCAGGCCTGAGTACACAGTGACACACTGTCTTAAATAAACACACACACACACACACACACACACACACTTAAGAAAAGTATAACTTTTATATTTTAATATAAATTAATAAATCAATAAAAAGTGATCTTTACATTCACTGCCACAATAAAAATACTAATAAAAAGTTTTTTTTCAATGATCTTTCAATTTCTCTATCTCAAAGAATGCCACCACAACCGATCCAGTTATAAGACCTTTGTCTTACAACTACATGAGGTAGTCAGTGACATCTTCTCCCTCACCTCTCACATCCATCCTCTTCTGCCTTTAACTGCCACCTCCTCCAGCCAGTCTCATCCCACGTGTAGGCTATTCTAACTCTCCTGTCTGGGTTCTCCCATCAGTCTCATCCCACGTGTAGGCTATTCTAACCTTCCTTACTGGGCTCTCTCATTTCCAATCTTCTGATCTGCATTTCTTCCTCAGGAAAAAAAAAAAATAATAGCACCAAGTCATATGCTCCATGCAATTATCACCACTGTGAAACTGAATGTCCTGACTTGGTATCCATCAAAAATCATACAGTTGACAGATGCAGAAGGAAATATGAATGTCTGTATTCCTCTTTGTACATACAAATTTGGTAGCAGAATTTGACATAGCTGTAATTTCAAATTTGACTATCTGGTGTATACTGCCTTCTCCATTATACAGAAAAATTCTATTCTGATAGACTATTTTACTCACTGTGCTGGCTAGTATCATGACAACTTGACACAAGCTAGAGTTATCTGAAAGGAGGGAATCTGAATTAAAAAAAAAAAAAATGCCTCCATTAGATCCAGCTGTTGGTCATTTCTTTCTTTCTTTTTTTTTTTTTTCTTTAGGAGGGGGGCAGCCCTTTGTGGGTGGTGCCATCCTTGGGCTGGTGGCCCTGGGTTCTATAAGAGCAAGGCGTGATGAGCAAGCCAGTAAGCAGCTCTTCTATGTGGCCTGTGTGTCAGCTCCTGACTTTAGGTTCCTGCCCTGCTTGTGTCCTTGCCCTGACTTCCTTCGGTGATGAACAGTGATGTGGAAGTGTAAGCCAAATAAACCCTTTCCTCCAAAATTGCTTTGGGTTATGGTATTTCATCACAGCAATAGAAACCCTAACTAGAACACTCACTACTTTATATCTGTGACCTAGAAGAATCCCTAGTTAACAAATAAAAAGTTATATGTGAGGTAAACACTACAAATGGATTCATAAATAGTGTTAAAAGTAAAAATAAAGTAGTTATAAGGTTCAATTGCCAACATAAAGAGTGCCTAATGACATAAAATTCTGGCACCAGAATTTTGTAACTTAACTCTGAAACTGAAACGCATTATATAGTTGACAATCTTGGCCTGTTTAACTGACAGTAACTCATAAAATAGTAGTGAATTTTGAAAGTTTTTTTTTAATCCTATGATTTGATTAAAAACAAAAACAGGTGAATCTACAAGTCACCTACCTGTTCTACTTTCTTCATACCTGACAACTAGTCATCCTGGTCTCTAGACTACTAGCCCATCCCCACAACTCAATAGCAAATACCTCCCAAAGGTTCCTTCACTAACTGCTCTCAAATTCCTTTCATTCTCAGATATACCCAACTTGTCATTTAGGTCCGAGCTCTGGCCATCAGTTCACTCAAGTTGTTTTTGTTTGTTTGGTTGGTTGGTTTTGGTTTTTTTGTGTGTGGTTTTTTTGGTGTTGTTGTTGTTTTGTTTTGTTTTTCTTCAAATGCAGGCTTTGTATTCCTGCTAAGTGTGTGACAACTGACAACACAGAACAGTCCACTAGTGTCTTTCTAATCTCTAGCCTCCATGATTCAACCACAGTAATCTGTTCACTTTGTGCTTTTACCTGGAATTACTTGCCTGACAATTTTTACTTAACAAAACCCCTATACACTATTTAAGATACAGATGAAATCTCATCAAGGGGTGATAGTTGACAGGCAGATGATAAATACGTATAAAGTAGGCAACATGGAAATAAAGATAGGTGATAGATGATAAATATAAATGAATAGATATAAAATAGATGGATAAATAGAGAGGACAGATATAAAATGGCTGTTTTGCACATATTTACTGAATTTTATGCATTCCAAGATAAAGAACAACTCTTTGCCCCTTTAGGGCATTAGGGAAGGATCAAAAAGAACAGGACTTAACTCTTACAGTTTTAGCTTCTTCATTTGCAAAACATCAATAATAATAGCTCACTGAGTTCATATAATGTGGAAACAGTGCTTTGAAATTGTATAGTACAGAGATGAGTCATGGACGCAGGATGTTCTGATCAATAAATATTATGATTTCACTAAATAGTGAGAGTCCAATAAATGCATAGTGAGTGACTAAAATCTCAAGAAAAAGTCAACTTGGAACTCAAACTTTCAGGAAAATATATTTTTTAAAAAAATATGTAGTTATATAACTTCTAACCTTTCCCCCCCCCAAAAAAAATTCATAAATAATTAATTCTGAAAATAAAAGTGTTGGGTTTTGTTGTTTAAATAGGTTATTTTTTCTTTGGTTGAGTGGTGTAGGGTTTATTGTTTGTTTTGTTATGTTTTTGAGACAGTCTCACTCTATGGCCCAAACTGACCTAGAACAAACTTTTGTATCCTAGCCTGGCCTCAAACTCATAAAACTCCTCCTGTATCACTGTCCTGGGCACTGGAATTACAAGCATGCACCAATTCTAAAATATCATATGCTTATAATCTTAAACATAGCTGAAAACAGTTCAGATTAATTAGGGATATTCCAAAACTGAAAAGGTATGTTTTAATTTTATTGATAGTATAGACTGTATCACTTAAAGAAAAATGACACTGGACACACGCCTGTAAACCCAGCACTCTGGACCCTGAGATGGGAAGACAGAGTTGGAGCCAGTCCAAGCTGCGTGGTGAGAATATTTTTTAAAAAGAAAGAAAACTATCAGAAACACTATATAACACAATAATTAGAAGTCAAACCACAAAAGTCACTTAAATTGCAGGGTTCCTAGGAAACAAGAGACAAAATATATACCTATAAAACTTTAGCAAACAGGAATACAAAATGTTGAGCAAAGCTGTCAGACTACACAGAACAAACAAAACTTCAAAACACTTTCACAAAACACTTTTCAGTATATTTGCATCCAGACTGGAGAGCTGGCTCACTGGTTAAGAGGACTGGCTATTAACAGGACCTCAGTTAGATTCCCAGCACCGACAAGGTAGCTCATAAGCATCTGTAACTCCAGTTCCAGGGGATCTGACACCCTCCTCTGACTTCAAGGGGTACCAGGCACACACAAGGAGAACAGACATGTGTAGAAAAACGCTCACACAAAGAAATTTAAAAATAACTCTTTTTAAATGTTTATGCACGCATTCCATTGTATAGAAACCGCATCAATTAAGTGGCCTCTTTTTACTAAATTATACAATCTCTCACATTTTTAACTTCAGTTCTCAAATTCTTATGGCAAGTGAACCAGTTTATTAGCTACAGACACTGGACTAATTAGGAATCTCTCTGCTTGGGTTTTATAATTTGAAACTCAGAAAACACAGAGACTGTACATTTCAAAGCCTTTCCAACCCCTCTGGGTACTTCCAATGACTCATAATTAATTACAAACCACAAGCAGCAGGCAGGAAAGATCACTTCTTTGTGTCTATCTGCTATCAGCTGATACAAAAATCAACCCAAAATCCCACAGGAATGTCAGGTCAGAAAAGGTAAACAAACGGAAGAAAACCCCCACTTAAGTAATTCAAATACTAAAAAGCCATAAGGTGATATATTCTTAACGCCAAGGCAGCACTCAACTCCATGTGGGAACGTAATCAATAAAAAACAAAAATGTAAGAAACTCCGAGCAACATAAACTCAAGAAAAGTCACGCTGATAGCATAGAGGATAGTAATCTGAGTTTCCAACTTCAAAAGCCCTCTGATGTGGGTGGGTATGTGAGGGTGAGCAAAAGCCAAACTAGTGAAATCAGCATCGTTAGTATAACCAGGGTAGAGTGGAACAGATTGGCGTTGCAAACACCCCCATGGGGTTAATGGGGCTACAGATGGACAGGTTGAGAGCTAACGTTTCCCACACACACCTTTTGTTTTGT
This sequence comes from Cricetiscus sungorus, assembly GCA_030556225.1. Lineage (NCBI taxonomy): Eukaryota > Metazoa > Chordata > Mammalia > Rodentia > Cricetidae > Cricetiscus > Cricetiscus sungorus. The sequence goes on along the minus strand of JANBXA010000734.1, from coordinate 99,313,219 downwards.
TTTGTTTTGTTTTTTTTGAACAGAGAGAAACTGGAGCGGTGAGACCAGTAGCACGAAGAAGGATCAATGGGCTGAGGTAGCTAGGGATAAAACCGCGTCTGGTCTGGTCAAGAATGACAGAACAGCTGGCCACTGGAAGGCTTACAGTTCAAAGGGCGAGGGGGAATTGGAAGATGACCCGCACGAGGAAGAAGAATCGAAAGAAGCTCCAACACCCTCCAGGAACCCAGACGGTTGGCCAGGGTCTGCACCAAAGGCAGGGCCCCGCAAAAACCAGCCATTCGGAGACTACAAATACCAAGCTCCAACCTTCTCCACTCCGCCAGCCTCAAGTCGACCCCTCGGCGACACAGGACTGGATAACTGTACAGCCGCGCAGGAGTCCCCACACCAGAACACGCTCCAGCTCCAGCAGCAGCGCCAAGCAGAGCGTACGACCGCGGGACGTACGGGACAGGGCCCTGGGCGGCCACCGTAGCAAGGGACGCTGATGCCTCCGCAGGCCGCGATCCTGCAGGAGGCTTGTGCCGGGCCTTAAACGCCCGGGCTGCTGCAAGCACAGAGCCCAGGAGTCGTGCATTTGTGTGCGGCAGCCCCGTGTTAGGGTTTGCAGCTGTCCCCCTAGCTGTAACTGCTATATTTAAGCTACCAGCTGTCACGCACCGTGAGCGCCTGCGGCCTCTGAACTACAAGATCCAGCATGCACAGAGCTCTGGGTCCTTATGACTAAACCTTCTTGGCTAAAAATACAGCCTCTCTACACCAAGGCAAACTGTGGTTAGGTGTGCTGATCACATCCTGGTGGAGCTTCTAAGGACGTGTGCATTCAGTTTACATATTCGGGTTCTTGTTAAGGAATGAAATACAGGACCTACCTTTTAAGAAATGTGAAGAGAAATACTAAATAATGACAAAACGTAATTCTGCTAATACATCGTTTTCGGTAACACAGACTGTTGGAACAATGCATAAGAAATACGAGTAGAAACTAGAAGGAGGAAGGGGAAAAAAAAAAAAAAAAAGACAGCGGTCTCTGCTACCCAGCCGTTAAAATGCGAGAAAATGAAAGCCTTCTGGAATTCAAATATGATCTTCTTATTTTAAGTGCGTTCCGCGATTAGAAGTCAGTAGTGTTTTGCTGGCTCGAACTTGTGATCTTTTTTTTCAAACTCCTAGTGTTGGAATAAGGCCTGTACTATGACACCTGGAAACTTATTTTAAATGTTAGTCTCATGAAAACAGTTACCTAGGGTTATTGGAGTGATTTATTCACCATTCACATGGGACAGCCAAATAATTAGTGGAGGGGTATGGCAAGACAACAAGCGGGACATTTATTAGCATAGATAACAAAGTATCCACTCCCTTCTCTACTTGGGTAGTTTGTTTCAAATTTTGAAGTGCAGAACCCTTTCTGAAGACTTAGGAGAGGAAGCACTATCTCACAAGCTGTCCGGAGCCTTTCTATAGCTTCTATAAGGATTTGTGGGAAGATTCTGTAAAGGAATAGAATGGATAGAATGAATATATATTTTGGAAGGGGGTTTATTAGACTGAATGTAGTCCATGTAGTCCAACAATGGCTGTCTCACACGTGAAAAGCAGAGGCTCTAGTTGTTGCTAAATCCATGAGGTTGAAGGTCTCAGCAATCCCAATCTGACACTGGAGTCTGGAGAGATTCCTGGAGGAATGTAATAATCATTTGAATCCCAAAGAAGCTGGATTTAGTACTGGCAGCAAGGTTAATGAACTTGCCAGTGAAAGTAGGGCCAAGAGGGCATGAAGCAGCAGTTTTTTTGTTTTTTTGTTTTGTTTTGTTTTGTTTTGTTTTGTTTTGTTTTTTTCCAAATATTTTTATCTGGTCTGCCACCAGAAATTGTAGTTCTGTTGTACAGTGAGTCTTCCCAGTTCAAATAATCTGATTTGGAAAATTCTCACTAGACAACCCAGAAGCCTTAGTCTGAATTAATTCCAGATATAAACAAAGGGACCACCAAGATTAGCCATCACATATGTATTACCAGAATAATTGTTTTTTAATTTTTGGTATACTATACTAACAAGCCATTAGATTCAATGCTTGGGTTTGTATGATAACCATATAACTAATTATATTTTGTATACAAAATTATGCAATATTATGTGTCTATTGCAAGCATAGGCTTTCTGTAGACTTACAGTAAAACAAACTTTAATTGGTTAGAAAAGGAAATGAGAATGCCTTTCATTTTTACAATTTCATATAGGAGTCACAGAGGGACTTTATATTCTCTAACACTGGCATGGAATCAGCTGCCATATAAACTGCTTTCCAACTCCAGTGTGCTAAATTATGCAGTACAAGCAAGTAAATATTTAAAATCTATGATCATGGAAAATAGTCTGCTGCTTTCCATACTCATGCACCAAACTGGGATTGCAGTGGGAGAGAACATTTCCAGTAGTGATTTGATGGGAACGTTAATGAACTATAGTTAGGAGAAGTGGGATTCCTAGATGTTTGCTGTAAATAAACACTAAGTTGCATCCACTCCACAGTGATAATAAGGAAGATTTTTAAATACGCTGTATTTCTGGGAGACACGTTTCTAAAGCTATTTCAATGATCAGTTGTGTAAATGAACACAGAGGAGCGGTTAGAAAGGACATGAATTATGTAACAGACTGCTTCTTAGAGCTGCAGCATTCGGCAGAAGACTCCTATAAGTGTCTTTGTCTGCTGCTTCAGCCAGTTGCTATATACACAAGAGTTAAAACAGGACAGACTGCTCACCTCAGTTCAACAGATAAGGGACAAAGCACTATAGATGTTCCTGAAGCACCTCAGTTCAACAGATAAGGGACAAAGCACTATTAGCTGTTCCTGAAGCAGGGGTAGTTTGATAATTAGGAGATAATTAAGAGAAATTTCAAGGGGAAAGGACATAGATGAGAGCTTCAGCTTTTAGAAAGTTTAAAAAAGGGGGGGTGGTATGTAACCATGACCAAACAGTCACTTAGACATTTGTTAAGCTGTAACTCTTTATTAGCTGATCTACCTTCTAAAAGGCAAGAACTGCCTTTTGAACATCTCTGTCCCTCAGTCTCCAAACACTATATACTTTGTACCAAGCAACTAGTTCTCAGAGTTTCTTCATGTGCAGTGATGCCAGAGGCCCACAGCATCCTTCTCATTCATACTGTTAACTCTTCTGTTAATTTGAGGGTTTGTTGTTGTTATGTTGTTTTGGAATAGAGTTTCTTATAGCCCAGAATGGTCTCCATGTTGCAAAGTGGCAGAGGATGATTTTAAACTCTTGCCTCTAAGTAGTTTTGATGTAAGGTGTTTCATTTGAGCAATATACCTAGATGCCCATTTTATTTTGTTTTAATTTTTTTATATAGGTCCTGCTAAATCCCTGAGGCCTTGGATTTACTTTGTATCCCAGGCAGGCCTGCTGCTTGTGATCTCCCCACCTCAGCATCCCAAGTAGCTGGCAATACAGGCCTATGTTGCCAGGTCCAAGTTTAATGTAACATTGGGTTTTTGTTTTGTTTTGTTTTGTTTTGTTTTGTTTTGTTTTGTTTTGTGGGATGATGTTGTTGCATTGGTTTGTCTATTTGTTTATTTGTTTGAGACAGGGTCTTAATGTGTAGCCCTGGCTGATCTGATACAGAAATCTGCCTGCTTCTGCTTCCTAAATGCTTGGATTATAGGTATGTGCCAACACTCCTGGTTAATATAGGTTATTTCTAATGCCTATTTTTTAAATAATGTTTATATACAGAATGCTTTATAAATCAGAACACCACAGTTAATAACCAGGAAAGAGCAAGTTAATGGAGTTAGGGTTGCTCATTTGGTAAAATACCTGCTGTGTAAGCCTGAAAACCCAAGTCCAGTCCCCACCACCCACACAAATGGCAGTGAATGTGTACTCCTGTGCTGGAGCAGATAGGAGCAGATAGCTAGCTAGCTCCTTAGAGCTCATGGTCAGCAAACCTCGATGAATTAATGAGCTCTAAGTTCAGAAATAGCCTTCTATATCAAAAACTAAGGTGTTGAACAATTGAGAAAAAAAAATACAGTGTTGATCTCTAGTCTCCACATGAATGCACACAGATACAAAATATATTCTAACATCTACAAAATGCAGGTTCTTCCCACCAGATCCAAAATAAACCACACTTTAAGCCTTAACAAATGTTTTTTTAAGTCAACTAATTTCTTGTATTTTATCAGATCATATTTGAATAAAACTAGGAATTAATAGTTTGTGAAACCACAGAAAATATATGAACACATGGGGATGGGACAGTTCACTTTTTAATGGTTGGTAGGTCATTGGATAAATCAATAAGGACGATGGGAAATTCTTAGAGTCAAATAAAGGTTATGTGGCAAAGTCCCTGAGACATAGATAAGGCATTCTAAGAATTTTTAGGGCTATTCCTATTTCTAAAATCATGAACCAGGCATGGAAGGTGGTACAAGCCTGTAATCCTAGGTCCTGGAAGGCTAAAACAGAAGGCACATGACTGTGGGCCAGCCTGAGCTCCATAAGAGGACCCTTACTCAAAACAAACAACAATATCAAGGAGGTCTCAAATAAATAATTTTGTGTCACACATCAATGTTCTAGAATCATGAGAATAAGGCAGATACAAAATTAGGGGGAAATGATAAAAGTCAGGGTTGAAATAAATAAAGTGGGGACAAAAAGAGCCTAAGATTTATGAAAGGGAGATTTGGTTATTTTAGAAGATGAGGAGCTCAGACTGGGAGACATAAATCCATACAATTAAAGAATAGGGCTTAGATCTATAGTAAGATTGAAGCAGTAACAAAAACTCCACAAACAAAACCTGCAAGAGCAAATGGATTTTAAAATATCTTTTCTTTACATTTACCTGTGTGTGTGTGCATGCGTGCGTGCGTGCGTGTTTACATCCATGGCAAGGACATGCCCCAGTGTGCATGTGAAGGTCAAGGTTTGAGCTGAAAAGAGTCAATGCCCTCCTTGCACTGTGTGGTTCTGATGCGAGCTCAGTGCTACAGGCTTGGCGACAAGCTCCCTTACCTGCTGAGTCATCAAGACAGCCCAAGATCAAACAGATTTACTCTCGTGTTCTACCATACCTTTAAGGATCTGCTGCAATGCCCATTAAACCATCCCTCCCTAAAAATCAATAGAAAGGAAATAAATGCTTCCAAATTACTTCTATGAAACCCATAATACCTTGATACCAAAACCAGAGAGAAGAAAACAAAACAAACAAAACAACTGTACACTAATTTTCCTAATGAACATAAATTGTCAACAAAACACAAACCAAATTCAATAATACAGTGAGGAAATGTACACCATGATTAAGCCAGTTTTATCCTAGGGCTGCAAGGATTGCTTAATACATGCAGATCAGTAACTGTGATACAGTACACAAGTAGAACTAAGGACAACCACATGATCGTCTCAGTCAATGCAGAAAAGGCATTTGACAAAGTTCAGAAAAATCTTCATGATAAAAGCCCTCAAGAAACCGAAACTAAGTGGGGTCAAGTGCTAGCATGAAGACTGGAGTTTGGATCAGCAGAGAAAAAAGCTGGCTAGGTGTGGTGGTCACATGAAATCCTGGCACTCATGAGGATCCCCAGGTCACACTGGCTCCTAGAAAGCTCTGGGTTCCATGAATGATGCTGCCAAAATAAATAAAATGGAGAGCTATGGAGAAGACTCTAGATGTCAAATTCAGGCTTTCACATATGTGGGCACACATAGCCACATGCACTCACAAGTGAATATGTGTAACTGGGCATCTCTCTCCTGCCCACCAGTTCCCAAATACCCACCCAGAGGCTTAACATTAATTATGAATGTTTGGCCAATGGCCCAGGCTTATTACTAGCCAGTTCTTACATTTAAATTAATCCATTCCTGTTAATCTAATTATTGCCACGTTGCAGTGACTTACCAGAAATGCTCTGCCCTCTTACTCTTCCGGCAGCTGCATGGCTTCTCCTCCCTACTCCAACTTCTTTCTCCCTCTATCTCTGCTTGAATTTCCTGCCTAACTATATTCTGCCTTGCATAGGCCAAAGAAGCTTTATTCATCAACCAAACAAAAGGTAATACATATTTGCAGCATACAGGACATACCACTTCAAGCATGTGTACACATATGTATACATTCAAAAAAAAAAAGAAAAAGAAAGAATAGAATAGAAGAACCAAACTTTGATATAATAGTTTACATAAAACAAATGTATCACCAACAGAATACCAACTAGGAAAAAAACGAATTGCTTCTTCTAAAATGAGGAATGAAATAAGGGCATCCATCTCTCCACTCGTATCAACACAGGGCTTGAGTTCTCTGCCAGACTAGTAAGGCAAGAGAGAAAAACGAAAGAGCTACAAGTAAGAAGTCAAGCTATTCCTATTTGTAGACAGTATGATCATATATCTAAAACCCTAGAGATTCTACCTGAAAGCTCCTAGATCTAGTAATGACTTGTTAACGTAGAAGGATACAAAGTTGATATACAAAAATGAGTCGATGTTTTATACAGCAGTAATGAGCAGGCTAAGAAAGAAATCAGGAAGACACTCCCATTCACAATAGCTCCCAAGGAACAAAACAAAATCCTCAGGAATAAAAATGCATCAGCTTAGGACCGACTTCCATAACTTGTCCTGTGACCTCCATGTGTGTGGAATGGCATGGACACACACACACACATATCCCAAACTAATAAATAAAACCTAACAAAAAATGTAAATGGCCCTATAATGAAAATTTTACAATACTGAAGTAAGAAGTTAAAGAAGATACTGGAAAAATGAAAGTACCTCCCATGTTCATGGACAGACAGAATTAAAATCGTGAATAAGGCCATATGGCCAAAAGCAATCTACAGATTCAGTATGATCCCCTTCAAACTCTCATTGATATTATTTACAAAACTAGAAACAAATCCTAAAATTGACATGGAAATGCAAAGATCCCAAATAAAACAATCCTGAGGGAAAATATCCAATGCTGAAGACATCACAATACTAAATTTCAAATTACACCACAGAGCCACGGTAACAAAAAACAGCATGATATTGACTTAAAAACATACCCAGAGACCAACACAATAGAAGACCCGTAAATAAAGCCATGTAGCTACAAGTGGGACTCTAGTAGATCAGGAAATAATAGTAGAAAATGACAAGTGATTTTGATCAAAATTTAAAACGTATGCACATTTAAGGAAACAATTATCAGCCTGAAGAGTCAAGCTACAGAATAGAAGACAATCTTTAATTCTTCCTTCAGTAGGAGATCACTAGTCCCAATATATAAAGAATTCAAGATTTTAAACACCAAAAGAACAAATAATTCAATCAATAAATAGGCAAATGACCTGAATAGACATTTCTCAAAAATGAGAACAAATGACCAATACATACTTTTTAAAAATTAACTTCCTTAGCTTCAGGAAAATAGAAATCAAAACCCTGTACTTAAAGTCCATCTCACTCTATTCATTATGGCTGTCATTCAAAAAAAAAAAAGCGTTGTTGGTAAAATATGTATTACCTCCATTCTGGAGGCTAGAAGTTCATCACAGATCTCCCTGCATGCTGATCACAGTATTAGAGGACATGAGGGTGGCAGTATCTATTGCTGTTCCCTGGCTCTGGAGCAGCTGGTGTTCCTTTGCTTGTCATGACATGCAGGGCAGAAAATAAACTTGTGTGCACTTTCAAAAGGAATTTAAATCAACTCAGCTACTAACTGGATCGGTATGGAGTTTTCTCAAAAACTAAGAGCAGAAGTAGAATGCAATCTGATGACATCACCCTTGGGTGTATACACTAAGGAAGTTGGTAATCATTAGAGGTACATGCCATATTTAAAAGGTGCTAGACACAGCAGCCAAGTTACAGAATTTGCCTATATGCCATATTGAATGAATTAATGATGCCAATTAAGGAACTGTACGTCAAATATTTCTTCTGATAAGGGAATCTGGATTAAAGGAAAAATATGGAAGTAGGAAGTAGAAGGTATGGGTGCTGTCTGAGAAGAAGGAAGAAGAAGGAAGAAGAGGGGAAGGAGGAGGAAGAAGAGGAGGAGAAGACTCAAAATGGGGAAGTGAGGGAAGAGAGCAAGGAGAGATAGATAGGATCAAAGTATGTGAAGTGCTTATATGAAAATGAAAACCAATATTTTGTACAATTAAGATGCACTAATAAAAACCAAACATAGAAGGTACGAAAAAGATTGATAGAACATTGTACCTCCAATGAATTGATACATAAAGAATCTTTAAAGGACTTTTTAAACCACTTTGCTTCCACAGGAATGGCTATAGCCAAAAAGTAGAAAATAGCACTTATTTGTAGGTTAAGAAAATAGCCCAAGAGGCCGGGCATTGGGAACCCACACCTTTACTCCTAGCACTCGAGAGGCAGAAGCAGGCAGATCTCTGTGAGTTCAAGACCAGCCTGGTCTACAGAGCTAGTTCCAGGACAGGCTCCAAAGCAATACAGAGAAACCCTGTCTCAAAAACAAGAACAAAAACAAAAACAAAAAACAAACAAACAAAAAAAGAAAGAGCCAAGAGGTATCATCTTGTCCAATGTCTTAGAGTTCTCTAGAGGAACAGAACCAATGAAATGAATATGAATATGAGTATATATATATATGTATATATATACTTATATGTACATATATATATACATATATATGTGTGTGTATGCATTGTGTGTATTAAATTAATGAGTCAATTTTAAAATAGTAAGCATAGCAGCATCACATCTGAGAGCTGAAAACTCAGTAGTTACTCTGTCTTGAGGCTAGTGTCTCATTAGTCAGAGTAGTCCCACAATTGCTTTCTCTCAATGGGAAAGAGAGGAAGAGAACAGTTATACTTGGGGGTTTGTTTTGTTTTCATTTTTGTTTTTTGCTCTTTGGGGGTCTGCCACTCAGCTCCCAAATAATCACACAGAGACGTATTCTTACTTATGAAGGCCAGGCCTTAGCATAGCTTGTTTCTAGTCAGCTTTTCTTAAATTGTCCTTTTGCCTCTGGGCTTTTACCTTTCTCTATTCCTAGATATCTTTTCTTTTCTTCTTATTCTGTGTCTGGCTGGGCGGCTGGGCAGCTGGGTGGCTGCGGCTGGGCGGCTGGGCGGTTGGCTCCTGGCATCCTCCTCTCATCCTTTTCTCACTCCCCCCTCCTGCTTCTCTCTATTCTGTCTTCATGGCAGCCCCTCCTATCCTTTCTCCTGCCTAGCTATTGGCCATTCGGCTCTTCATTAGACCAATCAGGTCTTTCAGGCAGGCAAAGTAACTCAGCTTCACAAATGAAAACTAAAGAATGTGGTACATCTTTGCATCATTAAATAAGTACTCCATAGCTTAAAAGAATGTAATACATCTTTAACCAATATTCCACAACACACAAATGATAGTTGCTCCATCCATACTCAGACAAGTTACCTCAGTTGTCCCAATCTGGCTCCAGAAGCCCAAAAAGTTCCTGGAGATCTGCTGGTCACTAGTCCACAATGAAAACTTGGAAATTCGGTTCCTTCATCATCAAAGACGCCACAGAGGCAGCAAGAGGGAGGTCAAGCAAAAAACAAAAAGAAGTTCTTCCTGCCACACCCTTTTTATCTGGGCTGCTGCCAGAAGATGTGGCCCACAATATGGGTGGGACTTCCCATTCCAGTTCAAGCAATCTGGACACTTCTTCAGGTACAGTTCCCTACTCTGGTTATTCGAGTTAGTGGCAAGTTGACATTATGTTATGATACCTAACATCCCCAGGCCCTGGTTTCAATTCACAACCAGCAAAAAGCAGGGTGTAGTGCTTTGAAAGAAAATGGCTCCCAAAGGGAGTGGCACTATTAGGAGGTGTGGTCTTGTTGGAGGAAGTGTGTCACTATGGGGGCGGGCTTTGAGGTCTCTTTTGCTCGAGCTTTCCTCAGTGTGCCAGTTGACTTCCTGTTTCTTGTACGATGTAGCACTCTCAGCCACCACCACATGTTCTCCATCATAATAGTAATGGACTGAACCTCTGAAACTTAAGAGAGCCACCATCAATTAAAGTTTTCTTTATAAGAGTTGCCATGGTCATGTTGTCTCTTCACAGCAATGAAAACCTTAACTAAGACACAGGGGCTGGGGGTGTGAGTACATAGGTGATTACATAGAAGACTTAAAACCCTCATGCATTACTGATTAGATGGTTAAAAAAAAAATGCTGTAGTCACTCTTGAGAACTTTTTGGAAATTACTCAAAAAGTTAAGCACGAAGTAACTGTGTTTCAGAATTTCTAAGCATAAATCCAAAATAATTGGAAATGAAAATCTGCCTATTTTTGCACCTATCTTCTTTGCAGAATTATAGTCACACAATGAGATATTGTCTGTGAAAAGGAACAGATGTACCACAACATGGATAAACCATTAAAACTTTGTAGTACAAAAGAAAGCCAGTCAAAGTGGCAATTTATTATATGGTCCCATGTACAGAAAATATGCAGACAAATCCATAGAAAAAGAAATCTGATTTGGGGTTTTCCAGGGCCAGAGAGGAAGGAGAGTAAAAGAACCATTGTTTAACGGGTTTCTTTCAGGGGTGATGAAAGCAGTTCTGTCTGAAGTGACAATCACAAACACTGTCACTTTACTTCATGCCATAGCAGTGCACCGTGAAAGGGCCGAAATGGAGAAGTTCATGTTGCATGAATTTTATCACTTTTTTTTTCAAGTGCTACCAAAAACACCTATCTTCTGCTGAATGTTTTGAATAGAACATGTGTAATATGTAGAAATCTGAAAAATTTAGATAACTAAAAGATACCAGTGAGTTAATTTATGAAGAAGCACATGAGATACCCAACACAACATGTCTATTACCCACGGGCATTCATTTATATTTGCGATATGGTAGAGTAAATGTCTAAAATTAAGCCATGTTATTTGGCTGGACGAGGTGACACGCGCCTTTAATCCCAGCCTTCAGGAGGCAGAGGCAGAGGCAGGAAGATTTCTGTGAGTTAAAGGTCAGCCTGGTCTACATAGTAAGTTTCAGGTTAGCTTAGGCTACATAGAGTGAACCTGTCTCAAAAAACAAACTAACAAAAAATGCCATGCTACTTCAGAAAAGTCAATGACCTGGTTATATATTCCTTTTAATACTGACAAAAGAACTTTAATACTTTCCACACAACAACAAAAAATATGATCGAAGTTAATACTTTATTAACAATATTCAATTAATGCTTTGTGATTCCTCATAATAAAATAGGTTTTGAATAATGATAGTACTTTTATAACTAGGGATTCAAACTTTATGTAAAGAATAAAATATTGGCTAAATAATGCCAACACTAATCATTTTTAAACATGAACAATAATGTTAGTTATAAATTTTACACACATAAGATTATTTTTCTATTGTTGGGGTTTTGTTATTGTTTGCTTATTTTTTTAAGACAGTCTCACTGTGTAGCTCAGGCTGACATCAAATATAAGATCCTCCTGCCTCAGTCTCACAAATGCTAGAATTACCATGCATTTCACCTGCCAGGTGATCTCATTTTATATGAGACAGATATGGGCTGGAGAGGGAGAGGGCTAAGAATGCTGGCTGTTCTTATGGAGGACTTGGATTCAGTTTTCAGCACTCACATGGCAGCTCTCAACAGTGTATATCTCTAGTTCCCAGGGATCTGATACCCTCTGTTGGCTTCTTCATGCACCAAACATACATGTCACACTTAAAAACATGCAGGCAAATACTCATACACATAAATTTTCTCAAAAATTTAAATGAGACAGATAGTGGCATAAGAACGTCCACATACGTTTATGTAAGGCTGGGTTTCAGAGATCCTGATTTATTAATGAGGCTCATGTAACAATTTATCACAGGGCTTTCCATTTGTACTGAATTATAAAAGAGCTTTAAATATTACTTCTGAAAGTATGGTTTTTAACCCTTTTAACCTTTTGCTACCTTTTAATTACTATACAAAATAATTGTTTTGTTTTTTTTAATAACTGGCACAAAACTCTGCCCTTGATCATTTTGACGTGTAGAAATTTGAAAACTTCATTTTCATACATGTATATTGTTGTATTTTGCTCATATTCCTCTGTGTTATTTATGTTCTCTCCCTTCCCTCGGCCCCCTCTCCAAGGTGTCCGTCTTCTGCTTTCATGTCATATGTGTATATATACTTACATCTTGATTTCTGAGCGAAAACACACAATATCTGTTTCATTTTTACTCACTCTCCATTGTTCCTCACTCCCACTCTCCTCTCAAACCCCAAACACTGACCTTTCTACTTCTGTATATGTTTTAATCTAGGCTCCACACAAGACAGAAAACATGAAATATTTATATTTCCGAGTTTGACTTATTTTTCTTAACACTGTGACCTCTAGTTTCCATACATTTTTTTAAAAATAGCATGTTTTTGTTTTTCTCTAGAGCTGCATAAAACTTGATTGTAGGTGCTGGAGAAACGACTCAGTTAAGAGCACTGGCTGCTCCCACAAAGGACCCACATCGCAGCTCACAATCCTCTGTAACTCCAGGTCCAGGGGATCAGATCCCTTCTTCAGGCCTCCTTGGGTACTGCACTTGCATATAAGCAAAACACTCATACACATAAAATAGAATTTAAAAATCCAGTGTTTAATCTCTACTGTATACAAGACTGTATGGTAATCTTTATGAACTAAAATTATTGTAACTAAGTAACATTTTAAACTTAATAAAATTTAGTTAAAATAATATAAATGCATTTTTAAATATGAACAGGAACATTAAGAATAATATTAAAGCTGGGTGGTGGTGGCACCTTTAATCCCAGCACTTGGGAGACAGAGGCAGGTGGATCTCTGTGAGTTCCAGGCCAGCCTAGTCTACAAGAGCAAGTTCCAGGACAGCCTCCAAACCCACAGAGAAACAGTGCTCAAAAAACAAACAAACAAAAAAGAATAGTATTAAACTTATTCACATAGGCTGCTTTTTCATATTAATTTTTAGTAGCATGCTGATGATTGACATTGGACTCAGTGATACAGTAAATAGCATATATATATATATATATATATATATATATATATATATATATATATATATATCACATGTGTGCCTGGTACTTGCAGAGCTGGTTCAGAGGAAGGAAACAGAGCCCCTGGAATCTGGGGTTACAGATGTCTGAGTCACCATGCACGTGCTGGAAAGTCAGCCCCCATCCCTGCAAGAGCGTCCAATGCTGAGCCGGCTCTCTGTATTTCTTCACAATCCAGTTTCTCATAAAAATTAATGAGTGACCTTTTCGGTCCCTATGCCTAACACCTAGGTTTTGTTTCTTGAGAAGATATTTACCCTTTCAAACCTACAAGGCTGGAGATCAGAATACAGTTCAAGTTGCAAGACAGCCAGGGTTACACAGAAAAACCTTGTCTTGAAAAACAAAACAAAATCAACAACAAAGATTTATTTATTTTTATTTTGTATATATGGGTGTTTTGTCTATATGTGTATCTGTGCACTACTTGAATGTCATGTGCCTACAGAAACTCGTAAACCACTTAGCCATCTCTCCAGCTCCAAAAATTAACTCTTGAACGCCTGCATTTCTTTTTGTTTGTTTGCTTGTTTGATTTTCAAGATGGGATAGCCTGTCTGTCCTAGAACTCATTCTGTAGACCAGGCTGTCCTCCTGCTTCTATTTCCTGAGCATTGAGACTACAGGCATGTCCCGCCACACCCAGTTCATGTGTTTTCTGGGATCAGTCCTAGGAATTTGTTCATACCAGGCAAGAGATTCAGAGACATCCACAGCCCACCAAAAGTGCTTTAAGATTTATTTTGTAAGCTGGGTGGTGGTAGCACACACCTTTAACCCAAATACTCTGGAGACAGAGGCAGGTGGATCTCTGTGAGTTCGAGGCCAGCCTGGTCTACAAAGTGAGTTCTAGGACAGTCAGTGATATTATACAGAGAAATCCTGTCTTGAAAAAAAAACCTAAAAATTAAAAAAAAACCAATACATTTTGTTAACTGAAGCAAGACTTGGGTCAGTGTAGGTCAGCAATGTGTGCTTTGTGATGTGTTACTTCCCAGAAAAATACCAATGGCTCTAGACCCATGTTCCACATTCCAGAAGAGCCCCAACACCAAAGGGTTCCAGGTGGCTCTTTGTGTAAGTTGTCCATGATTTTTCTGGACAAGCTGGTGGGGTTCCTTCCAGCCCAGAAACAGGGTACATTCTCCTCAAGGTATTCTCTATAGCACTGCTGCAAGTCATGGTGTTGGATGCCCCTGAAGCTCCTTTAAGACCCTAGCCACTTAGATAACCTAGAATGGACCAAAAGGTCTTCTCCTCTGAGTCTGGGGACCCAGAAGCAGACAGCACTGCTACTACAGCCATCTGATCTTTAGCTTCCATCTAACTAATCATCAAAGACATTGTTGTGGGAATCCTTCTGGAATAAGCACTCCAACAGGGCCCAGTTCACATTCTCATGTTATATTCTAAAACTACAAGGTGGGCAGGCAAGCGAGCAAGATTTTACAGAAGCATACGTGACAGCCAGCAGATTCCTAAGGGCAATGACCCACTGTTCCTGTTATTTTTCCAGGTCATTCTGTTATAGGTAGCATGTGAAGTCATGCCTGGCAAATACACAGTTCAAGCAGTGCTTTAAGTAAATAAATCATTAAATAAATCAATAAATCGGGATCTAATAATCAGTACTCTCTAAGTCATTCTATTTCAACAAAAACCAATAAACACAAAATGGCACATAAAACAGTTGCAGAAATTAAATACCAAGCAAATAAACCTGCCAATCAACAAGTGGACTAATGAACCAAATACAGTTCCCATAAGAAGAAACACAAATATAGAATTACTAATTCTTTAAAAGTTCAAAATCCCTCGTCAGTGAGGAAATGAAAATTAAAACTACTTTGTGATGCCACCTCACCCTGTCAGAATGGCTGTCATCAAGAAATCTGACAACAAATGTCAGAGAGAATGTAAAGACAAAGGAACCTTATTCACTGTTAATGCAGGCACCATGGAAATCAGCATGGAGGGCCCTTGGAAAGGTAAAACCTAGGTATCCCACTCCTGGGCACATACCCAGAGAACTCCATATCCTGCCATAGAGATATTTGCACACCGATCCTGATTATTACTTATTCACTATCGATGTCCATTGACAGATGAACAAATAATGAAAACCTGCTACATTTATAAAAAGAACATTATTCAGCTCTAAAGAGACATGACTCGGGGGTGGTGGCACATGCCTTTAATCTCAGCAGATAAGGAAACGGAGGTAGGCAGAGCACTGTGAGTGAGTGAAGCCAGTTTGGTCCACACAGTGCATTGCAGGCCAGGCAAACCCTACATAGTGAGATGACTCTGACTCAAAAAACAAACTAACACGGTGATTCACAAACATCTGTAATTCCAGCTCCAAGGGATACAATACTCTCTTCTGACCTCTGTGGTCCCAGGCATGCAAATAGTATACATACATGCATACAAGCAAAACACTCAAACATAAAATAGAAATTGGGTCCATTTAATAAGAAATTAAAAATAATTTCAAAAAACAAACTAACACGGTGATTCACAAACATCTGTAATTCCAGCTCCAAGGGATACAATACTCTCTTCTGACCTCTGTGGTCCCAGGCATGCAAATAGTATACATACATGCATACAAGCAAAACACTCAAACATAAAATAGAAATTGGGTCCATTTAATAAGAAATTAAAAATAATTTCACTTTTACGAAAAGACGGCAGGGTAGTGGGGGGACTTAGATTGTACAATAGTAAGGGAAGGAGGTCACCTGATGTCCATATGCAGATCCTAGCCCATAATGTATATATAACTGTTGTACATGGGGAGCAGTGTAACGCTTAGGAAGGAGAGCAGGAATGGGTAGCGTCAGATGATGAGGAAGGACAGAATGCAACCAAAAGACACGTGAGTCATAAAAGAGGATAAAAGCAAATTGATTTTCTAGTTTTTACCCTATCACAGGTTTTTCTTTCAAAGAGACATTCCCAAGCATGAGTCCATGTGTTATACATTGTGACTGACGTATTAATGACACCTTCCTTGATGATGAAGCATAGTGATGCTTCCATGGATCAAACTCCTCCAGTAGTTTTGCTCAAGCTCAGTTACAGCTACAGCAAGCCTAAGAACCTAGAGACTTAAACATATTTCAGACAGTGGCCATTAGATGGCGATCATGACTTGCTATTTGATTTCCAGTTCCTTTTTATGCTTTTATGGGTTAAATCAACACTTATGTTTTAATAAGGAGTAGACCTACTTCTGCAGGCATTATGGAGTGGGTTAGCCTATATTCTAGTAAGACTTTAACATCCACAGTCAATACATTTACGTATAGAGGTATAGAGGTATCTTGAATGCTCTGGTTTTTAAAGTTGTTATTTTTTAATAAAGAATCTGAAACTATTTTCTATCTGAAACCTGGAGTTTCAATTATTTTATCTGTCATAAATAAATGAACTTAGAGTGAGTGTGTGTGTGTGTGTGTGTGTGTGTGTGTGTGTGTGTGTGTATGTGTATGAAATGTTTAAAAATCAGACCAGGGCCTCACATGCATGACAAGCAAATGCTCTGTCACCAAGCTACATGTTCAGCCCCCAGTGTTTTGAGATAGGTTTTCACTATGTAGCTCAGGTTGTCCTTGGACTTGCTACATATCCCAGGCTGGTCTTAGACTTCCTCTGTTACCCTGGCTCCAACTCACAAGTTCTAGAGTTATAGCTGTGTGCCACCAAATCTAATGTTTTTTAATGTTTAATGAACAATGATTTCTAATATTTTGTTTTGGTTTGGTTTTGGGGTTTTTTGTTTTGTTTTGTCATCAGATTTCTTTATATTAACTTTAGACCCGGCTGATTCTTCTTACCATATTTCTCTATATTATAAAGCTCTATGACAATTTACAAAAAAAAAAAAAAAAGTGATGAAATGCAACTTGGGGAGGAAAGGGTTTATTTGGTTTATATATCCTGAATCACAATCCACTGAGGGAAACCAAGGCAGGAGCTCACTCAGGGCAGGAACTGGTGCAGGTGGGGTGCTGATCATACTCATACGGTTTGCTCAGACTGCTTTCTTAGAGATCCACCAGCCCAGTGTTGGCATCACCCACATGGGCTGAACCCTCCCTCATCAATCGACAATTAAGAAAATGCCTTATATCTTTCCTATAGCTCAATCTTATGGAGGTATTTTCTCAATTAAGAGTAGGCATAGTGGTGCATGTCTTTAATCCCAGCACTTGGGAGGCAGAGGCAGGCAGATCTTCGTGAGTCTGAGGCCAACCTGGAGTACAGAGTAAGTTTTGGGACAGCAAAGATACACAGAGAAACCCTGTCTTGAAAAAAAAAAAATGAAATTCAACCTAACATATTCAGATTCTCTGATTCTCTCTCTCCCTCCCTCCCTCCCTCCCTCCCTCCCTCCCTCCCTCCCTCCTTCCCTCTTCCTCCTCCTTCTCTTCCTCCTCCTCTTCTTCATCCTCCTCCTCCTCCTTCTTCTTCCCTCCCTCTCTCCTTTTCTCTCTCTCCCTCCCTCTCTCTCTCTCTCTCTCCCTCTCCCTCTCCCTCTCCCTCTCTTACTGTCTGATCTCACTGAATTCAGAGGCAGAATAAATTTGCTGTGATTTCTCTTTGTTTCTCTCTTTGGTTTTTTTTGTCATTAAAGTTGGCTCTCATGGTCACCATATTTTTCATTTTCCTTTGTTCATATTGCACAAGAGAAGGACACCTTTTGGAACAAGAAGCACCCTTCCCAGAAGTCCCTGACATATACTATTTTGTGTCTAATTAGTCTAAAATGATTAATAATGTCAAGAGAAGAGGTAAATTCACTAAATGAGTTAGCAAATTGACTAAGTCAGTGAACCCTCTGAAGATGGTTTCACCAGGACCCACTTCCAGAAATGAATCTTGATCCAGGACTGAAATTAGGAAAAGGTGCTTCACAAGTGAACATTGTGGGAAAGATTCAGGACAGCAAACATAACACCCACTACAGAAGTCAACACTGGAGTCAAAGCCAGGCAATTTTGACATAAGCCCAGTGAGAGATGGCCACGCCCAGGGATAGAAGTCAGTGTAGTTGAGAGAAGTGGGCGGACTCAAATGTTGCTCAAAAGGCAAGTGGCTGGTGCTTGATACCCATCTATCTGGAAAGCTTAAGACGTGGGGACCACACACAGATGACTCCAAAACGAAAGTTTGCTCCTCCAGACTGCCTGCCATGTTTAGCCTAAATGTTTCCAAATGTACTAGCCCTGGGTCTTTACAACACTGAGTAAGCAAACCTGAGGAGCTCGCTCTGGGTCCTCTGGAGGCTGGCTCTTAGGAGCCCTGCTATGATACACTACTTTTCTCTGCCCCAACTCCTTCAAACATTGTTCATTTCTACGTCAGCTTCTTCATGCTCTGACTGGGCAAACATTGACTTAGCACTAACTTAGCATTGGTGAGCATGTTCAAGTTTGAAATCATTTCAATGTAGCTTTGGACTGTTGGAAACTGGCCCACTTAGAATTGTAGACACAACTGGGAGGGTTCCCCTACAGACAGTTCCCCTGTGACCCTTTGGGGTTTTCGGTTCCAGATGTCAGTTTAAACCACTCTCTCTTCTAGCAAGTGGTTCATTCATATGGTGGGTTGTTTGGGGTTTTTTTGTTTTGTTTTGTTTTGTTTTGTTTAGAGGGGAGGCATATATAGTTCTAAACATTTCTTCAGTTTGAAACTGAGGAGAGACAGTCACAGGCTAGGGGTGTAGATTAGCAACAGAACACTTGCTAGCATGTGTGAGGCCTGAGTTCAGTTTCCAGCATACTCACACAAGCCTAAGGTCAAGCCAGCTGAAATCCCAGTGTCTTAGTCAGGGTTTCTGTTGCTGTGAGGAGACATCGTGACAACCACAACTCTTACAAAGGAACACATTTCATTGGGATGGTCTGCAGTTCAGAGGGTTAGTCTGTTACCATCATGGTGGAAAACATGGCAGCATGTAGGCAGACCATGGTTCTGGAGAAGGAGCTGAGGGTTCTACATCCAGCTCAGCAGGCAGCAGAAGAAAGGAAGCCACTAGACCTGGCTTCTGAGACCCCCCCCCCAAAGCCCACCCCCTAGTGACTGCACTTCCTCCAACAAGGCCACTCCCTATGGACGCCATTTTATTCAAAGCACCACACCCTGCATGGATAGAAAGAGGACCTTACGAAATTCTGCCCCAGTAAGAGGAGCTTTGATAGTTGGTATCTATTGGGGGAGGGTCAGTTTCCTTCAGGGTTTGCAGCCTGGAGGACAACCGTGCTCCAGTAAGTTGCCCCACACCCGTGCACGTGAAGCTGAGGAGGAATAGTGGGAGGGCTAGGTGAGAAACTGGAGGGTAGTGAACAGGGAAGCGATTTAATCAAAGCACAACACACAAATGTGTGAAATTCTCAGAATAAAAATAAAGAAGTCACTGAAGAAAAACACAAGGGTGTAATACGCACAAAGAAGCAGCCACAGGGATGGTGGCAGGGATTTTGTTTCTACCCTGGATCCTGCCACCACTGGCACCAGCTCTGTTGCTGACCTTTCTGCAATCTGATCATACACTCCCAGGTGAGATCTCAGGTGCCCGGCACATCGGCACATGACCTCCAGGTCCCAGCCAATTGTTGAGCTAGATGCTTAATGCCAAGGTGCAATGAACGGCCAGCTTTACCTGCCCAATGAAATTGTTTTTAAAAACAGATAAAACACAAGAAACAATGGTTCTCACCCCTGCTCGTAAAGCAGCGAGTGCTTCAGCAATCTGAAGTAGAGGAAACATGTGAGCCCCATGTGAGCCCCACGTGAGCCCTATGTGAGCCCCATTTCACTGCCTAAAGAGAGGGCTCTGCCGTGACTGGGGAACTGGGAATCCAGGTGAATCTCACATTTTTGCTGTGCTCCGGGTCTGGGGACGCTGAGGCAATAAGAATCAGCGTAGCATATCAAAGAGGAAGCTGCTGCCTAGGAGGTTACAGATGTCTCCCCTTCCTTTCTCAGGGGAGTCTGAGTCACAGTGTGTGTGTGTGGGGCGGGGGCAGTGGGTGTGGGTGTGTGTAACAAATGAGATGAGAGCTTTGAAAAAAAAACACAAAATGTCCATCATTTTCTTTGAGCATACTAATATTCTGATTTGAAAAATAAAAACACCAAAAGTTTTTAAGTGTGCGAGTAAATCCCATCTTCTCTCCCACAGACCATTCCGTGGGTGTCTGTCAGTCTGTCAGTTGCCACCAAAGACCGGTAACTGCTTCGATTCCAATTCTCAGTTTGTCTTTAGAAATCAAGAAAGGCTTCCAGTAATTTTTGGTCATGAGAGGGCTTATCACTATAATGCTTATAAATGACAAAAGTTAGAAACAAGCTAGACAAGTACTTTTCTATATAATTATGATGATATTCATTCTATAAAATACTGTGCAATGATTAACAGTTTTAGTGTCTCGCTTGTTGACAGAGAAATACACCCATGACTACTGAAGTTTTAAAACCAGGTAACAAAGCAGATTTGTGCGGAATTTCTAAATAAAAACAGACATATATATAACGACTGGAAAGCTGTATCTCCAAATCCCAGTAATTCATTTTGCTGACTGATAAACTTCCAGGAGTGTGTGTGTGTGTGTGTGTCTGTCTGTCTGTCTGTCTGTCTGTGGTGTGTATACCCCAGTCTCAAGAGTTAAACAGAAGAAAAAAAAAGAAGGAAAAAAAAAAAAAAAAACCAGGAAACGGGTACATCTACAGCCAGCTGAATAATTCATTTATTATTCAGATAAAACTCCAATTTCCCCCAGTCCTTAGTTCTCTGATCAGTGTCATTTATTGCGTTAAGACAATTGTACACATTGACCAGTAATAACCATGAAGTGAATGACTGCTCTCCCACTAATGTCCTCAGGGAGAAATGCATACAATGATATGCCTGATAAAATAGGAGCAGAGCAGTTTTATACATTCACTAAAATACACTGGAGCAGCCTCCCCAGTGTCTGGCTGATCCAGTGCTTTGGCAAACACTGACAGTGACCTATGTCCAGAGGGAAAGAGCACATGTCATATCATGCCTAACAAATTGATGTCCCAGATTTACCAGAACAGACAGGATTTCTTTCTTTCTTTGTTTTTCCACAGCTGAGGTCATTCCTTTGTTGGCATTTGACTTTCATACCCTCGAAGATTTTTTTTTTCTAAAAAAAAAAAAAAAAAAAAAATCATGTATTTGAGTAAAGGATCTGTGGCTAGATTTCAAATTATAATTTTAAGACAATTTTTAGATTCATTTTTATTTTGTGTTTATGAGTGTGCATGCCTTGTGTCACTAGAGGACGGGAGAGGTGCCAGACCCTCTGGAACTGGAGTGACAGACAAGTGTGACCTGAAAACTGAACCCAGAGCCTCCGCAGGAGAAGGAAGTGTTCTTAACCACCGAGTCATCTCTCCAGCTTCCAGATTACAATTTTTACTTTGAAAAAGATAACCACCAAGGCAGCATGTCTGAAAAAACTAATGCCCAAACAGGGCAATTTATAACGTTAAGCACAGCAGACTGACAAGAGATAGGAATGTTTTAGATATTGAAGATTCAGTTGGGGGTCTGGAGAGATGGCTCTGTGGGTTTAGAGCAGCAAGCTTCTGCAGGAGACAGGAGTCCCTTTTGAGCACCCACATATGGTGGCCTGAAACCTCCTCCTGTAACACCAGGCCCAAGGAAAGTATTCTGGCCTCTGAGGGTACCCTTATACATGTGAATACACACACAAACACATAAATAAAACTAAATGAGTATTTCTTAAAATCCACGTGGGCCCAGGCATGTTGGCACGCATCCTTAATTCCAGAACTATGGAGGTAGAGGCAGGAGGGTCTCTCGAGTTTCAGACCAGCCAGAAGTACACAGATTCTATTTACCAGAAACTACAATGTTGAATTGTCAGTTTGAATCATAAATATTTATGATCCAAAACACAATGGGTGACTACAGTTCAAAGGACCTTGAAGGATCCCAAAATGGAGTCAGGAGGAAATGCATGAGCTAATGACCCTGCGTGGGTCAGAGTATATTGTATACACGTGTTGGAATATCACAATGGATCCCACTGACACACAAAATTAGTTCATGTTAATAACAAATAAAACAATACTGTGTAAGTCAAAAAATACTACGGAAAACTGAGCTGTCCTGAATAAAGAGGGTATGAAAAGCAGGAATCTTCGATATATGGTTTGTTAGTCTTGCTTTCATTTATTGCAGGAGCATTGGACTAAGAAAAGGTGAAATTTGCTAAGAGATTCCTAGTAAAAAGAACTTGTAGTGGACAGTTGGTATGGTGGGCACCTGAGAAATGAGTTCTAGGTCAGCCTGGGCTATATGAAAAGGCCCTTTTCCTCCCCCTGAAAAGAAAGCAATGTCAGCATACTGTGTTTTTCCATACTGTGAAGAGCAGACTCTGTTTTCCCACGTGTTATGAAGAATGTCTCAGAACAAATCATCAGCAAAAATGACATCCCCTTTTTAGTCTCGCACAGGGTTACGAGAGGTCAGAGTAGAGAGGGCAAATTCTATCACACTGGGAGACGATGATGCATAGGGCCAGAGAGAGGAGCCTGGGCCTGATGCTGTTGGCTATGAAACTGCTGGAGGAGCAGAGCTGGAGCCTGGGGAGCTATAGCAGGACTGATGCCTTCCCCGCTGGCTAGCGGCTGTTAGGCCTCAACTCTGAGAATCAGGTTCTCCAAAGACTCAGAACTACTAGGACAATTCAGTTCAGAATGAGTGATTTTGTTAAGCTTAAGAAAACAGTTTTTATTAAAACTTTTATCAGCTGAATTGTTTAATAGAATTGTTTTATTATCTGAATATTCTTTTTGTTTTGGATTTCTCAAGGCAGGGTTTCCTCTGTGTAGCCCTGACTGTCCTGGACTCCCTCTGTAGACCAGGCTGGCCTTGAATTCAGAGATGCACCTGCCTCTGCCTCCCAATGCTGAGATTAAAGGTGTATACCATCACTACCTAGCATTATCTAAACTTTTTATTTAAAATGTTTACTGTTGGGCTATTATAAATCTCACCAGGCAAGAGCAAGACTACTACCATAATTTGGGGACCAGATTTGAAGCAAGCTTTGTTAAACACTGACTAGAACAATGGACACTGGTCAGGCCCATACATGTGATTCTCAGAGTACGGCACCAAATTACATTAGTCAGGCGCTTATAAAGGCAAAACCCACAAGGCTATAAACTTCCTGCCTTCTTCCAATCAGGGGCAAGCTTGCACCCTGATGAACTTCCTGCCTATGTGCCTCCCACCTGCATGTGATCAAGCACATCCTGTGAAGTTGGAACAACTGAGCATGTTCAGAGAAGCAAAACGTGCGGTTTGTTATCCTACAAGAACAACAGCCCTCAGCATTCTAGGGAGTTATCCTTGGGCAAGTGGGGCTTACAGGTTAGAGGCATATTTTGCTTTATAGATCTCTTAAGCACAGTAATTTAAACTTAAGATGTAATTTAACCATCACTTTTCCCCACCTGAGTTGTATCCTAGATCAAAGCCTTTACTGTATGGTGGATACCTGTCCTTGGGATCTAATAATCATCAGCTTAATGGTACCCAAATGGAAATTTATGCACCTAGTTAAGACATTAGTGATGCAAAGGCTAACAATAATTAGCAGAAACAGAAGGGCCAAAGGTCCTGTGATGGCTGGCGTCCAAGTTACTATCTAGAATAAGCCTGGGAATGAGAATGAGAACAGTCATCTATTTCATCTCTGGTCCACTTTTTTTTTTTTTTTTTTTTTTTTTGCAATTTTATTGTTGTTGTTGTTGTTGAGTACGGCCAGATTATCTCTAATGATTCCCAAGTAGTTTGTATAGAAACAACAATTTTCTCTTAAAGCCATACAATAACCTTCTAATTTTACATAGAGCAGGTGAAGTGCCCTATCATATTGTAGAACTACTTCAGCTAATGAATCTACCTGTTTATAGATATTGGTCTATTTGCTTTCAACAGATGACTTTCCTGGTATGCCAATAAGCCCAATTGGTAGTCATTTTCTCCCCTTTGCAAGGGAGTTTTCTTTGGACCTAATATTCCGGCCTTTTCTTGAAGACAAGAGGCAATGTACTCTCTTCTGTAACTACTTCCTACTGAAATTAGGAAGTCATTGTTAGGACTCAGGAAGTCTAGAATGCTGGGCAAAGGCTGGGAGGAGATTCAAGCAGTGGGGCATTCATCAGAAGCATCTAGTTCATCAAACCAGCTGAAGAGGCAGGGAACAACCACGTTGGTTGGTCTGGTTCATAGCAGTCACAAGTCCAAGGCTTCCAGCAATTTGGAGCAGTTTGTAGTCCAGAGCTGACTCCTGGATGGTGTCTGTCAGCCAAGTGGAAATTTGCCAGGACAGATATAGACTAGGCACAGAAGTTAAAGTTTAGGAACTTAAAAAAAAAAAAAATTTACATTTGGAACTTTTAGGTCCAGAGTCCTGAAAGTTGGGGAGGGGAGGAGGCAAAAGACCAGGAGCGAAAGAGAGAGAAATCCTGCACTCAGGAGTAGGCAGGTGTGGAAACTCAGATGGTTGATTGACAGAAATACTTATCTCTAATTCATTTGACATGTGAGAGATGGATCCAAGCCTTACGACTCCTTTTACTCCTTGAAGTTTACATGGATTTTTTTTAGTTTACAAAAAGAAATAAATTAGATGTGTTAGCATTACCACTGCGTATAATCTGTACTGAAATCTACATTGAAGACAGCTAACAGGTGTGTGGTACTCTCATTCTCTTCTTGCTACCTAGGATCTAGCTAGAACTCTCAGCTCCTTCTCCAGAGCCATGTCTGCCTGTGTGCCACCATGTCCCACCATGAGGGTAACGCACTAAACCTTTGAACTATAAGCAAAACCCAGTTAAATATTTACCTTTATAAGAGTGGCCATGGTGTCTGTTCACAACAATAGAAATCCTAACTAAGATACTGGAATTTATAGCAGGAAATATAAACCAAATGACCATATGTCCTTTAAATGGCAGAGACTTCCCTGCTATGTAGATGGTTGTCCTAGGCTCCCACGGTCTCAATGGCTTTGTCAGGGGCAGTGGTCAGTCTTCAACAGGACAGCATCAAATTTTCAACTGCTGCAAAGGACATCATCGGCCTTTGGCTGCCTGACCCAGAAAGTCTTGAGAGGAGGAGGGGAGACAAGGAGAGGTGCAGAGTTTAGGGTAGGACTGGAGGTCAAGGTAATTTGGGGCTTTTCTAGAAACAGTAAATGGAAGGCCTGGACCTGTGAGGGCACAAGAAGGGACAAAGAAGAATAACTCAGAAGGTCGCAGAGGTGGTGGGTGGAGCATACAGTGATTGGTTGAAGCAGGGTGGTCTGGAGGGCCTCCTAGGTGAGTTGGCTACTGCTGCTGGGCTTTAAACATGGCTGCCATCCACACCTGGTGGTGTGTGGCTGTTTGGACAGAAAAGCAACAGCCCGGTGTGAGGGACCAATGGGTTGGATTAGAGCACCTGTGACCACTCCCACCTTTTCATCTGTAAAGGGTGCAGATTACAGTGTTTTAGAAGGGGGAGGGGGAATTGGAGCCTGCAGTGATAGAGAAGAAGGAGGAGATGTAGGAGGAGGGAGAGGAAAAGAGGGAGGTGGATACGGGGTAGAAAGAGTTGGTCTCTAAGTGAAGCATGCGGTGATGCAGGAGGGGGAGGGGCAGGCAGGGTTTTGGGAAGGGATGGGGGTACCAGAGACTCAGCCTGAAGGCTCAGCGTCCAAATCCCTAGATGAACAGGTACCTGGAGGTGTTGCAACCCTAGCCAACAAGACCCGAGCTGTTGAGCATTGGCTACAGAAATAGGGACAGGGGTTCCGAACTCAAAAACCGTGGTCTAAGGGAGTTCGGGTCATGTGTTCTTAGGCTGGCAGAAATTGTCATGATCACAGAGGATGGTAAAGTCAAGAGTGCCATCTGGTGGTCATTTTTCCTGTTTATCTTGCGTGCACAGGGCACAGAACAAAAGAAAACCAGGTATTTGGGGCATAAAGTGTAAGGCCTGCCCAATTCGGATAAATTTCCCAGTAGACGCCCTAGGGATAACTGAGGATCAAGTTTAGACCTGGTGCTGCCCATTTCGAAACCTGTGCGGGAAACCAAAGACTAGGGCAAAGTGTCCCACTCAATAGCCTGGAGTCAAGAATTGAGGGTAGGGTAGACTTTGAGAAGGACGCCTCCAAACCCAAAGGTTCCCCAGAACAGAAACTGTCTCTGCTTCGGAATGGAAAGGCCTTGCTCTGGCACGACTGCTGCTTGGCAGGGGATCCTGGGTCCAGACAGAGATACCCAGTACCTCTTTAGGTGGTGGCTGGGAAATGGACTTACCCCAAGTCAAAAGCTGATCACATCCGGGGGACAGAAAGATAGAGGGAGAGTGACAACCTCCAGGGGAAAACCTTGTCCCCTGGGCTAGGGGCTCAACACCTCCTGGGTTTGCGGCATGAAGGTTTTCTGCCCTTGCCCCCATAAGTTTCTCCTCTGATGCAGGAAGCCAAATGGAGCAGAATTGAAAAAGTATAAAAACAGGTTTATTGAAAAGAACTCCCAAGTGGGTTCTGGTCCCAGAGATAGAGGCTAGAGAAGTTGCACCCCTGACCTAAACCAAGGAGACTTTATAGGTTGTAGACAAGGGATGATGGCATGCATGTCTGCCACAAGCTGGGTTTGTGCCCAAGTATGGTCAAAAGCTGGGTGCTTAGGCTTGAACATGGACAGCTGGCAAATTCAGCGCTGGAATAGTCGGCAAGAATGCAGAACTGGGCTTTTTAGTGGTTTTTCTTTGTTCAGGGACTCTCTGAGCGGGCAAGAAGGAGAGAAAGAGGGAGGGAGAGAAGGAAGGACGGAGGGAGGGAAGGAGGGAGGGAGGGAGGGAGGGAGGGAGGGAGGGAGGGAGGGAGGGAGGGAGGGAGGGAGGGAGGGAGGGAGAGAGAGGAGGAGGAGGAATGGGGCCAGAGTTACGTGATTACAAAGTGCCAGGAATCAGATGTTTTTGTATTCTTGCTCTGTATGAGTGAGGTAGAACGAAATCCAATCTCACCGCCTGGACCTGGCAAGATGATGTTGGAGGTGGATCCCTGTCAACTCCCTAAGGCTTACAGCACCTGCTCCTTCCTTACATTGTAGCACACATTTGCTACTTATTCCTGAGAAAGAGCACATGTCCATTACAATTTTAAGAACCCAAACATCTACAATATCTGTGCTTTACCCTCAGTTGGAATGAACGTTTTAGGGAAAATAAAATTCTCATAGAAACCCTTTGTCCCAGGATTCTGAAGCTATTTCTCCACCGTGTTTTTGCTACAACAAGCAAGAAACCATTTATACAATCAGATTTTTTTAAATCATTTTTGTTGTGTTTTTTTTTTCTTTTTAGAAACGTTGAACAATTCCTTTGTCCTTAGTGTTGAAAATGAATAACCTTGGAACATCACAAATAAACACACAAACATCCTCTGTCTTTTATACCTGAAAATATAGTGACTGTGTTTTATCCCATTGGTGGAAATTCAGCTTCACATCCCACCTGATTGGCTAATGGGCACAAAGAGACAGAGCGATCTTTTGTGAACAGAGAGCTCCTGGAAGGAGGTTGAGTCTGCAGAAGCTGATTGACTGATTGGGACTGATACTGTAGGGGAGACTGGAATGTTGCAGGTCCACAGGTTAGTTACCTTATCTTGGACCAGTTCTAACCCTCCAGAACAGCCATTCCTTGTTCACCTCTGTGTCAGAACCAACATCGTGTGACTGATAGATGGAAACTTTTTATAATCTATTAACTTAGCAGGCCGCTAGCTTCCACCAACCTAAAAGCTCAGATAAGCATCTTAGACTCATAGGAAAGCTTCCCCATCTCACTGCACCTGCCTCTCTGATGTTCCCTCCACTGTGTTTTAAACTTGTCTTAATTCCATGACTTTCTCTGTTCTGTAAAACTATTTAAAAAAAGAAAGAAAGAAAAAAAAAAAAAAAACCTTCATGAAACTGCTTCCACATTGGAATGTGGAATTTGGGGCAGCCAAATCTGTGTTCCCAGGTCAGGGTCATTCAAAATGGCTCCAAAATAAACTGTCATGAATAAAGCTCATAGGAGCAGGCAAGGGACAAACATGCCAGGCAGGCATAGCTTGAGTGAGACATTTTATTAGAAAGGGAAGGGAAGGAGATGGAAAGAAAAGAAAGAGGTAAAGAGACACAGAGACAGAGAGAGAAGAGGGAGACAGGAAAAGTACCATCTGCACCTTCAGAGGAACAGCAGGAAAAAGAGTGGAAGTGAACAGTTTTTGTTTGTTTGTCTGTTTGTCTGTTGTGTTTTGTTTCTTTTAAAGGGTCCTTTGCATCTTCGTACAGACTACATGGTGACATAAGAGCCATGGAACACTGGGCTGACCAGGGTACTGCCTGAACTCATTCTGCCTGGTGACAGGGGCCAGGCCAGCGTAATGCCAGAATCCTTACACTGTATCATATCCCCTTTAAGACAAAAGCCTTGGGTTTTACATCAACACTTTGCTGGCATAAGTGAATGAATGAATGAATGAATGAATGAATAAATAAATACTGAAAGACAAACAAAAAGCAAAACAAAACAAAAAAAAACATGTTTCTAACAAATTCTTCCTTTGTTATACATTTCACTACTTTTTTTTCTTCAAATTTTATTAAAAGGCACCAGGCTTCCTTTTTTGATATCTAGAAGGTACAGGATACACGGTACAGTTTTAGGGGCTGTTTGTCAATGGTTGTCTCTGTATCTCATTTGACAGTGGCTGTCTCTATAAGTCATTTGGTAATGCCATCTCCCTAACTTATTTGAATAGGCTCTGTGCCATAGGGCTTTGTACCGCATTCCATTAAGATCAAGACTTGTTTGTGATGTTAAGGCTGAAGTCATTTCCTTTCATTTGCTAAACCACTGTTCCATGATGTTGGAGAAGAGTCGCCTATTTCTGAACTGTTCTCCAATTCATTGCCAAGAGCACGGAGGCCTTGGAGGGCTCCAGTTAATGCTCCCACATGGAGCAACATTGCTGAAAATGTAGATGCAGCATTGTCCTCCTACCATTACACAGACCCCCACCCTTTCCAGCTAGTACCGTGTTTATGATCGTTTTATTTTCTCAAGCCATTCAACCAGTGGGGTCAAGTTGCTCACACACAGATCCCTCTTACAGTACTTTGGGCATAATGAACAAATCTTGGCAGGTTACAGTAGATATAACTAATTCTGTATGTGTTTCTATTAACAGCAGGTGACCAAAGTAGAAAAGACTAAGCTAAGGTGTGATTCCAAGTCGTAAATTCATTTGAGATTCCACAGGGTGCTCTTACAGCGTCTAAATAAACGTGAGGGTCAAATGCTCCTCTTGGGACTCTTTCTTTATGAGACGGACCCCTAGACAGAATGGGTGACAGAATGGAGATGATAGCCAGTTGGGCTGAAGCACACAAATCCCCATCTTAGCTAGGGTTTTTATGGGAGCCAGTTACATTCAAACTACCACACTCACTCTAATTGACCAGTAAATTTCAAATAGGGTTCTTCCACAAAACTCCAGACATTTGCTCATGCAACCCTGAGGGATGACTGGTCATTGTTTTAAAAAAAAAAGACTAGCCTTACTGCACCAGGTTACATTGCCCACTGGAGTTAATTGCTTCCCCCAACCGTGAAAGGCTTCAGTCAGGAGGCACAAAAGAGAGTTAAAAAAACAAAAACAAACATCAAAAATGGTTAGATTACATAGGGAAGGGAAGGGCAGCTGGGGAGGGGCAGCCCTGCCCTTGGGTTGGAGAAGTTGAGGATAGGGGGCGGGGTATGCCAGCCAGAAGGGCATTGTAGCAGGTAGGGACTAAGGGATGCTGGGAGAATCTGGCAGCCAGGTCCACTTTTATATGTTAAGCAGGCACTTCAGCCAGTTGTCCCAAACGTCACAAACATTGCCTTACACATTCTCCCCATTTACTTCCTATGTAAACACTGCTTCCTGCAGTGTGGTCTGGGGGCTTTGTACCAAGGTAAGGCCAAGTGTCCTATCTGTGGGCTTGCCTTCAGTTTAGAAAGCATAAATCAAGCCCTTTTCCTGAGAGGGGGAGGGGGGCCTGACTCACATTTCCTGAGCACACTGCCAATGCACCAAACAAGGAGCTTTATAAAACCCTCTCCCGTGGTCACTCAATCCTCCAACAACCGAACTGGAATTAAGCTTGGCAACAATTACTGAATACCACCAATGTCAGACAACTGAGGGCTTCTGCGGCAAGAGCAGAATCAAAAATAATAAAACCAAATTGCTGGAAAGCACCTACACTGCTTGCACAGGACTCTTGAATCCAAGAAAAGCTTCCTGGCTTTTGTGCTGGCCCGGCTGGAGCTGAATTGCTTCTATTCTTTCCTGTAAGTATGCTGGGGGAGGAAGTCGTTGGGCTGTCTTTCTCTGCTTTTGAGTAGGAGGAATAATACAGGATTATTACAGAAAATGGAAAAGGGGCAAAGGGGAAGGG
Organism: Cricetiscus sungorus; assembly: GCA_030556225.1. Lineage (NCBI taxonomy): Eukaryota > Metazoa > Chordata > Mammalia > Rodentia > Cricetidae > Cricetiscus > Cricetiscus sungorus. The sequence goes on along the minus strand of JANBXA010000734.1, from coordinate 99,282,521 downwards.
TAGAACCACTATAAAATTAAATTCATATCCTTGTGAAAAAAACTTGTATTGGTTTAGGAATTTGGATATGGTCCAATGTATTTAAAAAGAAAAGAAACAGGCTCAGAAACCATAAAGGATCATAATGGTAAACAATACTAATTATTTCTATAAGCTGTGAAATATGAATTTCTACATTGGGTTGAGAAGTGTAGCCCAGTGACAGAACAATTTCTCACCACGCTCAAAACCCTGAGTTCAGTTGCCAACACTGAGGGAAAAAAAAAAAAGTTAATGTCTATATTTGGTCGCATCTTAACATATCTCCGTATCTTGTCTTCATGTCTGATACTCTCTTCCCCTTATAATTGGATAGTAACTGGTACAGGCCCAGGCTCACTGGCACATGGATCTCACTACCATCTAGACTTTAAATTAGAATTAAATTAGATTTAGAATGAGCAAATCAAAATTCCCTGCAGGATTTTGAGCTAGAAGTCTTGCTTTTCTCAAGGAGACAGCATCTAAATGGCATCTTTCACAACAGCTAGAAGTTTGGGACTGCCCTTGTTTTCATCTTGCTTTGCTTGGTTATGTGACTCGTAACCTTAGCAACAGATTAAATGACTTCTGCTTGCCATGGAGTCATCACAAAAGAATGGAAGTTGATTTTCCCTCCCTTTCTTGAGATAACTAAGACAGCACTCTACTCAGTGGGTTGAGGCTACTATAAAACCCATAAATTTCAAGGAGAGAGACCAAATCTATGATTGTCCAGTTAAAGCAAGCTTTATTTAATACTGGCCAGGAAGATGGATATGGCTAGGTCCATACCCAGGATTCCCAGAGAATGGCACTGAATTAGGTCAGTCAGATGCCTAGAAAGGCCAAACCACACAACACTATGTACTTTCCACCTTTAGCCAATCACGGATGAGCATACATCCTGACAAACTTCCTGCCTGCATATCTCCCGCCTACACATGATGAAGCACATAATGTGCAGTTGGGGCATCCAACATTGTTTCTGGAAGTGAAATCAAGTGACTTATCTTACATGAACAACAGCTCTCAGCATCCTAGAAAGTTATCTGTCCTTGGGTAGGTGGAGCTTACAGGTGAACTTTAGCTGGTGCACTACCTTCACCTTCTTAAAAGAAAGTTTGGTTTTGAAATCTAGGATGTTAGGAACTTGACAGATTGACCTACAAAACAAGAACATCCCAGGTCAAAAGAGAAGAGCTTGGAGTCGAGATGATTTGAATATGAAGGACTATAGGAAGTCCACTAGCTGTGAGATCTACACTCTCTATTGTGGCTTCGGAGTAACAGGAATCTTGGTGGGCATGATTGACAGATCCTGGGGACCGGCACTAAGCAGAGCCATCCCTATGGAGTGAGGGTCCCAACTGCCACATCTGGCAGGAATAGATCTGTCTTCAGTGAAGTAGCTTCCTTTTGACAGACCATGTAATTTGGGCAATAGACATCCCAGCAGTGAAGCAGTGGACTAAGAGCTCTCCTCTTGCTTCTTTTCCTCATGGGTCAGTTATATAAGCCTTAATTCTTCCATGAAAGATGAAGTGAGGCCCTCTAAAAATAGTTGATTAAATTATCAACCTTAACAGACTTGGTTGATTCAATCCTGGAAATCCTACATGTTCGTTGTATTAGTAAAGTTAACACACACACACACACACACACACACACACACACACACACACACACACACACACACAAACCAAACAGAGTTCTCATCTTAAAGGAAATAAGAGATGGTTTACTCTGGAGCCATTTTCAGTGACCATTGCCTAGGAACCTAGATTTGAGTTGCTCCAAATCACATGTTCCAATGTGAAAGCAGTTTCATGGAGTTTTATAGATTTATAGAACAAAGAAAGTCATGAGTCAAGGCACATTTAAAACACAGTGGAGGGAACATCAGAGAGGCAGGTGCAGTGAGATGAGGAAGCTTTCCTATGAGTCTAAGATGCTTATCTGAGCTTTTAGGTCAGTGGAAGCTAGTGGCCTGCTAAGTTAATAGATTACAAAAAGTTTCCATCTATCAGTCACACGATGTTGGTCTGACACAGAGGTGAACAAGGAATGGCTGTTCTGGAGGGTTAGAACTGGTCCAAGATAAGGTAACTAACCTGTGGACCTGCAACATTCCAGTCTCCCCTACAGTATCAGTCCCAATCAGTCAATCAGCCTCTACAGATGCAGCCTCCTTCTAGGAGTTCTCTGTTCACAGTAATCTATCACTGCATAGCAATATTAGTACAAACCAGTTATCTTAAAACATCACTCATTGACTAAATTCACTTATCTCTTCTAGTCTCTCCCTGATCTAGCTGTAGCTTCACACGGTCCTCTGCTTCCTGGGGCCTCAGCAGATTCTATCAGATATTACGTAAAGTTCTGATGGGATGGGCGCTTCTGCCAAGCTCACATGGCTATCAGTAGCATTCATGTTCTTGCAGACTGGTGGGCTGCAGACTTTGTTGAATGGGTACCATCTTTAATTCCTTGCCGTGTGGTAACTTGCTTCATCAGAACATGAAATCCGGTGGCAGGGTCAAAGTTACAGCTTCAGGCTCTACAGTCATGTGTGGCATCTCATCATCTTTGTCCTATGCTACTGGTTAAATCAAGGCATACGTTTCACCTACATTCAAGGAGAGGGGCTTACTCAAGGCATGAATACCAGAAAAAGAGGGTGTTTGTGTCCATCTTTGTATCCACAACCTAAGTTATAGAATGATATTGTAACAACACTGAGACATTCATGAAAAAAAAAATCCAAATATCAAATAGAGTGTTTACAACAATGGCTGTCATATCAGTATTCTTTTTTTAAAACTTTATTTTATGTGTGTGGGTGTTTTGCCTGTATGTATGTCTGTGCATCATTTTTATACCTGATGGTCTCAGAGGCTGGTAGAGGGCATCCGGTCCCATGGAACTTGAATTACAGATAGTTGTGCAACACCATGTGCATGCTGGGAATTGAACCTGAGTCCTCGTTGTTTCTCTAGCTCCCATATTAATATTCTTTTGCCCAATATTCATACACTTAGTTATAATTTGCCACTTAATTACATATCCTTAAATTTTTTCCAACTCTTCATATAAGGGAATAGACGTTTAAAAAAATAAAAGATAGACTTGCTGTAGAAGTAATTACTTTATTGAAGGGGAGATTGGGTCTAAAGTATGTAGTATGTAATACTAAAATGAGGAAAGCACATGTTTGTACTAATCATCTATAGGAAGTTTCCCTGTGGATTTCACTTTCCTCCGTGTAGTGGCGTGAATGAGTGGCCCCCATAGGCTCATGTATTTGAAGACTTCGTCCCCGGTGAAGGGTGCTGTTTGGAGGAAGTTTAGGAGGTGTAGCCTAGCTGGAGGAAGTATGTTTTTGGAGGCAGGCTTTGAGGGTATAAAGCCTTGCTTACTTCCAGTTTGCTCTCTCTGCTTTGTGCTTATGGTAGAGGTTATGGGCTCTCAGCATACTGCTTTGGATGCCATGCCTGACATTTGTTGTCATATTGTTTCTCTTCGGCCATTATGGACCCTTATCCCTTTGGAACTGTAAGCTAAGATAAACTCTATCTTCCTTAAGTTGCTTTTGGTCAAGGCATCTTATCACAGTAACAGAAAAGCAACTAATATATACTCATTAGAATACAAATTAAAATACTGATGTACAAAATATTATGTCATATTGACAAGATTTGAAAGTTCTGTTCATGAGAAGCTTGTGGAAAAAAACCAGAGAGGAAACCAATAAATATAATATATGAGATACAGATAGATGCTATAAAGAAAATTAAAATGAGATGGAGAGTTGAGTGACAGCAGTGGTGATGCACACCTTCAATCCCAGCACTCAGGAGGCAGAAGCAGCTGCATCTCTGTGAGTTTGAGGCCAACCTGGTCTACAGAGCAAATACCAGAACAGCCAAGGCTACACAGAGAAACTCTGTCTCAAATAACAAAACAAAACAAAAGACTTAAAGTGACTACGTGGCAAACCCAGCACCAGTGCACTGTGTACACTTGCTATGGAGAGCACAGGACAGCCTCAAGCATCTTCCTTGTGTGCCATCTACTTAAATTTTTTAACGTTTAATTAAGTAGTTTACTTGTAGGGGTATGTGTACACATGCCACAGTGTGTGAGGAAGTCAGAGGACAGCTAGCAGAAGTGGTTTCTGTCCTTTCAATGTATAGGTTCCAGGGCTCTAACTCAGGTCATTAACTTAGGTGACAAGCATCCACACCCACTGAGAAACCTTGTACCCCACTCTTTTGTTTTGGTTTGGTTTTTTGAGATAAGGTTTCTCTGCATAACAGCCCTGGCCTAGTGAATCCTGGAACTGCTTTGTAGACCAGGCTGGCCTCAAACTTGAGTGCTAGGATTAAAGGTTTGAGCTACCTTGACCGGCTGCTGCCTCTTTTCTTTATTTACTTTTTGAGACAGAGTTTTACAGGGTATCTCTAGCTGGCCTGGAACTTGATAAATAGACCAGGCTGGCCTCCAACTTACAGAGATCTGCCTGCCTCTATAAACTGTGGAGATTAAAAACATGTGCCACGATGCTTGCCTCCTGGCCCCCTTAATTTAAGACAAGGCCTCTGACTGACATGCAGCTTGCCAAGTAAGGTAGACGTGCCGGACTGTGGCACATAGACATCCTCATGTGTCCAGATTTTTTTAGTGACTTCTGGGGATCAAAGTCAGGTTATCACACTTGTGAATGACCAAGCCGTCTCCCTAACCCCACCCAGTGTTGCTAACTTTATTCAGGATAGTCTAAATGACTTTTCTCAGGAGAGATATTTGTGCAGAAACCTTTAAGAAATAAAAGTGGGCCTTCAAATATCCAAAGTAAAGATTTTGCAGAAAAAAATGTAAGTGCAAAAGCTCAGATACGGGAATAGGTTTGCAAAGCAGGCATTAGGAGAAGGCTGGTGCACCTGACACACAGAAAAGATAAGGAGGAAAACGGAGGGAAATGAAGTGAGATGTGGCCAGAAGCCATATGCTATAGGATCTGGTAGGTTGCATCAAACAAAACAAAATAATTATATTCTATTCATCAAAGCCATCTGTGATTGAGACTGGGGGGGTGGAGATGGAAGAAGGGCTAGGTTTGAACACAATCTGTGAGGTCCCTGCACTCTGGACCTCGTGGGAAGTGAAGTAGAGGTCTGAATGCCTACTGAAGGAGAATCCCTGGGTAAAAGCTTTGTCCCTGTGTCCCCCGAAGGACAATTGACTGACTGGATCTTGGAGAGGTTGTAGTTTGTCTTGGGCAACTTTTAGGCCCCCAAATAGTCATCACTTGCCCACCTCTGTGTCAGACCAAACATCTGTGAGTAACAGGTAAAAATTTCTTGAAATGTATTAGCAAAGCCCAGTTCCTACCCACTGACATCAGAGAATCTGAGGCCCTGACTGAGATTTCTCCGCTTTGTTATAAGAACCTGCTTAATGTTACCGATGTATTTTGAAAAAGTGTCTTGATACATGACTTTCTTTGTTCTGTTACCATAAAAAACTTCATGAAGCTGCTACCAACCTAGAACATGGAATTTGGGGTAACCTGAATCTGTTTCTGGGCCATGGACACCCATATTTGGCTCCAGAATATATTACCTCTTGTCGCCTTTGAGGTGAGAGCTGTGTTTTCACATTGATACTAAGCGATCAAACAGAACTTAATATTTCCATGCCCTCTGATGACCACAGAGCACCAATCCTTTCTTCCCCATCTCAATCAATAGCACCACCATTCCCTAAGCTGATTGCTTCTTCCCCCAATACCCTTTACCCTCGTCTTAACCCAAAGAAAGCCTAAATCTATCCCCACGCTGCTGTCATCCTCAAAGGCACTTGCAACTCACATCTGGATAGCCTCTGCTTCCGACCCCCTGATTCATTATTCTTCACACAGAACTATTGTGGGATATTTTGATCACACTCTGACACTCCCGAGATTGCCCAATAAAGTTATACCTTGGGTCCTGGGTTAAAGTCAGTGACTAGTTGACCTAACTGGCCACAAAGAAGCCAGCAATTTGGATAGAGAAGGTGCACAGGAAGAAGAGGGACAGGATTAGTGTTTAAGCTCTTGGTTATGGGATGTGGAAAGAGATGTGTATCTTGCAGTGTTTCTGGCCAAAAAGCAAGGTCAGCTCGTTGCTCCTCATCTCTTTGAGCTTGCAGGTTTTCACCCCAGCCTTTGACTTCCGAGTCTTACTGATAAATAGAATGATAGAGACTTAATTCAAACCTATATAGCATGACTGCAGCAGAGCCAGGGCTGTGGGACTAGAAGCCCCATTAGGCTGCAGCCTGAGTGGCCAGTGAGGCCCTGGCTGAGGGGCCACGGAGTGGCAGACAATTAAAATATCATTAGATTCGTGTGCAGACACTAAGCTGACAGAAAAACATCATGGAACAATGTTTTCTATTTTCTTCTGGAAGTATGTCAGATCATGACATAAGCTAAAAGTTTACAGGTTTGCTTGGTTGCCTATGGTACCAACATTTCCCTATTGGCCCTATAACACCTTAGATGGTTTGGCTTATGCTCACTGACATTGATTGCAATTCTACCTGCATATGGAAGGTAGAATTTTAGGCCCCATCATCTCTAATCCTTGCAGTTATTCCCCATGATTGTGCTATGTTATATGGCAAAGGGGCTGTTATCTGAGCCCTTCAAAGTGGAGGCGGGTGGGGAAGTCAGAAGAATTTAAACGGCAAGAAAGATTTGACCCTCTCTTTCCCTGCTGGAAAAAGGCTGCTAGCCAGGGGATAGAAACAGTTTTCTAGGAAAAGTGGCCCAGCTGGTAACTACTAAGGTCATGAGAGCTCCAGTCTTATACCAAAAGGCACTGAGTTCTACCAAGATCCAAATGACACAGGAACTGGGTTCTCCCTTAGCCTCCAAATAAAAACCCAGCCCTTGATTACAGTCTTGTGTGATCTTAGCAGGGAGCTCAGCCACACCCACCTAGACTCCAACCTGCCAGGTCACAGGAGAGAGTTGTTTAAGTTTGTTGTGATTGGTTAATGGAGCAGCAAATAATTAACACAACTTTTTCTTGCTTCCTGTGTTTTACCTCACAGAGAAGGGGTCTCACCTCTTTGCCTCCTCCCCTGTATTCTTCAAATAAGCATCTTTCTCTCCTCAACTATGCAGCCAGCTTCTCCTGTTTGTGAAATTCTCTACTCTTTACTGCATAATGAGTCTTTGTCCCACCAACCAGCTCCCAAATAACCACACAGAGACTTATTATTAATTATGAAAGTTGGGCTAATAGATTAGGCTTGTTTCTAACTAGCTCTTATAACTTCAATAAACCCTGTTTTTTCTGCTTTGTGTCAGTAGACCTTTCCTGTGCCCAAAAAAATTCTGAGCGCTTCACATTTTAAGTGTAAAGCCATGAAATGAATGGCATTGTTACCTGTGGTGTTATTTTCTTTGTGCTCTAACAAACAAAGCTTGCATGGAGATCAGAAGGTGGAGCTAGCCACCATAGAGGTCTGGAGGTCTGTATAGAGAGACGAGAAGTAATAAGGAGAGGTGGAGATAGGAGCTCTTTTCTTTGAGGCTGAGAAGTTGTTGATGTAAGGTGTGGCTGTGGCTTGCTCCTTTGTCTCTTTGATCTTTCAGCATTTACCCCTGTATCTGACTCTGGGTTTTTATTATTAAGACTAATCAGGACTCATGCTACAGTTGTCCTCTGTTTATAGATGAGGACATGGAAGCGCAGAGATTGAGAAACTTACAAGGACCATACACCTGGTAAAAGACAGCACTGAGACTTGAACTCAGGAAGTCTTATCTCATGCTTGTAAGTAACCTTCTTCATTGGAAACAATGAACAGGGCTCTAGAGAAATGGCTCAGCAGTTAGAACACTTTCTTTTCTTGCAGAGGACTGGAGTTGGATTCTTAGCACCCATGCTGAGTGCCATGGTGGGTGGCTCACAACCCACCATCCCATAACTCCAGCTCCAGGAGATCAGACATCCTCTTCTATCCTCTACAGAGACAGTATCTACATCCTCATGCACTTGTGCATGTGAGCACATAAAATAAATATTTTAGATTTGTTTATTTGTATGTTATGTATATGAATGTTCGGTTTGGAACCGAACCTGGAACCTGAGACATCTCTCTAGCCTCATAAAATAAAATCTTAAAATTGAAAAGAAAACAGTGATCAGTTTTCTGAATGTGTTACATTGCCCCAGGATATATAGTTTTTCTCACTCGGCAGAATGCTTTGTTCAGATTGGTTTATCAGACGAATCTGAGCATAGAGGAAGTACAATCTTATGTTTATTTTTTATATTTATTATTTTTTCTTATTTTAGCAATCTTATGTTTATGACAGTTAACTCTGAGCTTTTCTGCGTTCCTTCGGAGGCTTCTCTGGCACTCCCCTCTGTGATATGAGTCTTTCTGGTGATCTTCAACTATTTCTGCCTGCCTATGTTAGCCACTCTGTGTCTAACACATGCCAACTTCTCTGCCTCTGAGGAGTGAATTCCCCCTGGCGACAGCATGTAATAACTATTTCTATATTCTTTTCTTCCCACGCTAGTTTCTCTCTGGCCAGCACAAGTGGCCCTTCCCACCTTTGAATACCCAAATTGTAATACACGTTAGAGAATGTTCTCCGCCCCCTCTGAAAGCTGATCTCTTGTATACTTTTTTCTGCTATAAATAATAATCAGTGTTCAAGATCTCCCAGCTGACCCTATTGACTCCAAACAACCTGGTAAAGCTCAGACTCCAGCTGTAAAACACTTCCTCAATAGCCTAACATGAAACAAAGACATCCAGTCCCAAGCCTTCCTTTAACCCAGGCTGCTGGAGTCCACAGGGGCTAATTGTTTAGATTTCCTGTATTTGAAGCACAAATGCTTCCTTTTCCAATAATAGAGTCACTCAGGCCTCAGTCAACACAGCAAAATTAGGGCCTTCAAGGAAGGCCTGTGTTCAGATAGCACTTAGTGGTAATTTAGGTTGGGAGGTCTGTGGAACTAAAATACAGATCATAAAAGGAACGGCAGGACCTCTCAGTTCATGGACTCTTGATTATGGTTCTGGAGGGGCTACCCTGCTTGCCAGCAGTGACTCCCTTATTTTATGTCACCCCATGAAGTTCAAAGCCTACTTCTTACAAACAACAAAAGAAAACGTGGGTGTGGCTAGTATGCAAATATAATTTACAAAGGAATGTACACTCCTTAGCATAATGTAGAACATCCTTTGTGATGGCATTTGCTTCGCCCTAACCTTGTCATCCTGGGTTCCGGCCACACCAAATCATTTTTATACAGCACATTTCTTGCTTTTCTACATCTTTTTCTCTCAGCACTTGCTTGGGAGTATCTTCTGACGTACCTACAGGTAGCTGACTCTTGTTCTTTCAGACAGAAGTTGACATTGTTTGTATTTGTTAGTTGTGACCCTCCCTCTTCCTCTAGGCCAAATACAACAGGGAAAGTCCTGTTATCGCTATCTTACAGATTAGCAAGAAAAATATTAGCAGGATGGCAGTGTGGAGATAGTAGCTACTTATTTCTTATAGTCTATGGGTCACAGAGGGAAGAAAAGTTCTCTTTGTGCTAGAACCCTTCTTGGGAGCATGTGGGAAGAATTTGATAGTGAAGGGGGAAAGAATGAGATAAAAGTGACTGATAGACAATCAGGCTGGGCTTGAACTCACAGAGACTCACCAGCATCTCACTTCCAGGTGCTGGGGTTAAAGACACACCCAGCCTCAAACTGTGCTCTGATTCTGCTTCTGAACAATTTGGTTGTTTTTTGTTTTTGTTTTTGTTTTTCTGTTGATAGTTTGTATCTTTTACAGATTGTGTTCCTTAACAAGTTATTTTGACTATAGTATTTTAATAGTTTTGTCTTTAAAATGTCACACTGGATAGTTGATTTTTATACTACCATTACAGAAATGGGTGTTTTGAATTTACTACACTTACTTTACTAGTGTATTTTACTACTTACTTTACTTACTCCTTCCTTCTTTCTTCTTTCTTTCTTTTTCTTTCCCTCCTTCTCTCCCTCTCTCCCTTCCTTCCTTCTTTTCTTCTGTTTTCATTTTGTTTTGAGACAAAGTCTCACTACATAGTCCTGGCTGGCCCAGAACTCAGGAGATCCAACTGTCTCTGCCTTTCAGGTGCTTTGATTAAAGGCTGCCCCACCACTTCCTGGCCCCTACTGAACCATGTACATGATGGACAAGCACCAAGAGTTAGCTGTTCACCAGCATCTCCTGAGTCAACTGTTGAGGCACATCTTTTCTAAAACAAGACTAAGACACCAAGGTGGTTCCTTTACCTCATGTGCAAAAGCCAGCATAGGAGCCATGAAGAAACATAGAACTATGGTGCAAATAAACTAGCAAGGCAAACCTTCAGAAGCCAGTCCTAATTCAAAGGAAGTGTCTGATTTACCAGACAGGACATTCAAAGGAGCAGCCATAAAGATCTTCATCGAGGTAAACAGACCAGCGGGTTGCTGAAAACAATAACTTGAAACAGGGGTTGAGGACCGCCATGAGCTGAGCTCAAAAATTCAGTAGGGGCCAGAAGTGGTGACAGAGCTGCTCATTCCCCAGTTTCCTAGTCCACAGAATACAAAAGGTGACTTTTAAATATGCAGACACTCCATGCTGTCTCCCTGGTTCAAAAGCAGAAATCTAGTCAATCTGCTTCAGTCTGTCTTGGTGATGTAGGCAGGGCATTGAGAAATTCCCCTCTTGGCTTCTCCCAGGCAATGAAGAAAGTGAAGCGAGCAATCACCACCCCTTGTGGCTCCTGGAGCTTCATCACAGAGGAGTGGCTTCAGCAGGGAACCCAGCACTTCTAATTTGTATGCAGAACCACCTTGGTGTCAGTCTTGTTTTAGAAAAGGTGTGCCTCCACAGTTGACCAGGGAGATGCTGATGAACTACAAACTCTTGGTTCTTACATCACTCCTCTAGGAAACTGGGGAATGAACAGCTCTGTCAACCTGCAGAGCCAGTCCTTTGGGTAACCGTTATAAAATCTGAAGTACTTGATACACATATAAAGGTCTTCGGAGGCAGAGTGCAGATCTGGGTTTATTGCTGGGGCAGATCATGGGAGAAGGTGATTGGAGTATTCATTTTCCTATCCAAGCAAATGGAAGTCTCTTGCCTACCTTGAAAAGAGAGCTATGAGGTATGGATTTACTGTTGGAGGGAGCCAGGGAGAAAGATGAGGGAGTACTCGTTTTCCCCTCACCATTCCAATAACATGTCCCCTCTGCTACTCTCTGACCATAACTTGTAAGAGTTTGTGTCTGGAGCAAAATGGAGGAGACACTTTCATGAGCTCCCTGCTTCTTTCTTTTCTTCCTTCCTTTTTTTCTTCCTTCCTTCCTTCCTTCTTCCCTCCCTCCCTCCTTCACTCCCTCCCTCCTTTCCTCCTTCCCTCAATCCCTCCCTCCCTCCTTCCCTCTCTCTCTTCCTCTCTTCTTCCCTCCCTCCTTTCTGCTGATAAAGGTCATACCTTTCTAGGAACAATTCTTGAACTAGGTCACAGCAACGACTGAGGGATGGAGGCACACAAAGTGTGCCTTTCAGGCATGGGGAAGGAAGTCTTGGGAGACCCAGATACAGATCTCAGGAGCAATCCAGGGGAGAAAGAACCTTAAGTAACCTGCAGGTTTTGCTGTCACAGGCCTCCCGTCTCCTATAGAGTGTCCAGTGGGGATTGTTACTGGAGCAAACTGAGAAAGTCAAAGAGCTGCTCGCTTTCCTCTTAAGCAAGCAGATATTTCACACCATCCTTACAGGGCAATCTCCTGGTTTGGAGCCGCTGGTGAAGTGATCTGGTGATAACTTCCTTTTAAAAGACGTTTTCTGAGATGGGAGTATCGATCTCTGGTGGAATGCTAGCAGGTACAAGCCTGAAGTCAATCTCCAGCAGCGCAATAGAAAAGCTAAGGGTGCTGGAGAGATGGAGCAGCAGTTCAGAGCACTTGTTGCTCTTGCAGAGGATCATGATTTAATTCCCAGTACCCAAATAGCGGCTCACACTTGTCTATAACTCCAGTTCCTGGAAATCTGATGCCCTCTTCTGGGCTCTGCAGGCACCAGGCACACATGTGTTGCATAGACATACAGGCAGGCAAAATGCTTATACATATAAAATAAATATCAAAAACACATTAAATCTAAATAACAAATCAAATAAAAAATGAAGTTGTTTTCAGTTTTCACTAGCCATACTTCCTGTATGATGTTGATGCCATGGATGGAGGAAGGAGGAAGCTCTTTAGTACATGGTACTTTGGGGGAGACAAGCAGAAGGAGAGTGGATTTTTTTTTTTTTTTTAGACAAGGAAACATCAATATAAAATCCAAGAGACCTTAGAGAAGTACTGGTAAGGAATTAGGAGTGGGAGTAATGATAAATGTAAGTCATTAAATCTAACCTGCTCTGTAATTTTCCCTTAACATAGAAGCTATTATGGACTAAATATATTCCCATATCTAGTAGTATCTTCTATCTTTTTTCTGTATTTATTATTTATTTACTTACTTACTTTGACACAGGGTCTCATTATGTAGTTTTGCTGGCCTGAAACTCCCTATGTAAATCAGAGATCTGCCTGCCTCAGCCTCCTGAGTGTTGAGCTTAAAGGTGTGGTTTACATCACCATGCCTGCCTACCTGTCTATCTACATATAGGCTAATAGACTGATACCACAATCAATTTGGAAAGTTGCAGGCTTTGTGATTCCTGGGATTCACATGGTAAAATAAGAGAACTGATTTCTGCAAGCTGTCCTCTGACCTCCACATGAAGGTCATGGCATATGTGCACCCACACAATAAATAAATAAAATGTAATACAGAGAAAGAAAGGGAAGAGAAGAAGGACGTGAGGGAAGAAAAGCAGCAAAGGATGAAAAGAAATAAAAAGAACGGGGGAAACAATAGAGAGCAGAAGATGCTGGAGAGGGAATAATTTGTGCAAACATTTGGAAGATGACCAACATACTTTCTCTTTTAACTGCATCTTCTCTTCTTGGATTTGTTCTCTTTCATACATAACTGAAATTCCTTCGTTTAAAAATTATTTTGCAAACATTTAGATATGGCCACTTAAATATGGGATCCGGAGAAGCGATATTAATTGATTCCGTTATCTAACAAATAGCTATTAAGAGCCTTCTTATGTCAGGCTCAATGCTTAGGGGCAGCGTAAGTAAGACAGAAAGCCTTTGGAGATTTCATTAGCATCGAGCTCACTAGTGCACCCATGACTCACAATCTATCACAATAAATGTCTTCTCTTGAAATCATAGCAGGAGAACATGGCAGATGGAAGTATCTATCCCAAGGTTACACACAGGCAGGTGCTTAACGTAATTGCTTTGTAATGACACTATTAAAACTCTAAGAATAGTCAGAGTACTTTTTTGAACTTTATAAGGCAATGGAAAAATTTCTATAAAGAATATTAGAAAGAGTTATCGATCAATCAATTGAAACCTTCTGGTTAGAATAATAGATGTATTCAACCTGTGGGCACACGATTTGTGTGATTGAAGAGCCTTCTTTCCCACTCTCGAGGATTATTCCCTGTGACAGGGTCCTATTAGTGTATATCTTGGCATGGTGTGCCTGTTCTTCTGCCAATACCACATTTGTTCCACCCTGGGATGATCAGTGGGTTTCGAAAAAGAAACTGGGCCTGGGCAACTCTTGGGATGCGGTGGAGGAGAGGAAACTTGTGTTTTTCTTTCTGATTCTGATTTCTTTCTGATCCTGAGAAGGAGGGTCGGTATAGATACATCTGAAAAATCTGGACTCAGTATTGCTGAGCCTACTTGCTCAGACACCAGCCTTCCCAGCTAAAGCTTTAGGAACAGTAAGGTGGTTTCTTTTGATTCCCACCTGTCTTACTTTATATATATTTTTTTCTTATTAAGTTGGAAATCAGGTAAGAAATGGATGATAGTTACTGGTTCTTATGTGCCTCAGTTTTTCATCACTGTAACAAATACCTATGAGAATCAACTGCAGAGACGAAGGACTCCCTTTGGCTCCTGGTTTCAGAGGATTTAGTCTGTAGCACCATAAATAAAAGACCCAGAGACTGAAATTGGGGTTCAAGCAAAGCAGCTAGCCACTAGCTCTTACCTCTACCTCAGCTTAGACCAAAGGGGTGATCTTCAGACTGCTCCCCATGTCACTACTCAGATTCACTCAGACAGCTATGCTTTCCTCAACATGGCTAGAGACCAACTGTCAGTCTGAATGCTTCTACCTTTTATACCTCTCAAATACCAGGACTATGGGTGTGAGCTCTGATTCACTCTCCTGTAGCCCAGGGTGGTCTCAGATTCAGAGATCCATCTGCCTTTCTCCTGAGTCCTGGGATTAAATGTGTGTGCCACCACTGCCTGAGCTCTGTAGCTTGAGGCTGGCTTTGCTTTCTGAATCTTCAGGCAAGCTTTAATAAACTATAAATAATATCACCACAACAGTCATCTGGTCTGTGGTGAGGTACAATGTCATAGAGGAAGGAGGAAAGTCTCTCTCATCGTGACCAGGAAGCAGAGAAGATAGGGAGGATTGGGCCAAGGCAAGATGCTGCTTACTGGCTTGCTCCTGGCTTGCTCAGTCCACTCGCTTTCTTAAGGAACCCAGGGCCACCTGCCCAGGGATGGCACCACTCACATAGGGCTGGGCCCTCCCCCATCAATCACAAATTAAGAAAATCCATACAGGCTTGCCTACAGTCCTTTCTTCTGGAGGCATTTTCTCAGTTGAGGCTTCCTCCTCTTTGATGAGTCTAGCTTGTGTCAAGTTGACATAAAACTAGCCAGTACAACAGGGTATCTCTATGAAGCTGGAACTAGCTCTGTAGACCAGGTAGCCTTGAACTCACAGAGCTCACCTTCCTCTGCCTCCTGAGTGCTGGGATTAAAGGCATGTGCCACCACTGCCCCACCTAAAGTCTTCCCATTTTTGAAAATTCTGTACCTGAGTGATCACATCATTTCTCTACCCTTCCCTCCAACTCCTCCTGTGACCCCCAGCTCCTCAAATTCACGACCTTCTCTTCTTTAATTTTTATTGTTTCTCTCTCTCTCTCTCTCTCTCTCTCTCTCTCTCTCTCTCTCTCTCACACACACACACACACACACACACACACACACACACACACACACACACACACACACAGCCTGCTGTGTCCATTTAGCATTGCTCATATGCATATGTTCTTATTACTAACCCTGGGATTGGATAACCTTTCAGGATGTTCTTCCTTTAAGTCAGTCCTGGTAAGAAGAGATGAGAAATAACAAATCAGGACTCTTAATTTTATAGACTGCATTTTGAAGCTAATGCTCCTGGTATTGAATTGTCCGTGGGTCTTCCTCCCTCTTCGAGCATCTCCCCACCTTTGCTGACTGCAATTCATCATGAGCACAAATGAGGGATATTTTGTGGCTGGATAAGATTTATGGGAAGAACCCAGGTAAGTTTCTATTATTTTATGATACATGCTTACCAAGGTTCATTTATTCAGAGATTTCCATTTCTTAGCTCGAATAAATGAAAAACACCTATATCAGTTTGTGACCCTTCTCTCTACTGGAGAATAAAATAAATCGATTTAACGTGGGTTGGGCTGTTCATTGTGAAGCTGTTCTTCTCACACGTTCTTGGCTGTTCTGAAAGGACTTTCAGGCTGTCTTCCCTGCAGATGCTGTGGGGTCACAGCAGGCACACTCTTCTTTTGCTCCATCTGGTCCGTGCTTTCAGAGTTCATTCCATTCCTCAAACCAAATCGCAGAAACACAACACAGATCAATTCACACTAAGGAACGAAGAGGAAAGTCTGTGTGCTGACAGGTCACAGCTGTTTGTGTGAAGCACTAACGAGCAGTTTGTGGAATGCAGGAACTTCACACATCACTGTCCTGTTGTGAAGACTCGAAAAGTCCATTCTTTCAGAACACAGTATTAATATTCAGTGTAAACCATGAATATATATAAAATAAATGATCGGAAGCATACTGTATTAATGACTTTTCTTGTTGACATAGGCAAACAGTAGCTAAAAACAAACAAACAAACAAACCTTGGGAGGACTTGTTTATTTTGGCTCACTGATTGAGGGGTTACAGTCCATCACGGCAGAAAGGGACGGTGGCAAGAACTTGAGGAGGCTGGTCACTTTGCTTTGGCAGCCAAAAGCACAGGGTAAAGAGGAAGTGGAGCCCAACTGTAAGACCCCCACCATCCCTTCCAGCACAGCTCTACTTCCTAAATGTTTCAGAGTCTTCCAAAACAGTGCCACCAGCGAGGACAAAGCAAGTATTCAAACTCAAGCTGAAGGGGTCATTTCATGCTCAAACCACAATATATACGGATCTGGTTAGGCTTATTAAGGAGGGCTGTCTTAATAATTACTCAGTGTAATTTCTGAAGTAATGAAATCAGGTGATTTCTCCCCCACACTTCTTTTAAACAATATTACTCATAAATAACTTCCAAGGAGTCATTTTTCTGTTGATTTGTGTCTTTTCAAAACCCATTTCCTCTTTTTTTTTTTTGTTGTTATTGTTGTTTGGTTTTGGTTTTGGTTTGTGTGGTTGGTTGGTTTTGGTATTCTGAGACAGGGTTTCTCTGTGTAGCTCTGGCTGTCCTAGAACTCATACCTCTTCCTGCCTCTGCCTCCCAAGTGCTGGGATTAAAAGTGTTCACCACCACAGCCTGGCACCCTCTTATATAAGGGAAAAATAGTTTGTGGACAAAATATACTAGACAAAGTGTATTTTATTTTAAACGTATGAATGTGTTTGTCTGCATGTATGTCTATGTAGCATATGTATGTTTGGAACATATGGGTGTCAGAAGAGGAGACTAGAATAACAAGAAATCAGCATGCCTTTGATCCCAGCACTAGGGAGGCAGAGGCAGACAGACCTCTGTGAGGTCGAGGCCATCCTGATCTACGTGGTAAATTCCAAGTCAGCCAGAGCTGCATAGTGAGACCCTGTATCAAGAAAAAAAGAAAGAAGGAAAGAAAGACATCAAGAAGTTAGAACAGGTGTTGAGGAAATGTTTCAATGGTTAAGTGTACTGGCTGCTCTTTCTAGGGACCTAAATTTGATTCCCAGCACCCACACAGCAATTCACAAGTGTCTGTAACTTCAATTCCAGAAGATCCAAAGCCTTCTTCTGGCCTCTGCAGGCACCATGCACACAAATGATCACATGAATACATGCAGGCAAAAACAGCCACATATATACATTTTTTTAAATGGGGAAAAAAGAAGTAAGAACTCTAAAGAATACAGAAATAGCAATCTGAGGAACTAGCTGCTAGCATTGAGATAACATAAGAACAGTTCCATCCTTCTCCAACAAGTTGTGATCTTGACCTTTTCAGAGAGTGTGGAGGTGGCTCATTTGATGGCAGTTAAGTCACTGTTGTGTTGCAATGGCAAAACAGAATTTTGCTGGAATCTTGCCATGGAATCTTCCAGCAATTCACCTTTTTAGGGTAATGGGAATTGCTCACAGAGACACCCTACTCAGGGAGACTAATGGGGAAGCTGATGTCTGTCTGCTGCTGGCATTGTGCATTGCAGAAGAGGACTGGGAAGACATGTGTGTGATGCCTTCTCAGTGAACACCGGAGGAAGAAAAATGCATTACTACTGTCATTACTCTCTACTGACAAGACTTCAGGGTCAGCTGCTGCAGGAAAAATATTTTTTAAAGGTCTATGTCTACTTTTCAAAGAATGGTTTAAATGAGTTAATGTGGGGCCATAAAACAGAATAACCAGTTCACAGGTTACCAGATTTCTTTTTCTTTCTTTCTTTCTTTCTTTCTTCCTTCCTTCCTTCCTTTCTTTCTTTCTTTCTTTCTTTCTTCCTTTCTTCCTTCCTTCCTTCCTTCCTTTCTTTCTTCCTTTCTTTCTTTCTTTTTTTGAAAAGCAGCAAAATGACATTTCTTTAAGAGACACATCCCCATGGAATCTGTATGTCATACTTTCATAGGATGAGATTTTTACTTGTTTGATTGTTTGTTTGTTGGTTTGTTTTGATGCTCCTGTTTTGGACCAGGAACCCTGTACATGCTAGACAAGTACAGTACCATAGAGCTATATCCCTAGCCCTATATTCTTCTATTTTACTCAGACTGAAGTCAGAATGGAAAAAATCAGTGATGCTCTATATTATAGATTATATGTATTATATATTATAGATACACATATTTGATACAGATGTTTGATGCCTCAATTGACAAGCCATAAAACCCTTTTAAAAAGCTTTTATTTATTTCTTTTTTCGTTTTTCAAGACACTACCACTGCCCAACCTAAAAAAAAAGCTTTCTTAAAATATTTACTTATTTTTTGTTTTATGCATGTGAGTATTTTGTCTGAATGTACGTCTGTGTACCGCATGCCCACAGAGAACAGAAGAGAATCTCCGAGCCCCTGGAACAGGAGTTACAGGCAGTTGTTAGCCGCCTTGTGAACCCAAGTCATCTTGAAAAGCAGCCAGTGCTCTTAACTGCCAAGCCATCTCTCTAGCCCCCAAACACTACTTTTTATTACATTCCTTTTTATTTTGGAGGAACACACACCATGTCCTGTGTGGAGGTCAGAAGACAACCTGCCCCAGTCATCCTCTACCACACAGGTCCTGGGAAGCCAATTTAGGTCATCAGACTTGGTAACAAGTCCCCATACCCACTGAACCTTCTCAGTGGCCCAAATCATAACTTTTTAAAGCATTCACAAATGAATTATTTTGTTTGACATTTAGAGTTTTTCATATTTTTTTCACTTATGCTAAATATTGCAAAATAGAATCCATCCATGTTAGTCAACATTCTGTCACTGTAACACTCACCTGAGATAATGAATTCCCAAGGAGAAAAGAGTAATCTGATGCATGGTTTCGAAGATTTTTGTCTACGGTTGGCTAGCGCTGTTGGAAAGCCGCCATCACAGCTGGGGCAGGAAACTGAGTCAGGGCAAAGCTATGCACTTCATGGCTGTGGGGGATGGTGATGAGGAGAGGAAGAAGGAAGGAGTTCCACAATCCCATCCCCAGGCCTCATTGATCTGAGGATCTGTCAAAAGAACCTTTCTAAAAATCTACAGTACCTCTCATGGTGGTTGCATTGCCTGCAAGACAAAGGACCATGTATGCCCTGTTTGAAATTTGCCTGTATCTTGTAGCATACTTAGGACAGGTCTTTTCTTCAGTTATTTGAGATTTAGCCAACAGAACAATGAACTCCAACTGTAAAAGCACCAGAGTAAGATCGGGAAGGGCTGGGACGTGGCTCAGTAGGTAGAGTGCTTACCTAGGATGCACACAGCCCTGGGGTTGATTCTCAGCATAGCATAAACTGGGCATGATGGTGCATGCCTGTAACCCCAGCATTCAGGAAGTGGTAGCAGAGGATCAGAAACTCATTCAAAGTCATCCTCTCAGCCACATGTGGATTTGAAGCCACCCTGGACTACATGAGACCCTGTCTGGAATTTAAAAAAGGAAGGAAGGAAGGAAGGAAGGGAGGAAGGAAGGAAGGAAGGAAGGGAGGAAGGAAGGAAGGAGTCTGCTGACTGAACAGTAATAAAAATGTCTGCATTGGGTGCTATGTTAAACACATCAGAACACCATTGGATGTTATAGTAACTTCATGAGGCTGAGACCTCTTGCATTGGTCATTGGTCATCATTCTCTGTATCAAGAAAACAAAGTTTTGTGCCGTCAGATGAAACCCCCATGTAACAATTTCTCAATTCTGAACCCCAAGTTCTTAACAGTTATGGTTGCCTAGCACTTATGCTGTAAACACTTCTTGTAAAGTATAATGTCTTTTAAAATGAATATACTGTGTAAGGACACAGAAAAGCTGTGTCTAAATGCAAGAAGAACCAGGACACAGCAGAGAGCAACTTCTGACATGACTGGGATCTGCTTTGCCGATCTTGGTGAGCAGTAGTTGATCTGATTATGAGGGTCAGTCTGAGATTGATCTCTGCTGACTTGACTGAGCCCACAGAACATAGGCAGCTCACAGTGCTCTGAATAAAGCTTTTTTTTTTTCCCACTTAAATCTAAACTTGGCTAAGCTTGACAAAAAAAATGAGGATGAGAAGCAGGAGAAATGGCTGAAAAATGGGTGGAGAGCAGGTCGTTATCAAATGGATTGAAATACTAATGGTGGCTCCTGTCTTTAATCCCAGCACCCAGGAGACAGAGACAAGTGAACCCCTGAGATTTCCATGCCAGTCAGGGTTACATAGTGAGACCTAGCTCAGACCACAGCCACCATGACTCACAAAAACAAAAGCCAACCCACAAAACCTAATGCAGAAAACAGAAAGTGATAAACTATAGCTTATTCTGTGCCAGGCAATGGAAGGGGACACTCATCCCTACAGTCTGGGAAGTACATGTCACTTCCTTCTTCCTCGTTGTCTCTGGTAACAGAGCTCGATTTTTTAACTGGGTGAGCTGCCCCACAGAATGAAAACTAACACTCCTGCCCTTCTGTTAATGACTGGAGAATTTGGACTTTTAATGGTATGTCCTTGGAAGTATCTTCCACAGTGCCAACTCGTCTCATTTCCCCCCTGAAAAGCTGCTATTCCCTTAGCTCATTCCCAGTCTCTCTTACTTCCTTTGTCTTTTTTTTTTTTTTCTGTCCTCCTCATTATCCCTTTTCCACGTGTGTCTCTGAAACTTTGATTTCTGTCCTCATCTTTTTCTTTTTTTTCTTGGTTGACAGTTTCTGTCTTCTCTCAGACCTCAAATAACATCTGCTGTCATACTTTGAAGGTCCCTGAGAAGCCGATGATTCTAAACTCAGCCCACTGGATTATTTCTGTCTGAATGTCCTCCATACATTTCCAGCCTGGAGCAAACCTGAAGCATCTGCTCCATCCACTTCCTCCCCAGATCCCATCTCCCTCTATTTGTTTTCACTTAGTAATACTAGCACAAGAAATCCTGCACACAGGCTGTAAGGGGAACAGGGTGTCTCTCTTTTCTGGAGGCTTGGAGTCCAATCAGCATTGCAAAGTCTTTGTGGCAAGGGCCACCCATCATCTGTCACCTGATGTTGGGACACAGTGGTGGAAACAAGATTGCATCTCAGTCAGAGCGCAGAGAGGGCTAAGTGGGGCCACATTTACTTCTCTTTTGATTTTGAGTCTTGGTTCTGCTATGTAGCCCAGGCTAGCCTCCAACATGAGATCCTTCTGCTTCAGCTTTCTGAGTGGAAGTATTACAACTCTGCACCACCATACTTGGCTCCTTTTTTTTTTTTTTCCTTTAATTTTTCAATTTTTTTTGTGTGTTTCTCTGTGTATATGTATGCACATGCCAGGGTACCAGTGTGGAGGTCCATTATCTCCTGTATGTGTCCATTCTTTCCTTCCACCTTGTGGGTTCTAGGGGTTGAACTCAGGTCAGGCATGGCAGCATGTGCCTTTACTCACTGAGTTATCGTGCTAGCCCCTGCCTCTTTTCTCTTTTCTGTATTTCTGTCTATTCTCCCCCTTTTAAAAATACTTTTGGTATTGGGATCAAACTCAGAGCTTTGCCATCTCAAGAATGGTACTCTCCACATGACCTATGTTCGCAGCCTTGTAGCAATCATCTTGTAAAGAACTCAAGGTTTGTAGGAGAAAGACTCCATGCCCTCAGTGACATCAGGGCCTTCCCATCTCTTCAGAGTACCACAGAACCTCCTAATACTATCACCTTGGGAACAAAAATCTTTAGTCACACGGACCCTTGGTGACCACCAAATCACTTCCAAACCATAACGCTAAGTAGATGTTGCTGTTACTATCATCTAATTTGGTGCTACAATCTGAAACCCAAGTATCATCTGTGGCACCGTTCTGCCCTCTCCCCATCCAAGCTCTTGTCAGTCCATCAACTCACCCTCGAACTAATTCTTGGCTTTCCACTTTTACACCACTATATCCGTCAGGCCCTTTTCTTTTCCTAGCATAATAGAAACTGTTAGTT
This sequence comes from Cricetiscus sungorus, assembly GCA_030556225.1. Classification (NCBI taxonomy): domain Eukaryota; kingdom Metazoa; phylum Chordata; class Mammalia; order Rodentia; family Cricetidae; genus Cricetiscus; species Cricetiscus sungorus. The sequence goes on along the minus strand of JANBXA010000734.1, from coordinate 99,260,433 downwards.
GTTGATGGGGGATGTCCTTCTGTGTGCTGTGAATATATGTTTCTCTTATTAATTGATGAATAAAGCTGTCTCAGCCAACGGCAGGAAGTATAGGTGGGGATACCAGACTAGGAGAATTCTAGGAAGAGGAATGCAGAGAGTAAGGAGTCAGGGAGACACCAGGTAGCTACTGGGAAGGTAGGATGCTCAGGAATTCTCTGGTAAGCCAAGACCATGTGGAGATACATAGATTAATAGAAATGGGCTAATAATTAAGAGAGAGCTGGCCAATAAGAAGACTGAGCCATTGGCCAAACAGTTTATAATTAATATAAGCCTCCGTGTTTATTTGGTATTAAATGGCTGCAGGATCAGACAGGACACAAACTTCAGACTACAAGTAGTCACGCAGAAAATCCAGCTTTCTCTTTCTCTTTGCTAACAGACCATGGTTTTGAACTGGGTGTGCTGCTATCGTTCCCTCTAGCTATCCTTGCAGCTAAGCAGTGATTGACTGAGTTCTGACTAATGAGACATGAGTCCCAGTCATAACCTCAAAATGTCTTTCCCTCTCCGTTAATGCGCACACTGTGGTGAGGAAATCCATCTTAGAATGTGCAGCTGAGGGACACACCTGAGTTGGTGACCTCGAAGGAACCCTAGACTACTAATTCACAGGTTATCAATTGAGAGATGAACTTTTATCTCATACAAACCACTGTTCCTTGGGGCTTCTGTTACAATTACCAATCCCAGACTAATACTCTGGGATTAGAGCTATGGCCTTCCTTCCTTCCTTCCTTCCTTCCTTCCTTCCTTCCTTCCTCCCTCCCTCCCTCCCTCCCTCCCTCCCTCCCTTCCTCCCTTCCTTTTCTTTTCTTTTTTCTTTTTGAGGGGATGGAATTTGAGATAGGGTTTCTCTGTGTAACAGTCCTGGCTGTCCTGAACTCCCTTTGTAGAGATCCGCCTGCCTCTGCTTCCTCAGTGCTGGGATTAAAGGCATGTGCCACCACCGCTGGGCGTGCAATGGTCTTTTAAGTTACCCTTCCAGCTTCCCACTTAGAACAAACTTCCCTGAAGTATATCCAACCTATTTCCTCCATTAAAACCAGGGCATTCGTGTTCAAGCACAGCTGTGATTGTGTTACCCACTCCCTGCTGTGTGTACTTCACATTCCTCAGCACAACAGACCAATCCCTTCATACGCTGGCCTCTGCTTTCCCACTCTGCCTCACTCCCTAGTCACTCCCTCCTTATGCTCCATTTGCAGCTTTACAGTATAAGCCAAGCCCATGCATCCCAGTGCATCCCAATACGCTATTTGCCTAGCCTGGATGACACCTTCTCCACCTTGAGCAGTTTACTAGACCGGGCTGGTTTCTAGTGGTCCTTCAGGCCGTAGGTCAGCATCTCTCGGTTGTTGGGAGTTTTTCTCAGCACACCAGGATCAGCTTCTGTTTTCAAAGTATTCTGTGCATGCGTCTATCAGAGCATTTCCCATCTACTCCCCCTCACCCCCCACCCAGTGCTATCAGTGGTTACTCTTTGAGTAGCAAGAATTATTTTCTTAGTCTTATTACCAGTCCCTAGCACAAGCCCTGGCACTTTAAAATATCGACTCAGGGGCCAGTGAGATGGCTCTGGGTAATGGCATTTCTGCCAAGCATGATGACCTGAGTTTGATCCCCAGATTTCCCTTTGGTGGAAGGAGAGAACTGACTTCTCCGGGTTGTCTCCGGCTTCAACAAATAGATAAAGATGTAAAATGTTATGAAAAATACATTACAAGGGTCATTTAAAAAACAGACCGAATAAAAATGAACTTTAAAAATATTTCTTTTAAGGACTGAGGTTGAACCCAGTGCCACTTGAACTCTAGGTAAGCCTTTTTACCACTGAGTTCCATCTCCAGCCCTGATTTATTTTGAGACAACGTTTCACCAAATTGGACAGAATGGCCTAGGCTGGTCTTGAACTTTCAATCCTCTGGCCTCCTGAGCAGCTGGGATTAAAAGCAGGAGCCCTCAGGCCCAGCTAAAATGAAGTTTTTACCGATCTTTAAAGTCTGTCTTTTTTTTTTTTTTTTTTTTTTTTTTTTGAGATAGGGTTTCTCTGTGTAGCTTTGGCTGTCCTGGAACTTGCTCTGTAGACTAGGTTGGCTTTGACACCTACCACTGATCTCCCAGGTACTGGGATTAAAGGCGTGCACCACCAACACCCAGCTTGAGTTATTTTTATAGAATCTGTTGTAACAAAATCTTTCTACAATATATATATATATATATATATATATATATTAGCACCTTTTATTTATTTATTTTCTTATTTTACATATCCCAGTTCCCTCTCCCTCTTTCCCTTCCTCCCTCCCTCCCTCCCATGCCCCCACCACCACCCTCCCATCCCATCCTCCCCTCTACTCCACTGGGAGAGTGGTGCCTTCCAGGAGGGTCAACAAAATCTGTCAAGTCATTTAGAGTAGGATCTAGGCCCTCCCTCCTGCCTCTGGGCTAGGGGAGTATCCCTCCATGGGGAATGTGCTCCCAAAGTCCTTTTGTGCACCAGGGATACACCCTGGTTGCACTGTCAGAGGTCGCTTGTGCACCAGGGATACACCCTGGTTGCACTGTCAGAGGTCGCTTAGACTGCCCAGGCCTTCTAACTGAGACCATTTTAAGTAAACTTAAGAATGTGAAATAAACTCTTAAAGCCAAAAGCAGAGATGGAAGCAGAGTGAGAATCTGAATCAGAGTTGACTTGACCAAGTATACCATCTTCTTTAAGGGCCTTGATACTACACAATGAAGGCAGTAAAGAAAGCAGTGAACTCAGACTTCGGAGAGACCACAGCAGCAAATGCCAATGCTAAGCCATGAGATGCCAGATTAATTAAGAACCATGTGACTATGGTTTGTCACTCTGTTGTTTACTTTAGAGTTACACGGCTACAGTCTGACACACTGTCCTTGACTTTAGGATCATGTGACTAAGTAAGGTCTGACACACTGTCAAGAGGTAATCATCTGTCTTTTCCTTTATGTAAGACTAACCCAAATCAATTCCCAAACGGATTACAGAATTCTTCAAAATCATTGGGGGGTGGGGGGGGGAGGTGCTAGAGAGATGATGACTCAGCAGTTCAGAGAGCTTGCTGCTCTTTCAGAGCATTTGTGTCCAATCCCAAGCACCCACATGCTGACTCACAATGATCAGTAATTGTAGTCCTCTTCTGGTCTCTGCAGGCAACAGGAATGTAAGTGGTTCACAGACATACATGCAGGTGAAACATGAAAAAACAAAATAACAAGTAAAAAGAACATTTCACAGTATCCTGCCACAGGATACCAAAATCAGCACATTTTTTGTTACTTTTATAGTCACCAGGTGTGATGACCTTTGTCTTCTGGCTAAGGGATAGCATGCAGAAAGTTTGTGCATTGCTTAAAACCAGGATCATGGTTGATCCAAAACCCAAACCTCACCTTTTCTGACTTCCAGTAGCCTGCTGAAAACCTCTCAGGAGGGATATGGTTTTAGCACCTTCCTTATGTGACTGGCTGCCACCTGGTAAGCTTTCAGTATGGCCATCATTGCTCATTGTAGGCCTTCATCTAGGTTCAGAGGCTGTACCAGCAATGTTCCTTCTAGCTACAATTCTCACCCTTGCCTGGGTGTGGCTAATGTCCTTGAAGATTCCCATCCCTGGTGTATTCATCCTTCCCTTTCATATGGGTGGTATGTATAGATGTAATGAGATAGTTGACCCTTGATGAGTTATATGCCAAAGGAGATGGTCAGCTTTGGTCATACAATGAGAGAAACCTTATATTGGCTATGTATGTATATGTGTGAATATATCTGTCTATCTATCCTGTGTGTGTGTGTGTGTGTGTGTGTGTGTGTGTGTGTGTGTGCGTGTGATTTCTCTTTATCTATCAAGTGAGTTCTGGGGATTGAACTTCGATCAACAGGCTTGGTGGCAATCACATTTACCTGCAGAGCCATCTCTCTGGCCCACATCATTATATTGAGTCAATGAAACAATGTAAGAGCCTTCCATTACACTAGTCTTATGCCATTTTATAGCAATGTCCTGGCTTTATACATTCAGGGAGACAATGAAACATTTTATGAATGAGTGCTCTCAATCTTCCTCTCTAACATTCAATGTGATTTTTCATCTTCATCCTTCTCAAGTTATGGGATAAAAGCTACCTGTCTCCTCAAGCGTGTCAAAAGTGTTTCCTAGATATTTTCACATTTTTCTCCCTCCTTTAAGTCCTCCCATAAGATCTTCCTCTACTAAAACCTTTCTGGGACTCCCTGTCCGAGAAATTCATCAACTATCCTTTCTCCATGTCATTTCTCTTTATCTCAGATCTGCCCTGCTTCCTAAACAACCCTGGTTCAGTTTTTTTCCTGATCCAAAAACACCCAGCACCCAGCAAGTCTCAGTCTTGTAACTCAGACTTGTAACTCAGTCTTACTCAGTAGAGTTAAGAGAGGAAGATGTCAGCATTGACAAACTGACCCTTGTCCTGCATTTCCTCTACTGGCTTTTATTTCCTTAATCTTTGTCTGCATCTGCCTTAGCCTGGTTATACTCACTGTCTTTCTTTCTTCTCAAGTCAATAAAGCATCTTTTCTTCTCTTGCATTATACTTACTTGGTGTGGGGGGGTCTTTTTTCAACTTGGAACTACTTAATGAACACCCGTGTTCCTGTCACCTAGTTGTAACTATTAATTGAAGCCCCTTGGATTGTTTTTCAAGTAGATGCCAAGTCTTCCCTCATTCATAAATAATCCAGTAAGTATATACAGAGAAGAAAGGATATCCCTTTGTATGCATACTCACAGTTCTTTGCAGTATGTAAATCAAGGTAGCAACAGGAAACAGATGATGTATTCAAAGCAAGACAATTTTAGGAGGGTCTATTTAAAAAACTGGGTATAGGAAACAATAAGATAGAATGCAATAAACTAAGGCCAGTGAGCTGTTAGGTTATGACAGGGGTGTGCCAATCTCTCTATGGTATACTGACTTAGACTCTTTGGGCTACATACTCAGAAGCAGTATAGCTGGATCATATGGCAATATGGCAGTTCTATTTTTAGTTGTCTTTTTTCCCCCTTTTCAAGAACCTTCAGTAAGTCATTCTTAATATTGCTTAACATTTAGTCAGCAATTAGAATTTGCCAATTGTCTCTTTCTTTTTTTTTTTTTTTTTTTTGGTTGGGTTGCCAAACTCCATATGTGATGGTTAATTTTATATGCCATCTTGACTGGGATCCAGGGTTCCCAGATATTGACCAAATGTTCTTGTGGACGTTTTCATGAGTGTGTGCTTTGGGATGAATCTGACACATATATTAACGAAAACAAGTTGCCTTCTTGATGTAGTTAGGGTTCATCCACTGTGGGAGGCCTGGGTAGAACAATAGGACAGACAGTCTAGATAAGGAGATCTCCTGTCTAAATAAATTTGTTTTTTTTTTTGTTTTTTTTTTTAATCTAAACTTGAAACAATGCCAGTTCCTGCACCCTCCTGTCCTCCCCTGTTCCCCCTACCAACCCCTATCAGGGAGGGTGAGGCTTTCCATGGGGGATCTTCAAAGTCTGTCATATCATTTGGAGCCTAGGCCCTCTCCCCATGTGTCTAGGCTGAGAGAGTATCCCTCTATGTGAAATGGGCTCCCAAAGTCCATTCCTATGCTAGGGATAAATACTGATCCACTATCAGAGGCCCCATAGATTGCCCATTCCTCTTAACTGACACCCACGTTCAGGCGGTCTGGGTCGGTCCCATGCTGGTTTCCCAGCTATCAGACTGGGGTCTAGGAGCCTCCCCCTCATTCAGGTCAACTGTTTCTATGGGTTTCTCCAGCCTGGGCTTGACCCCTTTGCTTATTACCCCCCCCCTTCTTTGCAACTGAATTCCAGGAGTTTGGCTCAGTGTTTAGCTGTGGGTGTCTGCTTCTGCTTCCATCAGCTACTGGATGAAGACTCTAGGATGGGGTATAAGGTAGTCATTTCATTATCTGGGAAGGGTGTTTTAGGTAGCCTCTCCACTATGCTTAGATTGTTAGTTGGGGTCATCTTTGTAGGTATCTGGACATTTCCCTAATACCAGATTTCCTTTGAAAGGACATCAATTAATTCTGCCTCCCTTTGTGCAGAGCAGAAACATCGGCTCTGTCTATGTCTCCAGCCAGCCTACTTGGACTGTGGATAGGAAGCAACCTGCTGCTCTTCTGTTTCTCAAGTCTTCAGCTCATAGGAAACCTTGGTGGTCCCCTGGGCCTTCAGTGTGCAGATTTTAGGTTCTATACTTTCGGGTAGCATGGATGTTTCATGTGGTGGGATTGTTGTTGAAATGTGTCACTTCCAGGATATCTGTACTGAATACTATTGGTGACCCATGCTCCATCCTCACAGTTCGTCTGATCTTAGATGCAAGTAGACACTTTTCATTTACGCTGGCATCCTACCTGAGGCACCTACCACATCTCTTGGCTTTGTGCAGAGTGGTATGCGGGTACTTAATTTCTCCAGGGTAAGTCTTTCACCGAAAGGTCAAAATGTTATCAGCGTCACATCTGGCCTCAGACATTGGGTGCATTGTCTATCTCAGCCTTGTTAGAGATAGACTAGAGCCTCAGCTGTCCACAGTAGTAAGAGCTCAACATTGTACCATATCTGCTTTCCACTGTTTTCATGCCATTATTTTAAGCTCAGCAATGTATCCCAAATAGACATGTACCTAACTCCTTTTGGGGGAGGGCATAAAGCAGTATGTGAGAATATTTTAGCTCATGGCTTCTTTTAACTAAAACTACTTACTTAAGGGATTACAATGTATCAGCTAGCACTTTAGATGCTGCAGATACAATGCTGAAGACTGGAGTGCAGAGATAAATGGGAAATACTCTAATAGCATAGTATTACAGCGGAGCAAACACTGGTGCTTCCTGTGGTGAAATGTGGTTAGGTTTAAGGGTCTGAAGTTGGGCCCTGCAAAAATCATATTTGCTAGGTGTTAAGACAGTGCGAGGAAGGACAAGGCCAGGCAAAAGCATCTACAGCTTGGATACAGAGTTCAGCTAGTAGTTTGAGATCACAGTAAACCCAAGTGTATGCCCCAGTCCTCCCTTCCTCAGGGCTACACCTGTGTGGCCTTGACAAGCTTTCAGTGATGGGACTATATCTTATGCTGCCCAATGCTGAAAGAACATATTCTGCCTGCAACGTCAGAACTGTATCTCTCATGAGGCAAGCATCCTACCACTCTCAGAGCCCTGAGCACTCCCTATCCCTAGTCCTCACTGACACTGCATTAAAGGGTGGGGACATGGTATTCATAGGACTTTCCCTCTTCTTTCTTTCCCTTGCCATCTGCTTGAGTGCCTTTCGAATATCCCCTTGTCTAATGGAAAGACTGCCCTGAGGCTTTCTTGCCACCAAATCTACCATTTTGAGGCTACTCTATGAATCTGGTTTCTGCTCCCACTAAGTTGTTTTGCTGGCATCTTCCTGCTAGTGTGGAGCTTGGGTCCTGAACCCCAGCCCATGATCAGACTACTGGTACTTCCAGAACTACAGCCAGCCTTTCTGCAAAGGTGAAAGCAGGAGTTAAACTCTACTCACTTCTCATTGCCTCAAGTGTGGTGAGCTGTCTAGGAAGAACATCAAGATTTCTAAATGCTGAAACTGGTTCCTGCCTCACCCCTGAACATACCTCCTAAGAACTGAGTCTTCACATCTTTGAGCAGATGCCTAACTCTGAGGATAGAAACAGGTTTTAATTACATCATATTTCCAGGGACGAGAATACTATTGACTAGATGAAGGCCTGTGTCCGGTAAGACGAAATACCTAGAAGTCTAACTCAAGACAGTTTAAAACAAAACACAACTCCAAACCAAAACCCCAGCGAAGTTCAAGGTTCATGCCACGCCCTAGGGAGCTCATCTTCAGTATTTTGCTCTTGTTGTTGTTCCGTGGCCAGGAAGAAGTTCACAGAGGGAAGTCCCCCGTTCAGCAAGGATTTTAGTTCTAAAATGGTCTTGGCCTGATTCACATGCCTAACCTGAGGCTGGTTCATTGGACAGGGATAGGTCCTTGACTCACCCTCAAAAACAGGGGTGAGGGAATCAATTCCTTCAAGTACAGAGGACTGAGGTGTGCACATGCGCGTGCATTCCTGTAAGGGTGGTGGGGACCATGCGCACTGGACAGCCAAAGCAGTTCTATTTTTACTTCCGTTGCTGAATTCCGTGTATCTTTCCTTTAGATTGGACCCAGTGGCGTATGGGTCCCTGTTCAGTGACTGACAGGTCTTTCGGAGATTAGGGTCACACTTCCTGTGCGAAGTCTTCCTAGGAGACCCCGTTTCTCCAGTGTACATTTGGGCTCTTGCTTGTTCCATCCCCACTCGGTTTCCAGTAAGCTTCACACTGCTTGCAATGTCCTTTTAGACTCTTTGGCAACTAGTGAGTCATGTATACAAAGAACCATTCAAAGCCAAATGTGCTCAGTGTCTAAGAGAGTACTGAAAAGATGTTTGTCAAGCCGAGATAAAGGCCTACAACATCTGCCGGGAGCCTGAGAGCAGGCAGGCCATCCAGGGACTACGAAGCAGCCAGTCAAGTACAAGATGGATAATGGTACCACCTGTGAGGAAAGCACAGCAGCCAGCATTAGTGCCCCCCCACATTCCAGACCCCACTCTAAGGCTTGTAATTTATCGCACCTTCGCAATATGCTTTCAAGCAGGTAAAATTATTCCCCTTTATTTAAATAATTCGCTCAAAGTCACATGGCCAGGAAGTAGAATGCAACCATGTTCTTATCAATGGAAAGGTCAGGTACAGTGTTAACTGCCAGGCTAGAATTCTTTGAGCAGCTGTCATCTTTCTCCGTGGACTCAAATATTGTGAAAGCAGAAATGTGTCTCGTTCACTTTTGTATTTCTTTCAGAACACCTGTATTTAAGTAGGCGTTAAATACATACTTGCTTCGAATGGGCTACCCTCACAGTAAACCAGTGTTTTTAAAAGCATCATGTTACCGGAATAAGCACTGATTCACCAACCCAGGTTAGAGTACAGACAGGAAGTTACGGACCCACGTAATGGGGGGGGGGTGTTCCAGTTCTGAATGTGTGACTGGGCAAGTGACCAGGCTTCTAGCCACAGGGTTTCCCTATGGTGAAAGAGAGAGGAACTGGATCTAACATGATCCACAAAGACACAGGGGACATCCAGTAACTGCAAACATGGCTTACTAAATTCTAACACATGTTTAAGAGGAAAGCTGCGACAAGAAGCCAAGGAATTTTTCTTAGTTTCATCACAATTTCAATAACCAATGCATTAGGACAGAATGGACAAGGTCAGATTCAGTGATAGAGATTATTTATAGAACACCAGAAGGGTGGAAAACAGAGCTCATCTCATAGATAGACATGTATGGACATATATGAAACCAGATGGCAGAGTTACAGTGATGGATTCACAAGAGAATTCTTTACAGGAGTAACTAACTGTTCTTGGAGATAAGGCCTGGGCTCTGGGCCTCACATTCCCGGCAAGAGTTTGCCATGTTTGACTTAAGCGCTCCTCACAGTCTCTGAGACAATTTCTCTCTAAAATGGACACAATCTACTTCAAAGAGCTGTTATGGAGATTAAGTAAAACCATGCGTGTAAGCTGGGCTATGCACCACAAACCAGCGATTACCACACCACCTCTGCGGGAGAGTTCTTTCTACAAAGAAGAGCCATTGTTTGTCCGGCCAGACCCCACTCACGAGGTCGAGGCGTGCAAGAAAGGTGCCTTAAACTGCCCGGGAGTGGGAAGCCGCCGGAACCGAGCTCAGCCATTCCCGGCCGCAAGGCCCCTTCCATCCATTCCTTAACCTTCCCTTTGGGGAAAACCCAGCTCCGCGCAGTTTCAGCGGCCACGGCCCCGTCCAGGGTCTTCCCGGTCGTGAGCGCGCCGCGGCAGGGCAGCGAGGGCTCGGGGCCGCTTTCCACGCCCTGTGTCCCGGCGGCTCCCGCCAGCCACAACGGCCTCCCAACCCGACCTCCAGCCGGGATTGGCGCGCGGGGAGGAGGCGGGGGAGAGGGCGGGGGCGGAGAGAGAGAGAGAGGTTCCTCGTGCGCGCCTCCTCGGCGCATTACGGTACCCTCGTTCCGGGCTGCGGCGGCCGGCCCAGCCTCGCGGTGGGGTCCGGAGAGCCGACGGGCGAGCGCGCGGGAGGGAGGGAGCGCGAGCGGGAGCGTGAGGAGGAGGCCGCCCTGCCCCGCGCCCAGCCCCGCGCCGCCGCAGCCATGGCGGAGCGCCGCGCCTTCGCGCAGAAGATCAGCAGGTACGCGGCGGGGAGCACGGCCGGGCCTCGCGGGTGGGAGGGTGGGTGTGGCGCGGCCCCCGGGCCTGGCCGCGCGGTCCGGGGCCTGCAGCCCGCGCCTCGCCAGGCCCGCAGGGCGTGCGGCAGCTCGGCGGTTCTTTGTGTCCGCAGTCGAGTCCGCCCCGACGCTCCACGCCCACGCGCCGGCTCCCGGCGCCCCAACAAAAGGAACTGGCGAGGAGGCCACGGCTCTCACGCCCGCACCCGCCGCCACTGCTGACAGCACCCGGGCTGCCCGGTCCGCACCGGCGGATCTGCACCCGCGCCTGCAAACACACACGCACACACACACACACACACACACACACACACACACACACACACACACACTGAGGCGGCAGTGCAAACACACACACACACACACACACACACACACACACACACACACACACTGAGGCGGCAGTGCAAAGTTGCGGGCTGCGGGACACGGGAGCACCCCGCTTCCCCCGTGGGCTCGGTGGGCGCCCTTTCTCTCGCCCCGGAGGAAGATGGATGACCCGACCCGCACTGTGCTTTATGTATGGGCCTGGTGTTCACCTTCTATTAGTAAGCCACCCATCGAGGATAACGTTTCCCAGTAGTTTACCGCCCGGTCCAGATAAAAACTGAAAGATATTTGTAGAATGAAACTACGGAATGTACTTATAGATAGGGCACTAGGCATTCTTTTTTTTGGGGGGGGGGTTGTTGGGTGGTTGCAATAAAACCATATTTCTGTGACTTAATGATATTTAAAGAAAGACAACATTCAAGTGAATTTTTTTGACTGTTGTATTATATTTCTGTGCTTCTGGATCTTTCTAGCTTGTTGACATTTCTTTTTGGATGTGTCAGAGAAAGGCTTTTTTAGCTTCTGGACTTGCCCAATATTAAGGGTTTTGGGACACTTTTTTTTCTTTTTCATTTAAAACTAGCATCTTATTTTGCATATCGCCTTTGGCCAAGATCCGGTGTAAAAGTCTCTCTCTCTCTCTCTCTCTCTCTCTCTCTCTCTCTCTCTCTCTCCCTTTTGAGTTTGAAAACATGTATTTCATTTTCTTAAGATAAAATAAATTCTTAGGATCGCGGGTGCTACTGGAAAACCAAATACCTAGTGTTGTTTTCTAAATCAGGACCTCGTTGGAACTCTTGCTTTTAGTTGTCTGATCCGAAAGATGATGATAAATAATGGTATTTAGCTTATAGGATTGTCATGAATATTAAATGTCCTTTTTGTATAAAGTGCATAATTAGCATAGTGTATTACCGTACTATATCACCAAACACTTGTAATTGGGATTGGAAATTATTATTTGTTTTGGGGCCTTAAGGCACGCCATTAATGAACACATTTTGCACATTTCTATAGTTTATGTCTCATACAGTAAACACACCTTTGTGGGTAGGTATGAAATAAAAGCAATGCCCCTTGTCTGTGAATGGAGTTAGCAGATGGAACCAGACTAACCTCAAGAAGAAAAGAGAATCTGTTGTGGAAACAGCCTCAAATACAAGTAAGGATAGCCTTGAAAGTTATAAAATTAAGGCAGGGGAATGAAGAGTATGCCACTGGCAAGAGAGACACTTAGGCAGACTTGGCAGTGATGAGTGATCGATTGCCTATGGAAGCTGAGGAAGAGTGGACAGACAGCTTTCTAACTGTGCAGCCAGCTGGATCATGGAAGGGGTTACCGAGGTCCTGTGTACAGGAGGAAGCAGTTTGAGAGTGGGAGAAGACTATTGGATGGAAATGATGATTCAGGTTTGGATATCTTGGCCTTGAGGGCTTATAAATCATTTAAATGAAAACCTCCACTAGATTTTTGGTGCTAGTTTGAGACACAGAAGAGGCTGGGGATCTAGAATTCAGAATCTTCACCAAGTAGATTGTAACTGAAGCCAGTGGAGCCGATAGGACTGTCAAGACAGATTGTCAGGAACAGAATACTGTGTGTAATTAGTAGTTATCTGTCATGAGTGAAAACTGTCCTCCTTGTTACTGAGTATCATTAAATCATATTTCTGAAGAAATGATAGCTTGCTTTTAAGTTCCCTGACAGTGGGAACTGCACAATGTTGGGGGATAAATTGGGGCTGACAGCCTGGCCCTGCCACTCATTGAATAAACTTTAGAAGTTATTTGACTGCATTTCCGCTTGCCCTAAAAATGGTGATAATTCTAGGACTTTCCTCAGAGGGTTGTTATGAGGTTAAAGAAACCAGTATCTCTAAAATGTTCCAAACGAAGCCTTGTGTGCAGTAAGCACTGAGTAAATAACAGCTATTTCATTTTTGCATTGTTTATGAAATGAGGCTTAGGACCTTTTTTTCAAAGTGACAATCTTTTTCATTATATTTGCATATATGAAATTCATTGCTCTGTAAAAACCTACTGCTGTGTGAGACTTTATTTTAAAAAAAGATTCATGATGGTCCTAAAATCTTTATAAAGGCCCATGCTGATCGACTTTTCTGGCTGAGCTCCTTTTTTAGCCCTTTTCGTGGAATGCTGTTATTTTTTGAGGCAGGATCTGATTTTGAAAGCTCTTTATTCATGTATCCCTGACTGGATTGCTGACCTCAGCTCAGCTTTGCCAAACCCATGCGTTTTGTTCATATCAAGAAATTGCCTCTTCTCTGATCTTTCTCCTGAAGACACGGCTTATGTATATATGAAGTTTGTTTGACTATTTGCAGATTAATGGTGTAGAGTTTCCTTTGGATCATTTTGTCCTGTGATTTGATATTTAACAAGAGGATGGACATTTGTGTACATTTTTACTAGATTCTTATCATTATAATTTTGGGAGGCACAAAAATGTAGTAAAGATTATTGGTTTGGGGACCAATTTGCACAGGTTGAACTCTGCCTATACTGCATTATAGCTGGTCCGTTCTAAACATTTGATCAGATCTTCTTGTTTTGGTTTTCCAAAAGTCTCCATACGATTAATGGGAGGGTTGAATGAATGAATACCCTAGAAACACTTAAAACTGTCTGGGGCATAAGCATTAAAAAATGTTAGCCACTGCTTGGATACCAGGATGTTATTTGCTAATAGATGTACTATTTTCTAGATAAGGTGCCATTACCTAAATCGTCATTCAAACTCTTCTCTTCTGATTTTAGTTACTATATTTTTTATTTATATTTTTTTTGCAATGTATTTTCCATAGTAGTCCCCTCTCCTCTGCTAATGTTATAACTTTATGCTTATTTTCTTATCCTTCCACTTTTGATTAGCTATAATTTTTGCCAAGAAGCAGAATTAAGGAAAACTTGCTTTTTTTTTTGGATGGGATCAGGGGTTTATTTCAGAAGATTAAATGTAGTCTTAATCAGTAGCTCAAACTGAACCTCCTATCTGCTAGTGATTTTATTGTGTACCCAGTCTTGTTTTAGTTATACTTCCATGCCTTGTCAGTTGTGCTGTCCACTTTTCTTTTTGGATTTATAGACTTCCCTGACTTTTTTGTTTACTTTATCCTCACAAATTCTTTTAAGATTTTTTGTTGTTCTAGAATTGAACCCAGGGTGCCATGAGCACTAGGTGAGCACTCTATACCACTGAGCTACATCCCAGCCCTTATCTCACTAATTTTTAATGCTCAGTATCTAGTCTCTTTCTGCCTTCTAAGCCACATGTTAGAGGGAGACTAGGACCTTTTACTACCATCTTCTTTTCAGATGAGGTTCTTCCAAATTCTCCCCCCCCCCTTCTCTCTCAGGCTCCTTATGTAGCCAGGCTGGCTTTGAACCCTGGTCTTCCTGCCTTAGCCACCGTTGTGCTAGGATGATGGCCTAATGGCCATGTATCATTGTAATCTGTTTTGTTTTGTTTTGAGACAGGATTTCTGTGTAGCTTTGGAGCCTGTCCTGGAACTTGTTGTGTAGACCAGGCTGGCCTCAAATTCAGAGATCCTCCTGCCTCTGACTCCCTAGTACTGGGATTAAAAGTGTGCTCCACTGCCCGGCATGCCATTGTAATCTTGAAGCCTATTTTTTAATCACTTTCTCAGAATCTTGGCTATACACTTTTCTCTTTCCATTCTGACATTTTTATTCCCTTTAAGAGACACTTCATTTCTGTCATAGACTTCCTATGCCTGTCTCACTATAAAACAAAGACTATTATTGAGTTGTCTGGCATTCCTAGCTACCATCAATTATTGCTTTTTCATTTTTAGTCACGCTCCTCTCAGGTATATGCATGGCCATGACTACTTCCTGCTTCTCTTAGGAATGCTTAGGCTGTGTGAGCATGCTTAGCTTATGTGTTCCTGAGTTGTATATCTGGAGTAACCCTTGACCCTTTTCCTAGCCTTAGCACTGATTTCAGGAGCTTGCCCCTCTCCTGGAATCTCTTATCTGCCTTTCCCCCTGGCTTGCTATAAAGTAACAAAGCAAATGGACTTCAGTTACAATAATGAATAAATCTTACAGTCTAATTTTGGGAAAAAGAAACAAAAAACCGAACAATAGATACTGCTAGATCAGGTCTTGACTGTTCAAGTCCAGTGCCATGTGGAGACTGAAGAAGTGTTTGCCCGCCACCTCTGTGCAGCCACAAAGCACATTTCAACACATCCCTAGGCAATCACAGCCCCAATCTCTCCGCCCTCGTACTAATGTGTTGCAGGCTCTCCAAGGCACAGCTTTAATCAGGAATACAGTTTTCTGACGGTGGGAAGTCCACACATTCCCTTGTGTTCTAAGGTTCTCTATAATCTGGTCTCTCTTTCGTTGACTCATTCTTTAGTTAACACCTTAATCTCTCCAGTCAGAGGTGTTTTCATTGTATGACAGCTATAATTATAACTGTACTATAACTATGGTACTGTATACCATAACTACAACTAATTTGTGATTTATATTCTTTAAAATTTTTTGTATGCCTCTTCTTTAAAAAAAAAATGAAGATTTATTTAGTGTGTGTGTGTGTGTGTGTGTGTGTGTGTTATGTATGTATTTGTATGTTACATGCTACCATATGCATGCGGGGTGTCAGAGGACAACTTGCAGAAGTCAGCTCTTTCCTACTGTGTGGGTCCCAGGGTTCTAACTCAGGTTGATGGCAAGCACTTTTATCTTCGGTGTTACCTCATAGTTGTTGTGATAAATTTTTCTTGAAACATCTTGCTGCTGTGGCATGTGTATGTACCCTTCCTCAAGAAATAGCAAAAGTGTAGCTTAAAATTTTAAGCAAGGCAGATCTTGCCCTTTCTCAGATTATTCCAATCCATTGTGCTGACGTTGGGGATAACCTTTACTTTGTGTTTTGTTCTTATCACCTGTGGATACATTTCTAAGCAATATAGGTTTTCTGTTCTGCTTTTGAAGGTATTGGAACAGTGTTGTATTACATGTTTGTTACTTTTATTCTCTTGCTTTTACTAAAACTATTTTGTGAGGTTCATTCATGGTGGCAGTTAAAGTTTATTTCATTTTAGTGGTTTTGTAGTGTTTTATTGCATAAGTTCTCCATGATGCTGTTTCTTACTATTAGACAGCATGCATATCGTGGGACCTATCTATACATAAGTTTCTCTGTGGCAGTGGTTCTCAACCTTCCTAATGCTACAAGTCCTCAGGTTGTGGTTACCCCCTACCATAA
This sequence comes from Cricetiscus sungorus, assembly GCA_030556225.1. Taxonomy (NCBI): domain Eukaryota; kingdom Metazoa; phylum Chordata; class Mammalia; order Rodentia; family Cricetidae; genus Cricetiscus; species Cricetiscus sungorus. Next base: position 99,244,450 of record JANBXA010000734.1, on the reverse strand, counting down.
ATTTATTTTTGTTGCTATTTCATAACTGTAATTTTGCTGCTGTTATGAATTATAAATATCTGATATGCAGGGTTGTTCCTGTGAAAGGGTCTTTTGACTCCCAAAGGGTTATTATACAGAAATTGAGAACCACTGCTCTAAGGTATACTCAGCTCTGGAATTCCTGGTTGAAAGGTATTTTGTTGTTATTTGTAGCAATTTTATTTATCTCCAGGCTTATTAGGCAAGTCTTAAGCTATTCTCTAAATTGGTGGTAGAGATTTTTGCCCCTACAACAATGTTGCTTTCCATTCTTTCTGTTACTTCCTGTTACCAAGTTCAGTTTTGTCAGTGTATTGGATTCATGGTGCTAGCACATTGTAAAGTTTTTAATTTTTATTTACTAAATTATTAATGAAGCTGAGCTCTGATTTGTATGTTATTGACCATCTGAATGCCTTGTTTTGTTTAAATTGCCTATTTAAATCTTTGTGGTCATTCCCCTCTCCATTTTTTTTCCTTTGTGAGTTTGCGTGGGTACTTTGCATACAGTCAGTTTACTACTCATTTATTGTTTATCTGTGTAGCAAGCCTCATTATGGCTTGCTTATTTTTCATCCTTTCTAGGGAACTTCTTGAAAAGTTCTTAGTTTTAATGTTGCTTTTGTTTTTGTTGTTGCTATGGTTATTTGTGTTTGCTTATTCGATTGCTTGTTTTTTTGAGATAGGATCCCATATAGTCCAGGCTGGTTTATGTAGTGAAGGATGACCTGAATTTGACCTTCTGATCTTTCTGCCTCTACCTCCTGAGGACTGGGATTACAGGCTACTGTGTCTAATATATATGATGCAGAAATCAAACCCAGGGTTTCCTGCATGATAGACATTCTACCAAACTGAACTCAAGTCAACCCCAGTACCTTATTGCTCTTGCATAAGAAACCTCTCCTTATCCTGAGATAGACAAAAACCTGAGCTGTTTGTATGCTTCCTGACTTAATATGGGAATGGAATGGACTTGTAACTTCCACCTCTGCCGTAAGTTCTGATTTTGTTCTGTAGATCTGGTTGTGTGTCTTTTTGACAGTTATAGTTATTTTAATTCTAATTACCTTCAGTATTTAGTATGCTGGTTATTCCCTCTTTTTTAAAAAAAGTATCTTGGTTTCATTTAGCCCTTTGGAATTTGACATAAATTTTAGACTATATCCCCGCCCCCCATAAAAAACAGAAAATCCAAAAACTTCCCACCCATACCTTATTAGAATTATATTGGAATTACATTGAACTCACACATCATTTTGGTAGAAAATGATGTTCTTTTAATACCGAGTTTGCAATCCACAGCATCTCTCTTTAATTATTTAGAACCTTTTTATGACAGGAAAAAAAAAAAGCATCATTGTTTTTCCTCTGTGAGGTCCTTGCATGTCTTTACTTAGGTTTATTTCTAGGTATTCAAAACTTTATATCCAGCTACCTCACTAAACTCTTGTTGATTTTAAAGCATGTTTGTAGATTCTTTGGTATTTTCTACATATATAGTCATGTTTTCTGGGACCTACAAAATTAGTTTCAGTTGTTAATAACTTTAAAATTGCCTGGTGTTGGTGCCACACACCTTTAATCCCAGCACTTGGGAGGTAGAGGTAGGCAGATCTCTGTGAGTTTGAGGCTAGCCTGGTCTACAGAGCTAGTTCCAGGACAGGCTCCAAGGCAATACAGAGAAACCCTTTCTCGAAAAACCAAAACAACAACAAAACAAAACTATTTGTTTATTTATCTTATTTTGTTATTTGTTTATTTATCTTATTTTGCGCTGTATTTGGATCATCATAGTTCCCAACGGAGGTTCCCAGGTGGCTTTTGGGAAGTTGATGAATCTTTAAGAGCTGGGGCCTAGGGAGAGATCTGTAAGTCATTAGAAGCATAGCACTGATGGGATTGGAGCCCTGGCCTATTCCACTTTTTCTTTTGCTTTCTGGTCATAAAGTGACCAGGTTTGCCCTGCCATATCCATACTTCATGATGTGTTACCTACTATGGGCCTAAAGCAAAGGGACCGATGGCACAAACTGGAGGTTCTGCAAATGAGTCCAAACAAAACTTTTGCACTTATGTAAGGTGACCTGCTGTAGTGATGGAAACTTGTGCATTGACTTGCTTTGCTGTGTAGTTATTACTACTTCTGTTTAACGTTGTGTTAGTGTTGAGTGTTGTTAGGCTCATGAGCTCAGAGCGTTCTGTGTTTCACACTTGAGCCGACGTTGCTGAGAGGTGACTTTTTTTTTTTTTTTTTAAAGAAATTCTTTCAGACTTCATTTCCTAGAAACAAAGGCTAAGGACTGAGAGTCCGGGGTTTGTTTAGGAAGTCAGGAGCAAGAGAAAGTGGGGTGAGGCTCAGGAAGCTGAGAAGAGATGTAAAGTGGAGGCCTGTCTTCCTGGCTGCTGCTTCACAAAGAGCTGGAGAGAGAGCATTTGGCAGGTGCTCTTGCTGACCACAAGGAGTATCTGTGGACAGAGAAAGACTTCCCTGTTTTCTCTGGGTCTCCAGGGTCAAGTCCTGCTTTGCTTTGTTTAGTCGTTTGGGCTTTTTGGCAGCCACTTTGGATGTCTTGTACTTTTTCTTTTAATAATTTACTAACCTTGTGTGCATTGGTGGTTTGCCTGCATATATGTCTGTGTGAGGGTGTTGGATTCCCCTGGAAACGGAGTTATAGATAGTTGTGAGCTGCCATGTGGGTGCTGGAGATCGAACCTGGGTCCTCTGGAAGAACAATTAGTGCTCTTAGCAGCTGAGCCATTTCTCCAGCCCATCTTGTTACTTTTTCATTGGCTTTTTAAAAAACACAGAACTCAGTGGGAAAAAACAATGGAATCTTGAAATTTGCAGGCAAATGGATGGAACTTGAAGAAACCATCCTGAATGAGATAACTCAAGTCACAAAAAGAAGGCCATGGTATGTACTCACTCGTATATGGATTTTAGACATAGAGCAAAGGATGACCAGCCTGTAATTCACACTGTCAGAGAAACTAGGATACAAGGAGGAACCTAAGAGATTCATACAAGGTCTCACAGAAGGGGAAAGGAACAAGATCTCCTGAGCATATTGGGAGTGGGGGGACAGTGAGTGGAGAGGGAGCTAGGAGAAAGAGAAGGGGAAGATAAGAAAGCATGTGGGACTAGGAAGATTGAGTCAGGGGAGGAATAGATGAGAGAGAGAGAGAGAGAGAGAGAGAGAGAGAGAGAGAGAGAGAGAGAGAGAGAGAGAGAGAGAGAGAGAGAGACTATAAAAGAGGGAGCCATTATAGGTTTGAAGAGAAAACTGACTGTAGAGAAATGTCCAGAGACCTACAAGGATGACCCCAACTAACAATCTGAGCAACAGTGGAAAGGCTACCTTAAATGTCCTTCCCTGATAATGAGATTGATGACTAACTTATCTACCATCATAGAGTAGTAGCTGATGGAAACAGAAGCAGACACCCACAGCTAAATACTGAGCCGAACTGGAATCCAGATGCAGAGAGGAAGGCGTGATAAGAAAATGGGGACAAGACCAGGCTATAGAAACTCACAGAGACAGCTGACCTGAACAAGGACCCTAGACAGACTGAGAGCTGGGAAACCAGCATTGGATGACTCAAACCTCCTGAACATGGGTCTCAGTTAGAAGGCCTGGGCAGTCTAAGGGACCTCAGACAGTGGAACCAGGATGTGTCCCTGGTGCACAAAAGGACTTTGGGAGCACATTCCCCATGGAGGGATACTCTCTTAACCTAGAGTCAGGAGGAGGGCCTAGTCCCTACTCCAAATGACTTGACAGATTTTGTTGATCTCTTGGAAGGCATCACCCTCCCTGTGGAGTGTGTGTGTGTGGGGAATGGGGTGGGAGGGGGGTTAGGGGGGATATGGGAGGGAGGGAGAAAGGAAGGGAGGGAGAGGGAACTGGGATTGATATGTAAAATAAGAAAAAAACCAAACAAACAAAAAAATAAAAAACAACAAAGTGAAAGGAGTTTTAAAATGCAATTACAGAAGCTCAAATCAGGTTAATTTACATACAAAAAGAAGTACTTTTGTAAATTGATGATTGGATCAGGGGATGCAGGTGTTGTCAGTAGGTCTGCTATCTTTATATCTCAGAGTTTGCACAAAAACCAAAACCAAAATGCTTGTGATGAGATTTGACAGCTCTAGGCTCAGCTCCTACCAGGTATATGTGGTTCCTTGAACCAATTGCTGTGCTTAGGGATATAGAAGAGTCTGGTCAGTCCTGGGTTCCTTTCGCTGGCTTGGAGGAAAGTGTAATGAATGATGTCAGCCCACTTGAATCTCGAGGAGTAAGTTCATTACCAAACAAAAAGAGGTTTCTAATGATAGGAAGGGAGGTGAGAGTGCTGGTCATACCACAAAGACAGATGCTCTTTAGAGTTAATCCAGACCAGAGGAGATGGCTTAGGCTGTGAACTGCTTGTTGTGCAAGCACAAGGACTTGAGTTTGGTTTCCAGGACCTATATAAGTAAAGTAGTGGTGTGCCTGAGCTGGAGAGAGTTTGATCCCTCCGTCGCTGGAGCCAGCCAGTATGGGTTAATCAGGGAGCTTCAGGTTTGTGAGACCTCATCTCATAAAACAAGGTGGATGGTAGCTGAGGAACGACACCCAAGGTTGACCTTTGACCTCCTTTGAACACACATGTACAAATACACATATAGAAATACATACACATACACAAAATAAAATTAATCATTTTATTTATTTACTTTTTTTGTGTTTGTATGCATGTCCTCATGATCGATGTTTCATGTCTTCCTCGATCACCTTCCACTTTATTTATTGAGGCAGGTTTTCCCCCATACTCACCTGGAATTTATGTCGGTGCTGATGATCTGAACCCCAGTCCTCATGCTTGGTGACAAGCTCTTTAACCACTGAGCCATTTTCCTGGTCTCCAAATGAATCATTTTAATTGTTCCATATCTTCCTTAAATTGAAGTGGAACTGGTAAAATTCAAAGAGAACCAGTATGTAGGTGGAATTTTCTTTGGGCCTCCAGCTTACAAAAAATGACACAGTGACTTACTAATTATGAAAGCTCGGCCTATAGCTTAGGCCTGTCCCACTAGCTCTTGTAACTTAACCCATTTCTATTCATTTACGTGTTGCCACGTGACTTGTGGCTTTTACCTCTCCACCTGCATATCTGTTCTTTCTGCATCCAGTTGATGACCCTGCTTTTCTTCTTCCCAGGGCTCTTTCTGTCCCACCTCAACCTCCTGCCTAGCTATTGGCTGTTCAGCTTTTTATTAAACCAATCAGTGATACATCTTTACACAATGTAAAGGAATATTCCACAACACCATTATAACTTGATGTTAGCTGGCTGTGGATTTTTTTTTGTCACTTAATTTTTAAGGAGCTTAGCTTAGACTTAATTGCCTGTCTTAGCTGCTGTTCTCTTGATGTAAAGAGACACTATGACCAAGGCAGCTTATAATAGGAAGCATTCAACTGGGAGCTGGCTTACAGTTTCAGAGGTTAGTTCCTGGTCATCATGGTGGGGAGTGTGGTGGCAGACAGGCAGGCAGGCAGCCATGGTGCTGGAGCAGTAGCTGAGAGCTTGCATCCTGATCCTTAATGTGGAGCCTGTGAGAGAGTGCAAGACTGGGAATGGTTTGGCTTTTAAAGACTCAAAGCCCACCCCTAATGACACCCCTTCTAAGGTGAGGACACACCTCCTAATCCTTCCCAAATAGTTCTACTAACTGGGACCAAGTATTCAAACATGTGAACCTGTGGGGACTGTTTCCTAGTTTTATTGTTGGATTTTGGCTTTCTTGTACATGTGCATTCCTGCTACCAGAAAACTGAGCTAACCCTCTCATTCATATTAGCTGTTTGATAATTGTCATAATTTCTGCTAAAGATACAGGGATAGTAGTATATGTTTTAAAGTTCCCAAACTGTCTGTCACTTTGCACTGGCCCATCTCTTTCCAGCTGTCCCCCGTTACCCTTTGATTGATGCCCTTCCCTTAGCCTCTCTGAGTAGGACCAGCCACAAAAGACCTAGCACCATGAATGTATGTATGTACTCAACCACGTACATACATAATTTAATTTTACTTATTGTTAGTGTGCATGGATACATGCACACATGCCACATTGCCCATTGTGGTGGTCAGAGGACAATTTTCTGGATTTGTGTCTCTCCTTCCACTGTGGTGTCTGGGGCTGAACATCAGATGTTGTGGCAAGTCCTTTTATCCTCAGAAACACCTCATTGGCCCTATTGAGGTATATTGTACATGACATAAAATTTATTTAAAGTATCAAGTGAATGATTTTTAGTAAATTTATGGTTATGAAGCTCTCCACTTTTAGAGTATTACCATCACCCTGAAAAATGCTTTGTGCCAATTTCTAGTCAGTCTCCATGTCTATTCAAAACCTTAGGTAACTGCTGATCTACTTTTTTTATATCTCTGTATTTCCCTGTTTTGAACATTTCACATAAATGGAGTTATGTGGCATGTGGTATTTTTGTGTATGGCCTTTAAAAGTTAGCATGTTTCTATGCTGTATTACATATTGTCACTTTTAATTTTTATGTCTAAACAATACTCTGTTTTATGTAGTAAATTATGTTTTTCTATCAGCTAATGAACAATTCAGTGGTGTCTGACTTTTGGCCATTGTGAATGTGCTTCTGTGAAAATTTTTGTATTGACTTGTTTGAACAAATGTTCAAACAATTTACTTCTTTAAATTTTTGTTTTGTTTTGTTTTTTTTAGACAGAGTTTCTTTGTGTAAAAGCTCTAGCAGTATTGAAATTTACTCTGTAGATTAGGCTGGCCTCGATCTCATAGAGATCTGCCTGCTTTTGCCTTCTGAGTGCTGGGATTAAAGGTGTGTGCCACCACTGTCTGGCTAAAAAAAATTATTTTCTTTAGATTTATTTTATTTTGTCTGTATGAGTGTTTTGCCTACCTAAATGAATGTTATTTGCTCTCTATCTCCTGTTCCCCTCTCTCTCCTTTTGAAACTTTGCCTCCAACAACTACACCTCTATTTTCATGGTGTGTGTGTGTGTGTGTGTGTGTGTGTGTGTGTGATGAGTGTGTGATGTGTGTGTGGTGTGTGTGTGTGTGTGTGTGTGTGTGTGTGTGTGTGTGTGGATATGTGTATTGAGTTTAATGATGAATGTGGGTATAATGTTATTTACTGGAGCAAGGGCAACTTATCAGCAACTTTAACACTAGAGGAAATGACACACCCACAGAACCCTCCTCCATCCATGAGGAAATGTTAGTGGGCCCTGCAGGTTTTGTGCAGATAACCACAGCTGCAGTGAGTTCTCAGGTCTAAAAAGTGCCTGTTTACTTTGAATCTCCACATCCTTTGGCTCTTACATTCTTTTCTCCTCCTCTTCATTCCTGTCCCCAGCCTTGGGAGGGGTGATACAAATGCAGAGAATAAGTGATGGGGTGTAGTGCTTGGTCCTAAATGAGATGTCATTTTGTTTTGAGACAGCATCTCATGTAGCCCAGGCTGGCCTTGAATTTGCTGTGTAGCCAAGACAGCCTTGAACTTTCAATCTTGCTGCCTCCACTTCCTGAGTGCTCGGATTGTAAGTATGAATGGTGCTTGGGATGGAACTCAGGGCTTCATGCTAGGCAAATACTTCACTAAGCTACCTTATGTGTTTTCTTCTAGCAAGAGTTAAGTTTTCAGTGTACAGGCTGCCTCCTCCTCCGCCTTCTTTTGGTCTTATTCTTCTTGTAGTCTTTTTCTTCTCTTGGTAAATTTATTTTAAACTGTTTTTGTTTTGGATGTTATCAGGCAAAAATTTTTTTAAAAATTGGGTTGTTCATTGCTAGGATTTATAAATACTGTTGAGTACTCAAGTAGTATTCTAAGACTTTGATAACTTTGTTTATTTTACTGTCTTTACTTGGGTTTTTTAGAATTTTCTATATGGGGTAAATTTTTTATTCATTTTACATACCAACCACAGTTCCGTCTTCCTCCCCTCTTCCCCCTCCCCCATCCACTCCTCAGAAGATGTAAGGCCTCCCATGAGGAGTCAACAAAATCTGACACATTAAGTTGAGGCAGGACAAAGCCCCACCCCCCACCTCCCAATTAAGGTTGAGCAAGGGAAGGCATCCCACCATAGTGAATGGGCTCCAAAAAGCCAGCTCATGACCAGGGACAGATCCTAGTCCCACTGCCAAGGGTCCCACAAACAGACCTAGCTCCATAACTGTCACCCACATGCAGAGGGCCTAGTTTGGTTCCTTGCAGGCTCCCCAGATGTTGGTCTAGAATCCAGGAAATCCCATGAACTAGGTCAGTCTAGCCCCCTTCAAAAAATAAAATATTTTGAACCAGGGTTTCACCAAGTTTCTACATGGAGTATAATTTTGATGAATAAAAGATAGTTTTATTTCCTTGATTTTTCAATTTGAATATTTTTATTTCTTCTCTCTTATTCCTTGTTCTCTTTCTTACCCCTTTAACTCCCAAATCTGTCTGTTGTATGAGTGGGACGTCCTTCATGGGAACAAAGTCAGCATATCTGTGTGTGTGTGTGTGTGTGTGTGTGTGTGTGTGTGTGTGTCCGTCCCCGTGTCTGTGTCCACCTGCCTGTGTTATCTTTGTCCTTTGTCTGTGTACATGTATGGAGGCCTGAGGTGAATGTCAGGTGTAATTTCATTTGCTGGCCGTGCTGTGTTTTGAGACAAGGTCTGTAGTGGAAGCTGGAGTTCTCTCATTTGGCTGGACTATTGGCCAGGAAGACTTAAGAAGTCTCCTGTTCTGGGATTATAGGTGTGTCCTGCCATGACCAGTTTAAATTTTTTTCTTTTATGTTTTAAGATTATAGGATAATTATTATATTATTTTACTCTTTCCCCTTCCTCCTTCCAAACCCTCCTGTATACCCTACCCCTCCTTGCTCTCTTTCAAGTCCATGGCTCCTTTTTGCATTAATTATTGTTACATACAGACATACATGTTCCTAAATACATGAATACAACCTGCTCAGTCTGTGCACTTAGTGCTCTTTGTTTGTATGTTTTCAGGGCTTACCATTTGGTATTGGCTAACAAATTGGTGTGCTCTTCCCTGGGGAAGACTACTTCTCCCACTCTCAACATTCCTTAGCTGTAGTTTTTGTGTAGGGTTGAGCCCCATGAGCTTTCCCATCCACTTCAGCAAGTCTCTTGCTGTACTGTTCGGCTCATGTTTAGCTCATGTGAGACTTTATGGTGTAGCAATAATCTCACAACAAATTGAAGAGATACCCAGGTTTTTACATGGATGCTGGGGTGAAACTCTGGTTCTTGTGGGGCAAGCATTTTAACAGCTGCACTGTCTCTGTAGCAGCCTTGCTGTTTGTGATGTGCTTTCACTGTTTCTGGTTCCTCTTAGTCTGGTCAGTCAAATATGATGTCCTATCACCAAATTCTGCTGATTTTTACTTCCTCACCAAATCTTTATAGAGTATTTGGTTCTTCTTGATGTTGTGAAGTGGTGTTTTGTCTTGCAACTAGTGTTCAGGATCAGGGGTGGATCTTTTGCCTAGTGTAAGCCATTCTGAAAGCATTACTTCCTTCTCTCTTTTCACTGATTCAGTCTCCACAGAGAAAAGACAGTTTATTCTATCATTTCACATCTCAGCCTATCATATGCAGCCTTAGATCTCAGTGGGCTCGTCCATCTGACAGCCTAACAGGTAAGTTCCATGGTACGACCTGTTTCCCAGTGGCTTGGAATTTTGATAAGGTGACTGTCAATCTAGCCATCTGTCCTTGGAACATAGTGTAGAGTGCAGGCAAGTTCTCCGTACCCTTAGTGTTTTATGGCTTCTTTATTTCTCTTCCACTAAAGCTAATTCAGCTGTTCCGGACGGCGTACTAGGGGCTTGCCTCTGGATACTGTTTATCAACCTGTAGCTGAGAGTGGCAGCCTCTTGTTCAAAACTGGTGTCTTCTGACTGCAGTCTTTTGCCACCTCTACTCTTCCTCATATTTCAACTTTTATTTTCTTGCCCTATTCCATTGGCTAGAACCTCCAGTGTAGTGCTGAGCCAGCAGAAATCCTCACTTTCTTCTTGATCTAAGGAATGCAATATTCAGATTTTCACAGTGTATTAGGTTGTGCTCCCTGCCCCCCAAAAGAATTTTACTATGTAGAAGAAGCTGTTTTTGAACTCATAGGGATCCCTCTGCCTTTGCTTCAAGAGTGTTGGGATTAAAGGTGTGCACCACCATGCCTGGCTACAAGCATGCTATGAATTGTAGTCAAATACTGTAGGAAGGGTAAAGGAGAGAGCACACATTTGAGAATTAAAAGTTAGAATAAGTCATGTATGGTGGTCTGTGTTTATAGTCTGTCCCAGCACTCTGGAGCTGAGGCAGGGACATCTTAGTAGTTTGTCCAGCCTGGAGTACAGAAGAGACCTTGTCTATTTTTAGACAAGAGACCTTCCTATTTTTAAATAGGAAAAAACAAAACAAAACTTTTGAACAAACCAGGATTTACTAATGTCTATAACTTATACAAAGAATATGATTTATATGTTTGTGGGCAAAATGATTGACTCCATTCTTAAGAAATAGGATGGAATTAAGAACATACACACACACACACACACACACACACACACACAATTTAACCTTTTTTTTCTGAGGAGGAGGATTGACTTTTTACTGTAGACTTCTTTCACCTGTTTCCACTTGTTAATTTTAGGTCAGTACTAATATTTACAGGTGCTTTTTTGAGTTTTTTTTCCCCTCTGTATTATAATTTAATATGTTCTACAAAATGGGGAGCAGTGTCATTACTGTGTGTTTGTAGCAGAAATTAAGATATCCTGAAATACACAGTACTTCATAGAGCTTTGACAAGTATCCTGAAACTGTGTCAGATGGAACCATGAAATAACTGTTATCTTTTTCTAACATTTCAATATATTGAAATATGTATATTTTTATTTCAAACATAACACTCAGAAAATGAGTTACATTTGAATTATTAAATACATTAAGTAGAAGAACTCTTTCTGTTCTGTTGTCTACACCGCACTCTGAGTTTAATTTTCCTTGTCTTGCAGTGATCTTGCTGGTCCAGTCCTCTGGCTCATCCTAAAGAGTTTAGACAAGTTAACATAAAAGTAACCCACAGACAATGCCTCGACTTAGAGTTCTGTTCAGTGTTCATGAAAGACTGGAGACAGTATAACAATGGTGGCAATTGGAGTGTTCCTACTGCTCTGTTAGTTTGTTCATTAGGCATTCTCACTGTCTTTACCTGAGCTTTGAAATAAGTTTGGGCAAATACAGAAATAGTGTGTGTGTGTGTGTGTGTGTGTGTGTGTGTGTGTGTGTGTGTGTGTCTTTTTCTCTTTTTGAGGCAGTGCCTTACACTGTTGCTCAGGTGGCCTGGAATTGATAGTAATCCTCCTGCCTTAGTTTTTAAGTGCTAGAATGATGGGTGTTTATAGCTAGGCCTGTTATAGAGATCTAAATTAACCCCCCCCCTGCCCCTATCTTTTTTATGGCTAAGCATGTTATCTTATATTTTATAGTTTCTAAACTTATTTTTTTCATTATAAAATCATTTGTTACAGAAAATTTGGGAAATACGGAAGGCCTAAAAGGAAGACAAAAGTCACCTATAATTTTCCATTTAGACAAAAATCTTTGTGATAATGTTTGGGAAAACTAAAAATATCATAATGTCCATGAATAGAGGCTTGTTGAATACATTTTGGTATCCACAAATGGATTGTATATGTATAGCAGATTAACAGTGTTTAACTGTGGCATCTCTATGTTCATAGCTTGGCATCTTTCCTAGTTAATTATGTAACTATAATGACCTTGAAACTTCTATCCTTATATAGTACTTGTTTCATAGGGTGTTCCTGAATATTAAGTGTAGCTTTTTACGCTGTGCTTGAGAGATGTTGCTAGTATTATTAACTTTTTATACTTATTGGAAAATATCTCAAAATATAAATTACAAGGGAAAGAGAGTGTGATACAATGTTTTTTTGTGAAATATAGCCATTATGGCATTAAGTGGTTGAAAGTTTACATCTGAGGGATTTTCACTGTGGGTTTGGAAGTAGGAGTGAGAGAGAGACTTTTTTTTTTAAAGAAAAACTTTTTTTGTGTGATTTTTAATGAATATGTATAACTTCTGTATTTTATTTTAAAGTTCTCTTATGTATTGATGTTTAATAAGGATCAGGAGAAACAAATAGGCCGAATAGATGTTTATTCAGGGAGAAACAACTCACAACGTAGGCAGATGAACACCAGCAGGTTCCACAGGATCCTCTCCTCTTAGCGTCCCACCAGCCAGAGAGTCTCTGACCCCCTCCTCAGCCTTTTCCCCCAGGTCACCTTCAGCCCTGGCTCCACCCCAATGGGCGTGGTCTAAGCCACAGATACTGACAAGGTGAATATCTCACTACACTTATGCCAGTATTTGTTTTCTTTTTCTCTTTATTGTAAAACCTTATTGCCCTTGTTTTTTATAGTAATTCCCTGAAAAAGCCTTTTGCTGGTAATCATAATCATTTTGTGATAACTAAACAGATTACATATCTGAAAGTGTTTAAAATTTTTACATTAAATTAGAGGATATTATGTTAAACAATAGCTTTTTAAAAAACCCTCTTTGGTATAAAAACGAATAAAAATGAGGTCAAGTAGGCTTCTAAAGAAATGTGTGGATGTTTAGACCCTTCTGAAGTTTGAGACTGGCTCTGGCAAGTACTTACCTTGCAGTAATAGCTGGAGCACACTTCTCGTTCAGATAAATCAAACCCTCCACACTTAGATTGGTTTACTCTGAAAACTGTGAACTCACATTCTATACAGTCTCCAAATTCACTTTCACTATTTGCTCCCTCCGCCTACACTTACATGAGTCTAGCCTCACTTTCTGCCACATTGTCTTGGACATTGAGGTTGTCCAGTTGGGGTTTGACTCCCACCCTCAAGGCCCCGGGCAGCTGTTCCATTCTAACGTCATGCTCACTGCTTTGAGGGAGGGAATTATGAATTTCGTTCTCTGTCTTCACTTCCCCTTTCAGCTCCTGAGCGTTCTCTAGGCATTCTGCATACACTCGGTGCTCTCTCTGCTGGGGGATGCGCTTAAGGACCACAGAATTAAGCCTTGTGATTGGCGTCTTTTCCTGTCAGGAGGAGCTAAATGTAGTTGTAGTCACTTACTGCAAAGAAGGCTGTTCTTTTACAAAGTTCAAGTGGCCCAGACTGAGAAAGACAGGCATGGTATGTACTCACTCATAAGTGGATATTTCTGTAAAATGAGGGATAACGGCTACAATCCACAAACCCAGAGAGACTAGGTAACAAGGAGGGCATTCAGATCTCCCTGGGAAGGGGAAATAGAAGAGATTCATGAATCAACCGAGGGCAACTGGGGATGGGAACATGAGCAATCCAACCAGGTTGGGAGGTAGAGGGGGAGAGTACTGAAAGAGACTACTGGAAAGGGGTGCATTTTGAGGTCAGATAAAAACCTGGTACAATGGAATCAGATGACCCCCAACTAAGATTCCTAGTAATAGAGGATATGTAGCCTGAACTAGCCATCTCCTGTGTCCAGATTGGTACCTAGCCCAAATGTCATCTGAGAGGCTTCATCCAGCAGCTGATGGAAACAGAGGCAGACCCACAGCCAAATATTAGGTGGAGTTTGGGGAATCTTGTAGGAGATGGGGAAGAAGGATTGTAGGCGTCACAGAGGTCATAACTCCCCAAGAAAACTCACAGAATCAACTAACCTGGTTTCTTAGGGGCTCGGAGACTGAACTGACAACCAGGGAGCCTGCATGGGACTGACCTAGATACTCTGTGTATATGTCATAGTTGTGTAGCTTGGTCTTCTTGTGGGACTCCTAACAGTGGGAGCAGGGGCTGTCTCTGACTCTTCCTGGCTTTTGGGACCCTGTTCCTCATACTAAGTCACCTTGCCCAGTCTTTATACATGGGGAGGTGTTTAGTCTTACTGTAACTTGATATGTCATATTTTGTTGATATCCATGGTAGACCTGCCCTTTCCTAAACAAAAAGGGAGAAGAGTGGATGGGGGAGCAGGGTCAAACAGAGGGGTGATGGGGAGAGGAACTGGGAGGAGAGGAGGGAGGGGAAACTGCAGCTGAGCTGTTAAATAAACAAGCAAATAAATAACTAAATTTAAATAAAATAAAAATCTCAAAAATTCCTTTATGTGTTTGAATGTTTTAATATTATTTTACATGCATTTATGTTTGTGCATCACATTTGTACCTGGTACCTACAGAAGACTGAAGTGGGCATTGGATCCTTTAGAACTGGAGTTATAGAGGGTTGTGAACCAACATGTGGGTGCTGGGAATCAAACCCAGGTCCTTTGGAAGATCAGCTAGTGCTCTTAACCATTGAGCCATCTTTCCAGCTCCAGTAAAATAGTCTTTGGTAGAAAAATGTCAACACAATTAGGGAATATGCATTTTTTAGTGACTTGTTTGAAAGGTAAATGGCCTTTACAGAACAGAAGTGACATCTTCTTCACCTTGCCAGTTGGATTAGTTACTTTGTGTTGCTGTGACAGAAACAGTTGAGGAAAGGTATCTTTTCATTCCCCATCCCATGGTTTTTAGTCTGTTAGAGGAGTAATGGTGTGGTGGAGTGGCTTAGTCCAGTGTGCTGGAAATGTGCCAATGGCCGCTACCAGGGTTGGTGTTAAAAACAGGAGCCTGTATGGCACATTTCAGACTCAAACCATAACAACAGTTCCTCAAGGAGGCTGTAAAGATGTCACTGAAGAGTGACTACTGTGTCAAGCTTGAGAAGCCAGCTTCTTGATACTTCACTATATTTTTTCTCCAACCACATTTCTGTGCTCAGTTGTTGCATTATTGCTATGCCAGAGAAACATACTTTGCAATTTTTATGCTTCTGTCAAAGGAAAAGATTATAGTCATTTGGCTTCCCTGTGGTTTGAATCAAGCCCATTGTAGCAAAGGCAAGGTTTTTCATGTCTGCTGGTAGATTGCTTCCACTTACTAACTTACTCTATTTGATCTAGCCTTTTGGAACCTGCCTTTCCTTGAATGTTTTGGGATGCCCAGTATCAATGGTGTAATTGAATGTAATGAGTTCATACATTGGTGAGTGTGATGCCAAAACAAGCATAGCCAAGAACAGTGAAGAAAGATTTATTCTCTGCAGCAGGCAAGATTGCTATGCCTTGTAGTGGGATATTCACTGTGTCTGCTTCTGTGGCACTGATGTGTACACTGATGTGTACTCATGTGGGTAAGACTTTTAGGGCTAAGTACATTCTTGATCATGATCAGTAAAGGAGGGTGTTCCTGAGCATGCTCAATTTAAGATCATCAAGGAAAGATGATTGTGCTAGTTTGTCTTGACTGTCTTCTTGATTGGATTAATATGCCTAGATAGTTAGTGACGTACACTTGATAAGTCTCAGAAGGCATCTCTAGAGAAGATTAGATGATGAAGCTTTTGACATGAGATTAATTTACTTGATAGATCCATAATATGATGGTATAATTGGGAGGTGGTAAGTGATAGGAAATGGGGACTAATTGGAGGAAGTGTGTCCCTGGAAACTATATCTTGCTCTGGCCTCTTAATAGTATGTCTTCTTTCTGTTTCCTGTCCACCATGAAGAAGCCCTTTTGTCTGCCACCATGATGTTTTGCCAAGCATATGAGACCAGGTATTGAACACTTTGAAACTATAAGCCATAATAAAATTTGATGAGGTTGGTTAAGTGCCGGCCACACAGGCATGAGGAACTGAGCTAGGTCCCCAACACCAACATATCAAATTGAATGAAGTGCTATGTACTTTGAATTCTAGTACTGAGAGGTGGAGACAGGCAGGTCCTTGGGTTTTGCCAGTCAATCAGCTTAGCTAATGGACACATCTCAGGCCATTGAGAGACCCTGTTTCAAATAAACAAGGTGGATGACACTGAACTTGTTCTATGGCATCTTTATATGTGTGGTTCTGAGTATACCTTCATCCATGTGCCCTTGTACATACATACACACACACACACACACACACAGAGAGAGAGAGAGAGAGAGAGAGAGAGAGAGAACATTTGGCGAGATGCTTGACCTAGTGTCATTGGAGTACATATTAAATGTTAAGATGGAGGACAGAACAGGATACACTTTTGGGCATGCTAAGCTTTCTCATAAAATTATAGCTTAAAAGAACAGGACAAAGATGCTTTCAGAGTGCATAATATAGGAGTTTCCACCCTACAGATACCTGCCTTGCTTAGTAGCTCAGTAGTTTCTGGACACATTTTAGTCCTTATTTCTAAGCTGCTTACTGGCAGAGGGTTCTGAATCTTCCCAGTAGTTGTGTGAAATCCTGTTGATGCTAATGCAAAATAGGTTGTGGGCTGTCAGGAATAGTCTAGCACCCTAGCTTGAGTTCTCGAATACTTGTTTTGCTACAATATTTTAAAGTCTTATTTAATTATGAAATAAGTCATAATTAAATAAGTTAATTTAAATAAGTTAAATCAGTATCATTGACATTCCCAACTTAAGTAGCCCAGAAAAATAGAGGCTTAATGTCCTGGGGAACCTAGTCTAAAACATAGCTTAGCAAAGAGGTCAGCTAGAAGAATAAGACAGAAAGGATGCTTGTGGTTGTGTCTTACAGTGCATTAAATTAGTTTTGAGAATAGTTAGGTTGGTCTCCTTCCACTTTGCAGTTTGTATCAATTGCATACTGAAGTGAAATGAAAGCCTTATTTAGTTTGCTTTATACTATAAACCATCGCTAGGCGTAAGAAAAATGGCTGGAAAGGTTAACCGAAGATAAAGATTTTAAGTTAACTGTCAACTTTTTTGGATATGTTGGATTGTAGAATGAGAGTGTAGAATGGATTGTAGGTTGAGAGTGGTTTTTTGGGGGGTGGGAGATTTATTCAGGAGATTGAAATAGGTCCCTTGTCTAGGCAGCATATATTTGCTGTTACACATTATTTTGAGATGATTGATTTTTTGCATTATTATATCTTATTTTCAATTTGTTACTGATTTTCCCTCATAGGAATATGACAACATGTGGAAGTAATACATATTTGTAATATTTCCAGAGGCCTACCCCTGGGGCTCTGGGCAGAGGAGGCTTGGCTGCCCATCCTGAAATGCCAAAGGCAAGTGGTGGTGAAAGGCATGAGAGGCATTTTAATTGGTGTGGGGACAGGGGAGAACAAAGTCTAGTGGCCCAAGATCTGTCTTTGAGGGGCTAACAAGAGCTTTGGGTTTTTATAGAAGATTATAAAAAAAAAAAAAGAGACATGACTTTTATACTTAGTGATTTGCCTGAACAGATAATCTCAGTTAGGTAGTAGTATGGTTGGTCATTATCTCAGGAGCAGTTCTGAACCCTGTGCAAGTAGTAGTTTCTGTCTTCAATCCCAGCACTCAGGATGCTGAGAAAGGCGTGTTACTGAGATTGGAGGCCAGCCTGAGGTGCATAGTGAAACCCTGTTCCCCCAAAACAAAGCTTCAGAGAAATCTTTGTCACAGGAGGGAACAAAGCAGTTCCCATTTTGAGAAGATTGTTCCTCTTAGGGCTCAGTCTGGTTTTTGTCATCAGGAGAATTGGCTCCATTATGGCAGAGGGTAAGTGTGGGTAGCTGGACATCATCATCATGTGGTCATCTGTCTGTGAGACTCTGGTGCTTGGTGGTGGTTTTGGCCTCTTATTGTAAAGACAGTAATCTGATAATCTGTTTCTGGAATCCAAGGTAATTTGTAGGAGGGAATGACTCAGGAAAATTCAGAAGAAGGAGGAGGAGGAGGAGGAGGAATCACAAGTAAAACTGAGTAAGAGAGGGACAAAAAGAACTTAGGTCATTGAGTGGACCCCACTTTACAAAGATTGTCTTGAGTGTATCCGTTATTAAATAAAAAATAATCTCTTTTTTTGAAGTAACTCTCATTTGTTTCTCTCTTTAACATTGAAATTGTCAATTAATATGTAATGTTTCTTGTTTCTTGAGTCAAACTGAGTTCCCTTTCTCTCATCTCAAAGAATGAACATGGTATCTTATGCCTTTAATTCTAGCACTTGGGAGGCAGAGGCAGGAGGATCTCTGTGATCTCAAGACTAGCCTAGTTTACCTAAGCAAGTTCCAGGTCATCCAGGGCTGCACAATGAGACTATCTCAACAATAAAAACCCAAATTGGTTATATTTCTTTCTGGAGGATTTTTGTTGTTGTTATGCCATTTTTAACAAATGAATCAGAAATGTAAGGACTTTAATCATGATTAGGAAACACTTGCATTGGAGTGTCCCTTGTATCTTGCCTAGGCAATGCAGTGCAGCTGGCCCTAATGGTTCAGGTGTGGGAGAGCCAACCCTGAGGCCATGAAAGCAGGAGAACTGGCCCTGCCTGCCCCTTGCTCACTGCTACAAGGGGTGATCTACCTGGGGTGGGGGTGGGGCCAGTGCTGGAGAACTCACCTTGGTGGGGAGGACTGGGGAGAGCTGGTGGGCTGACCAACTGTGCAAGTACCCAGGCCCAGCACTAGGATTATGTGTTGGCCTACCCCAGTATCCACCCCATCTGTGATCTACTGGATCTCAACACAGAGCAACAATAGGATATCCAAGGGGAGTCCCAGTGAGGGCCCAGCACTGATAGTGTAGCAGAAACTAGAGGCCTCCAACCAGACCAATGACTTTGCAGTGAACACTTGCATATAAAGATGTGTGGATAAAAGGGTTTTCCTGCATGACTCACTGTGTCACACTACAGCTTCCATGATGAGATTTGTTCCCTTTTTTTTCCCTCTTAAATTTTATTCTATTTGTGATGGCATTGCAAGGGCAGAGGGCGGATAAGAAGGGATGGGGAAATAAGTGCAATCAAGATGCATGATGTGAAAGACACAAAGAATAAATAAAAGGAAAGTTATAAAGGAAGAAATGCTTGTATTATATGGGCACCATTAAAAGGCATAATGGAGGGCCAATGAAGTGAGTTCATTTCCCTAAACCTACATAGTAGAAGGAGAAAAAGGAATCTCAAAGGTTGTCCTTTGAACGCCACTGACAATCAGCATCATGCGCTTCCCCACCCTCCAGTTTAAAAGGGAAAAGGCTTAATGGAGTCATCAATTAGTCTGCCTTTGTCTTTCCCTGCAGACTGTAGAATTGCCCTTTGCCCTTGCCTCAGTCTGTCCTCCCTCTCTCAAAAGACTGAGTTCCCTCTCCAGTAGTCAACTCTAACCCCTAGCTGGTTTTGATGTTCCTTTCTTCCTCCCTTATCAGCTCCTAGTTAACAGATTTTTTTCTTCTCCCTTCTCCTTTTCTCAGTATGGCCGCACTGAGTAAATCTTCCTCTGCCCAACTCTAGCTTGTTGGGACTGCAAAGGCCCTGGTTTTTATTCTGGAAACGTGATGACTTCTGCTATTTTACTACTACCCTCCAGTGCTTCCCTTACTATCAATGTCTTGCATTAGTGTGTATGTGCATTAGTTGTAATTGAATGAGCCCATGTTAGTATGTATTACTGTTGACTAATGCCTACAGAGTACAACAGGGCTTTTGACTGATATATAATGACATATACATACAGTGATTAATATATAATGGCATAAAGTCACATGAAATAGTTTCCTTCCCTCCCTGTGTTAGGTTTTTTTTTTTTTTAACCCTCCCTCCCCCGCCGTGTTTGTTTTTTGTCAACTTGGCACAAGCTGGGATCATCTGGGAAGAAATAGCAACCCTAATGGAGAAAATACCTCCATCAGATTGTTCATAGGCCAGGTCTGTGGGGCATTTTCTTGGTTGATGATTGAGGTGGGAGGGACCAACCCAGGATGGGTGGTGCCACCCCTGTTATATAAGAAAGCAGGCTGAGCAAGGCAGCAAGTAATACCTCTCTGTGGCCTCTGCCTCAAAACACTGTCTCTCAGGTTACTTTTAGTTACAGTGATCACAGCAATAGAAAGCCAACCAGGACAGGCCCCTCGATGCCCTGGTTATGCTTATTCATTACCCTTTTCCTATTCCTCTTCTAGCCCCTAGAGCCATTGTCTCTCCTCTGTCCATATTTTTGCCTGTTCAGTATGTCATAAGGAAGAAATTGTATAATATATATATATGTAGTCTTTTAAGACTATTTTCTTCCACTTGGGACTGACTGTTCTTATCTGGCTGATGACTCATTTCCTTTTACAAATAGGCAATTTGTTATATGGATATGATATGCTTTGTTTATCCATTCATTCATTGAAGGGCAGTTTAGTTGCTTCCAAGTTTTGCCAATTATGAATCATGATTGAGTCTCTTTCAAAACATTAATAAATGGTAGAAAATGAACAGATCAGTATCTTGAGCCTTAGAGAGTAACTCTTTTCTTAGAACCAAACACTTAGAATTGCATATATAGCTTGTAACCATCTTTAAGAAATTCCTATGGAATGTTTGGTTGTGGAAGAAGGAAAAAAAATCTGAAGGGGAAAAGATTACATTAAATCTAAACAAGTTTGGAAAATGAGATTTTCTTAAAACTCAATTACAAATAGGTTTTAAATTCAACTGTGAACTTGAGAACATTCTAAAAACTATTGTTATACCTACACAGATACCATCAAGTAGGTACCACTTTATGTGCATGGGGTAATGAAAAGAAGTCGGGTTAACATTTTGGTAAAGAGTCAAAGGATAGAAGGAGAATTAAAAGAGAGAAGTCGTTGCTTGAGAATCATAGGATAGAGGATAGGTATTGACATTGAGATATAATTGCATAAGGTTTGTGGATAGTAGTCTTTGTTGTATTTGTGACCTAGATCGAAAAGAAGATCTATTAATGTAATGGATAAAGTTATTTACTGCATGATTTGGAAGTCTTCAAAATTTGGAAGAATCCAAATTTTGGTTGATAGTTTTGTAGAAACTGAGGGTTATAGTCATTAATATAAAGCTATGAATCCATTTGAATGTCTAAGTTTTTTTTGTTTTAAAATAGTATTTATTTAAATAAATTCAAAATGTCTGTAAGGGCCAACAAATACCTTAAAGTCTTGGAATTTCTGCACTCTAATGCTGAATTTTTCAAATGAAGATTTATCTGTTATGGTAGTGTGAACTGCACAGAGCTTTCATAATAGACTTGAATGCTAGAGCCTCTGTGTGTGTGTGTGTGTGTGTGTGTGTGTGTGTGTGTGTGTGATGTGGTGTGTATGTGTGTGTGATGTGGTGTGTATGTGTGTTTCTGCACTTGTGAGTCTGCTTATGTGGGATGTGCTCATGGAAGTGGATGTACACATGTGTGCCTGAGTGTGTTTAGGTCAGAGGTTGACTTGGGGTGTCTTTCTAGATTGTGCTCTACCTTGCTTGAGACAGGGTTTCTCTCACTCAAGCAGGGTCTAATAGATTCAGGTGAGCTGGCTAATGAGCTTCAGGAACCCACAATCTTTTGCTCAAGCACTGGGGTTTGAGGTGTTTTAACAGGTCTGGCTTTCCAGTGCTGGTTCCAGACTCTTGTGCCCCAGAGGCAAGCATTTTAGCAACTGAATCTCTCCCCCCCCCCCCCCCGATAAATATTTTAGGGGCAAAAGACAAATAGAATCACTAATCACTACCTTTTAAATAGAGTATACATGAAACAGAAAAAAGGACAAGGAATAAAAACTAGGTTTGGGTAATTTTACTAGAAGTTTGAAAAAGTATGTTATGTTTCAACTGTGCTGAGCCAAGACATTTGCATGAAGGTCCTGTCATCTGAGTTTTACCCTTAAAATAAAATGACTTCAGAGTTGAGTTGGTGAACAAGAGAGGCAAAATATTCTCAGGAAACAATTTTGTTCATTGACAAGGTCAGGGATGCTGCTATCTGTGGGTCACTGTATGTCTTAGACTTATGGGGAGAGCTAAGGTGATATCTGTGGGTCACTGTATATCCTAGATTTGTGGGGAGAGCTAAGGTGATATCTGTGGGTTTAAAAAAAAAAGAGTATGTGGAATAGGGAGGGAGAAGTGGTGTGGGGTTAGTGGAGGAACTGGAGGAGAAGGGATGGGGGTAGGATTGACCAAAACACATGGTATGTGTATATGAAATTCTCAAACAGTATGAAAGATTACAAAAGGGTTTGATTAATAATGTGAAAGGCTGGAGAGAGAAACTAGGGTCAGATTATGGAAGTTCTTATTACCTGAGTATGAGGGCATTGTTTATAACTTAAGTAAAGATAGAAAGTAGTTTTCTGTGACATAAATAAGGAGGTAGTAATATTAGATAAGAAAGAAGAACTTTCTTAGCATAACTCTTAGCATAGTTTGATTTATAAAATATTTTAGAATTTATTTTCAATCTTTATCTACATTTAACTTATATATGTATTTTATAGTTTATTCACTATCATAGATTATATTCTTAAAATTTCATATTAGAAACCAGCCATGTAGAAATTAGCTGTATTGCTTTATCCTCCATCAATATTAAAAAGATGTTATTTATAGTGAGCTCAAGGCCAGACTGCTTTGCAGAGCAAGTGAGTTCTAGGCCAGCCAGGACTACATAGTGAGACTGTCTCAAAAAAGCAAACACAAATAAGATGTTATAATTTTAAGCAAGAACAAAATTGTTAAGATTCTTTATGATTTAGCCTTAATATGCTGAGACTTTATTTTATAAACAAATTTTAATGTACTTCCCTCCATTATAAATGAGTTTTTTTTCTTAAATATCTATCATCCATCTATCTGTCTGTCTATCTATCTATCTATCTATCTATCTATCTATCTATCTATCTTATCTATCTATCAGTGGTCTGTGATCTATGTGCTTGTAATGCATTATTATTATTATTTTTGTTATAGAACTGTTGCTGCTGAAGTTAGAAAGCAGATCTCTGGACAGTACAGTGGTTCCCCCCAGCTGCTCAAAAACCTCAACATAGTCAGCAATATATCCCATCACACCACAGTAAGTACCATATTTAAGCCATAGAGTGTTGCAAATGCATTCCTGAGGAGCCCATGACAAAGTACTGGAGAAGTAAGTCAATAAACAGGGTTCTATGCCAGTTTCAGCCTTTGTCGTTGTCACCTCTTTTTTCTCCTGAGTCGACAAAAGGGTCTTGGGGTGCTAGAGAACTGGTTTCCTAGTCGACTCTGAAACTCTGCAAGCAGTATTTAATCAGTGCTGAATTTTATACTTAGATTCATTGTATGAAAATACTAGATTCTCCTACAGTTAGACAAGGAGGTAAGTACTGTGTGGGTTTGTAGCTCTGTCCCTTTTAGTAGAAGGAAATAGCTATGGTAGGCCAAGAATCAGACATAAAAATAATCGTGTTATAAAAGAAGCTGTCACAAGATAGTAATTTTTATTAAACTCATATTTATGTTAGGAATATGAATTAAAACAAACCTCCATTTATCCTAAAATTAGCGTGCTTTAAATTTCAAATGTGGAAAACTAAAGAAGTGGATAAAAGGGACAGAGTGTGTGGGCGTGGTTTTGTTTACTGTAATCTGAGCACATAGGAAATGGACACATGGCCATGGTGAGTGTGAGACACTAGCTTAAACATGAAACACAAAAGGTGGGATTCAACTTTTTTTTACATGTAGCTAAGGATACATACTAATTATTGAATGAACATTGTATGCCAGTGGGGGGAAAAAGAGTTTGATAGGAATTTACCTTTATGAGCAATACTAATGCTAGTAGACTACATGGATTTCTGGGTAATTTCAGTGTGCCTTGGGGGGAGATCCTTTGAGTATGTTACTAATGTTTTAAACCCCTTGCCTCTTATCATGTTATCTTCTTGAATTATACCTCAGTTATCCGAAATTCCATAGCCCAACACCAGATTTGGTTTTTATGAGTACTTGTAAAATATGAAGTCTGTCTTATGCTCCCCACCCTGACTACAGCTCTTGTCTTCTTATTCTGGTGTTCTGATCCCAGCTGTCTTTCTGATGTGAGGATCCTCTACCTATGTTTTACTGTTCTGGTCCCTTGATGTCCTCTTCTGTCATCACCAAAAATCGTACTGTTTGCACATTGAAACTACGCTGTCGCATTCACCCCTTGGTTTCTTTAACCTCCTCTCATGTTATTTCACAACCGTAACCCTGTAAATCTGGGTGTCTGCTTGCCATACCTTTGTTTGGCCACCGGTGTGGCTAGTGAAGATGCTCAACTAGATTCAGTTAAACTTAAACACGAGAGTCATTTCAGTAACTTTTGCAGTTCTTCCTTTAAAAAAGTCATCTCTTAAAAAATTGTTCTTTACTTACTGAGTCAGTCAGTATTCATACTTGCTGGTTTTTTTAACTTTCATTTAAATATTCTTTTTGTTGCTTTACCTTTTCTTCCTATCTCCACTTTTTAATTTTCTTTTCAACAATATTCTTTCAAAGGCTGTGCAGTGGTTTGATTCAGTTTCTCTCTGTAGTCTCTTTGAAAAGGTGCCTGCTAATCATGAGTCTTCAGACATACTGAGCCAGATAGATTACTGCACACGCTGCATTTCCTTGCAAACCACATTTCCATAATCACATGTAACCACATTAGCAGTAATTTCTTGATGGCATCCTGCTGTTTCCTTGTTTTCAGATTTTTTTTTTTATTGTCGGTTCATTCAGTCAGAATTCGGGAGAACTTCAGCGGGTGGGATTTGATCTTAGGTCGCTGGAGTTTTCTGCCCTGTTTTTGTACTCTTCCCCCTGCACCTCCCTAACTTTGAACTGTATTTGTGCCATTGGCTTATTTGGAAGTTAGGCAAAGTTGCTTCCTTTCTAATATTTTATTTGCTTTATTGTAGACATACTACACAGTATATCACTTTAAAGACTAAATTCCATGGGATTTAATAGATTCACTGATAGACCACCAGAGTCCACTCAGAACATTTCCATCACCTCAAAACCAAACCTTTGTCTTATATTTTGTCATCCTTCTTTTTGAGATCCATGCAACTCATTCTTGGTTTTGAGGAAGGTCTTACTAGTACCTCTGCTAGCTTGGGATCTCTTGTATTTCTGGAGTGCTGGGATTATAGTTTGCACTAACACACCGGGCTAGTACCAGAACTTCTGAGGGTATGCCAGAAATATGGAAGGTTAATATCAATAGTAAACTTGCCCCAGGGTAGTAGTTTCTATCCTCTCTGTATAGGGAATTTCTTTTAGTATCCTTTTAGGGTATGCTGGCAACAAAGACTTTTTTTTTGTCAGAGAATATTTTGATTCCCCATCATGTTTGTGCTTAATCTACAATTCTGAATCAATCAGTTTTTCATTTCCCATTATATTACTTTTTTCTCTGTTGCTGTGGCCAAATACCCAGAAAGATGTGACCTAAGGGAGACAGTGTTAGTGCAGTCTCAGGATGGAACCTTCCATAGTGGGGAAGGTGTGGTGACAGGAGTGATCAAGGTAACCGGCATGGTGCTGCCCACCCCTCAGCAGACCAGGTGGATTCCTTTCTCCTTTTTCCTCTTTAAATGTATTCCAAGATTCCAGCCCATGAGATATGTCACCCACCTCATGGAGGGTCTTCTTCCTCCCTTAGGAAACCCAGCTCACAGACATACCCAGTGGAGTGTCTCACTAATGCCGTCTGAAATTCTTAATTTAAACAGGCTGACTGACATTAACTGCTGCAGCAAAGTCTACTATTGCTGCGGTTTTGGTGATGGGTCTACTGTAATGTCCTCCAGAAGTCAGGTGTATCCTCCAGTCAGTTGATTGCAAGTCTCACTTAGCTGGGGCAACAGTAAGCACCTGTAATCCAGCACTCAGGAGGCTGAAGCTAAAGGGTGTGAGGCTAGCCTGGGGTAGACAGTCAGCACTCAGGAGGC
Organism: Cricetiscus sungorus; assembly: GCA_030556225.1. Taxonomy (NCBI): domain Eukaryota; kingdom Metazoa; phylum Chordata; class Mammalia; order Rodentia; family Cricetidae; genus Cricetiscus; species Cricetiscus sungorus. The sequence goes on along the minus strand of JANBXA010000734.1, from coordinate 99,218,554 downwards.
TGAGGCTGAAGGGTGTGGGGCTAGCCTGGGGTAGATAGAACTCAGGAGGCTGAGGCTGAAGGGTGTGAGGCTAGCCTGGGGTAGACAGTCAGCACTCAAGAGGCTGAGGCTGAAGGGTGTGTGGCTAGCCTGGGGTATCAGCACTTAGGAGGCTGAGGCTGAAGGGTGTGAAGCTAGCCTGGGGTAGACAACACTTAGGAGGCTGAGGCTGAAGGGTGTGAGGCTAGCCTGGGGTAGACTGAGTTCTACGCAAGCCTCAGCTGCAAAGCAAGACTGTCTTTAAAAATAAAATTAAAAATTATATTTTGGTTATTGTTTTTTAAGTTTACTTTGATGTGTCTTGACATCTATTTCTTTGTTATCCTATGATATTTGTTTAAAATGTTTTAGTCTGTAGGCTTTTGTCTTTTTGTCATATTTAGAAATTTGACCTCACAGATTTTGGGAGATGCTATTTAGTGCTAACAAAAACCAGAAACTGTCACTTGGGTGTTTATGGTGTGTGCATGTTTATTATTTTGCTTTGTAGCAGTAAAATGTAGCTTTACCTGTTGCTAGTTGTTTATTTCAGAGAAGACTGGACTGAAGATCTCTTCTACCTAGTAATAGGCAAATGCGCTTATTCTTGTTAAGTATTCTTTTTTTATTATTTTTATTTTGTGAGACAGACCCTCTTTGTTATATAGTCCTGGCTGCCTTGGAGCTTGCTATGTAGACCAGGCTGGTCCTGAACTCACAGAGATCTGCCTGTCTCTGTCTCCCAAGTGCTGACATTAAAGGTGTGTACCACAGCTCCCAGCTGAGTATTTTGTTGTTATTTTTATCCGTATCACTTGCCCTCTGAGGCCAGAAGAAGATGTCTAAACCCTAGGATTGGAGTTACAGATGGCTGTGAGCCACCATGTGGCTGCTGGGAATCCAACTTGGGTCCTCTGCAAGAGCAGCTGGTGCTCTTAACCTCTGAGACGTCTCTTCAGTCCCTTAGTTGAACATCTTGAGAAATAACATGTTCTTATTTTTACTGATCTAAAAACTGCACATTTATTATACATCCTTCACAATTTTGCCTGAATGTTTTTTCTATCCTTGAATTTGAGAAGTATGATAGCTTATTTAAAAGTATACTTTCAGGACTGAAGAGATGGGTCAGCAGTTAGGAGTTGTACTGCTCCTGCAAAGAACCTAAATTCTGTTCCTAGTTCTCATGACTCAGAGCTCTCTCCTGCTAATTCCTTCTTGTGGCACACACACACACACACACACACACACACACACACACACACACACACACACACACACGCACGCACATTTTAAAATTCTTTTTAAAGTACACTTTCAGCCTGGGTAAAATGCAATGAATATTATTAATAATATATAACTTAAGTAGGGTCTGAGTATTAAGTATTCTGTGGTCATTATTAAACTATTACAAGTGTCTGAAAACAAAGAAGTTCGCTCTCTCATTACTCTAGACTGGGTTTCTGAAGTCAACAGAAGTAAACTGGAATAAGGGTCTGGCAGGGTCCTAATCCCTGCAGTAGTTCAGGGGAATATCATTCCTTGCCTCTTCCTGGTTCTGGTGGTTTCTGACATTCCTTTACCTGAAGCTGCATCACTTAACCTTTAAGTTTGAATCTTAAAATGTCTTTTTGTCCCATCTCATATGGCTTCTTCCTCAGTGTGTGCAGCCCAGGTCACCGTTTGTCTCCTCAGATGGATATTGATGACTTCTTGTAGAGCACACCCATATAATGCAGGACAGTGTCCCCATCTTAAAGACTTTTACTATATTTCTGTGTATATTACCATGCACAGGGGCCATGGACTAGGGTGTGGAAAGCTTTGGGAGCATCATTGTTTAACATACCACAGTCTGGTTGTATATATTTACTAGGATGATCACCAATAACAACAAATAAAATAATGGCAGCTTTTAGAAACATAGCAATACAAATTCAGAGATAGTAATAATCATTCCAGTGAGTACACTGAAAGCTGTAAAGTGTAACAAGATTGCGAATTATTATTTTTGTTTTTAATGTGAGAATTAAGGGGAGAGTCTGTATGTGAGAGTTAAGAGTGAAGAAAGCATAAGGCACTGAAGGCTACATGTTGTGATCCTTAGTGGATCTGAATATCTGCTGAGATTTTTCTGAAGAACTAGGTGAAAGCGTTCATTTTTTCCCCTTTGCTTAAAGTTGTCAAATTATGTATTCACGTCTTCCTGTGCACACACTCTTCTCTGCTAAGGTGCCCCTTACTGAAGCAGTCGATCCTGTGGATTTGGAAGATTACCTCATCACTCACCCTTTAGCTGTGGATTCTGGGCCTCTGAGAGATTTGGTTGAATTTCCTCCAGATGATATCGAAGTTGTGTATAGTCCTAGGGACTGCAGGACCCTTGTTTCAGCTGTGCCTGAGGAAAGGTAAGGAGCCATTTACCTTGTTTTAGTTTTGGTGTAACTATAGGAAGGCTGTTTTTTCATTGCTTTGTTTAGAACTTACTTTGATGGTAAATTTGTTTCTTATAAGAACTGCAACAAAAATTTTTTGCTGTATTCTTCCCTTGGAACTCCTTTTGGGGGTCTTTCTAATAAATCTCATGTTCTACTTAAAAAATAATCATTTCTTTTCTGTCTAAATTATATATATGTAATAATTATTTTATATATATATATATATAATTATGTTTGTTTTTTTAATAGTGAAATGGATCCACATGTTAGAGATTGTATAAGAAGTTATACAGAAGACTGGGCAATTGTGATCAGAAAGTAAGTTGCTTGTTTATTACACTGAGTAGAGGGGTTGGAGAGATGGCTCAGCAGCTAAAAACACTTGCTGTGGTTGTTCCAGGCACCCACATCACATCACAACCATCTGGATTCCAGTTTCAGGGTATCTCATAGCCTTCTCATCATTCACATGCACAAGCTGTGCATGTGGTTACACACATGCAGGCCAGCACTCACACATAGAATGAAAATAAGTGAATCTGAAAAAAAAACATTTAGTGGAATTTTTAACGTATTAAGTTAGATTTAATAAAAATTGTGAGACTTGTGGTGGTGGTGCACACCTTTAATTCCAGCACTCCGTGGGGTAGAGGTAAGCGGGTCTCTCTGAGTTTGAGGCCAGCCTGGGCTACAGAGCAAGTGCCAGGACAGGCTCCAAACTACAGAGAAACCCTGTCTCAAAAAGTAAAAAACAAAACAAAAATTGTGAGACTTAAAATCATTAAAATGGTCAAAGAAGCAGAAGAATATTATCAATAGATATATTATTTTATGAAGTCCCATACTTTTGCTTATTTTCTTTTAAACTATTAAGTCTATAGGAATACTAATTTTGTATTGGTAAGAATCAGTGTAAACTGATAGGATGTAATGATGAAAATTCTGTAGTCCCACTCTTAGAAAATCATGGTGGGTATTGCTGAATACTTTTTTCTCAAAAATTTGTAGTTTTGTAAAACTTGCATAGCTAAGTTAAAGTTAAAAGCCAATTTTCAGATCTAGCTATTTGAAGGGCTTTGCTTTTTAAAGGTCTCCCTGTGTAGTCCAGGTGAGCCTCAAATTTTTGATTCTCCTGTCTCTACCCCAGAGCTGGGATTTCATGTGAATGCCACTACAACCATGTTCTCTGCTGTTTTCTTTTAAATTGCCTTAAGTTTTATAGGTCCTGGATCTTTACATTTACTCAGTTAGGTAAATATTTGTAGAAAATAATCTGTTCTTTTCTATGACATAGTTAATACTTTTTCTCGGAGAGTATTTTTGAAATATTAAGTCATGAAAATAGTAATTAGTAATTTTCATAATGAAGAAGGGTCTTCACTCTGGAACATTTTACCAAGGTTTACTAAAGGAGACATAAGAACAAGTAGTGTTGAATTTTGCTATGGCATACTTTTCACCGATGAAATGATAGGGGCTAAATAGTACTAGCAAAAGTGATGAGGGGGCTGGAAAGATGGCTTAGTGGTTAAGAGCACTGGCTATTCCTGCAGAGGACCTGGGTTTGGTTGCTAGCTACTGGCAGCTAACAGACATCTCTAACTCCTCTTCCAGGGCATCTGACACCTTCTTCTGGCCTCTGTGGGCCCTGCATGCACATGGTACACAGATTTACATGCAAGCATACATATAAAATAAAAATAAAATTTAAAATCATGTATCCACTGCTGATAGTTTTGTCCTCATAGCTACTGTCTTATTTCATTAGGCTTAAGAATGTGCTAAGTCTCATTAAGGAGGATAATACCGGTACCTTATTAATTTGAGTGTGACCTATGAACTGTTGTAAAAACAGAATTTTGGGAACTATTCTGATAGCTAGAATTTTTCTTTACTAGGAAAATGTAATATTCTTGTCAAAAATTTGAAAACTAATTTGGTGCATATGGGTTGGAAACCTATAATAAAAAATCTTAATAAAGATATTAGTTGTAGGAGGGAATGGGAGAGAGAGATTGGTTGATTGATTATTAGTTACTGACCTCAGAATCATAGTGGCTTTTCACCATTGGTTGAGTCATAACAGGAGGGGAACTAACATTATTGGGTAATTATCATTTGCTAGGTATTTTATTGAGTGCTTTATCTCAGCAATTATGATTTTGACACATAAGGTACCCCAGACCCAAAGCAGTTAAGTACTGGTTTCTCTGAGGGCCCCCAAACCAAAATGTAGGTGGCCAAAGTTAGAAACTAAGGCAGCACATTCTAAAGCTAAAGTTTTTTTTTTTACACTTAATATTGTTATCTTCATTGATAAATGGGAGACAAAAGGGTGGCCCAGAAGTTGTTGGTGTCTCGGAAAGATAGAAGATGTGTGATTTGAGCATACAAAAACCATGATGCAGAGTTCTACTTTGTGATCAGTTCTTGGTTTCTAGGTTTTTATATTTTGTTAGAAAAGAAAGTATATTATGTTAATTTAGAAGTTCTAAACCCTCCCATATGTGTATGTAAACTAACATATGTATATAAGGACATGTAGATATTATTGTATTTCATTTTACATTGTGGGTTTAGATTGAGAGCTTTTATACAGTAATGGATTACTGCAAAAATTTTAAAATTCAGTGCTTATATATCTACTTACATTATTAAAATTTTACATTATTATTAATATAATAGGTATTTTCTACTAGTTTATTCTTTAATGTTGGTTCCCTGCTTTTTTTCTGTTTGTTTTTAATTGACCAAATTTCTGGATAGAAAGTAAAATTTGAATTTTTTTTAATGATAATTTTTTATTTAAATTTGAAACAAGCTTCTTTTACATGTCAAATCCAGTTCCCTCACCCTCCCCTCCTTCCCTGTCCCCTCCCCAACCCCCATTTCATCCCTTTTCTGCTTCCCAGGGAGTAAAGTCTGTCATATCATTTAGAGTAGGGCCTAGGCCCTCCCCTGTGTGTCTGGGCTGTGAGTATCCCTCTATGTGGAATGGGCTCCCAAAGTCTATTCATATACTAGGGATACATACTGATCCACTACCAGAGGCCCAATAGACTGCCCAGTTCTCCTAACTGACATCCATATTCAGGGGATCTGGATCAGTCCTATGCTGGCTTCCCAGATATGAGACTGGGGTCTATGGGCTCCCCCTTGTCAGGTCAGTGTAAAATTTGAATTATATATACATCATTGGCATGAGATATGATTTACTTTTAGAAGTGGATAATCTGCTCTTTATTTGAATTAAAGGAATTTTGGGTGGATAGTCGTGCTCCCCCCCCCCCCCCCCCCCGAGACAAGGTTTCTTTGCACACAAAGAATATGCATTAGTTGTCCTGGAACTCTGTAGACCAGGCTGGCCTCAAACCCACAGAGGCCCTCCTGACTCTGCTTCCTGAATGCTGGAATTAAATGTATTCACTACCACTGCCTGACTTTTTTTTTTGGCGGGGGAAGTGGACAGTTTCTTAGATCCTGGGTTTGCTACACTCAGAACTTCTACGATAGATCCAGTTGTGTTTGTCTGATGAAATAATTACTATACATAAATAATTACTACATAAGGATGCTCAGAGAGAGATTTTCAGAAATTGATTTTATTTTGAATAGATACCATAAACTGGGAACAGGATTTAACCCTAACACATTGGACAAGCAGAAAGAAAGACAGAAGGGACTGCCCAGACAGGTCTTTGAATCTGATGAAGCTCCAGATGGCAACAGCTACCAGGATGAGCAAGTAATGTTTCTATTCTTAAGTGACTATGAGAAAGTATGTTTAGTTAATTAACATATTAATATTTATAATTTAATATTTTTTAATAACAGGATGACCTTAAAAGACGTTCGATGTCAATAGATGATACTCCAAGGGGTAGCTGGGCCTGCAGTATATTTGACTTAAAAAATTCACTACCTGATGCCTTGCTTCCTAATTTACTTGATCGAACTCCAAATGAAGAAATAGACCACCAGAATGATGACCAAAGGAAATCAAACCGCCACAAGGAACTGTTTGCTTTGCATCCATCACCAGATGAGGTATTTCCTTTGCATATAAAGAAGCGAAGAAGGCCAGGCATGGTGCATTCCTGTCTTCTCAGCTGCTTGGAGGGCTGAGGCGGGAGGATCACAAGTTGTAGGATTGTTTGGGTTATATAATTAGTTCAAGGCCAACTTGAGTATCATAGTGATTACAAAGTAAACTAAAAATGGGCCGAGGATGTGGCTGAGTGGCAGTGCACTTACCTACCCTGTGCAGGCCTGTAGGTTCATTCCCCACCACTACAATGAAGTAGCAAGTGATCATTAAGGCACTCTTTTGAGAATGTGATTTGTGTTTAGTATTACAGTCATGTTGGAAACAGCCATGGGATCTATGAGTTAAATATACTTTCAGTACAAGCAGATTTACTTTTAATGAGGAACTTCTGTGATTGAGAACACTGGATGTAATGGCTTCTGTTTATAGACAGACGTAGCGGTGTTCTTTCCTGTGTTTAGTTGTGAGGACTGGAAGTATTAGAGTGCTTAAAGACTTAAAAGCAAGTGGCAAACATTGAAATGTGGTAAGCGTTCATTGTGGTGTTACTTCTCACTCTGTAGGAGGAGCCAATAGAACGGCTTAGTGTTCCTGATGTTCCCAAAGAGCATTTTGGACAAAGACTTCTTGTTAAATGTTTATCACTCAAGTAAGTATTTCTTTTACTGTATAATTTCTATTACCTGGGCTAATATTTTTTATTATTGGTGTAAAAATCTTTAGACTTTATGTTTGTGTGTGTGTATATGTGTGTGTGTGTATGTACTTATAAGAAGTGTTTTTCTCTTATTTTTAAGATCTTATGTATTTATTTTGGTTTTAAGAAAAAGGTTTAATTGTATTTAATGTTTTAAACATAATATATCCATTATGTATACCTATTCAGAGAAGAGAAAAATGTACACATATAAGAGACCACTGTATTCATATTACTTGGCTTATAAAACTGTAATGGAAACCAGAATGATGGTGCATATCTGTAATTGTAGCACTTAGTAGGTTGTGGACAAGGGGCATGGGTTTGAGGCTACTTGGGTTTGATAACAAGACTTTGTTTTTCTCTCTCAAAAAGTCATCTATTTATATTTTGAAGTTTTATGAATTTTCAGTGTATATCAAAAAGTTTCTTTTCCAGAGTAATTCTAGTTTAAGAAAGCTTTTGTGTAGTGAAGACATAAACTGAGTAACAGTACAGATAGGATTCCTGTCAGAAACTCTGAGAGTCATCCATTGTTGTTTTTGCAATATCCATGGTTAAGGAAAAGGATACTTCAGATAGTTCCCCTCCACACATTCACGGAGAAACTTACAGGTGTAGGATATCATCAGTCTTTTACATTAAACTATTCTATAAGGAAAATCTAGGATTTTTAAAAACATTTTTATTTATTCATAAATTCCTCATAATATTTTTGATCATATTCTTTTCCCTCCCCCAACTCCTCCCAGAACTTCCATACCTCCCTTCCCACCAATGTCATGTTCTCTCTCTTACTTTCTCTGCCTCTGTATCTCAGTAAAACAAAAAGCAAAAGTGAAAATCAAAACAAATAAACAAGACCCAATAAAACAAACAAACAAACAAACAAAAAGTACTCAATGTAAACAGAAAGCACACATACAAAAGTAATGGAGTCAGTTTTATGTTGGTCACCTACTCCTAGGCCTGGGGCCTGCCCTGGAGTGTGGTTGATAATCCCAGTGACACTTTTTTCCTTCCCCAGAAAATATTGATGGAAAATACAACCTTCATTAGGGTTGGGTCAGGACTTTGTGTCCACTTCTTCTCTGAGCTGGGATTTTTGTCCAGGTTGAACCTGTCAAGTCTGTGTGACCGGTCACAGTCTCTGTGAGTTCATATGCGTATTGGTCCTGGTGTGACTGGAAGATGCTGTTTCTTTGGCATTGTCCACCACTTCTGGTTCTTATAACCATCTATCTCCTCTTCTACATAGATCCTTGAGCCTTGAGAAGAGGGGTTAAGAAAGATAGCCATTTGGGGCTGAGCATGCCACACATTGTCCAATTGCCATCTACTACTAGAAGAGGCTTCTCTGATGATGGCTTAGCAATGCAGTGATGTGAATCCCTGCCAGATGTCTTATTTTATTTTTGATTATGTATTTGAGCGTGTAAATACAGGTGCTGGAGACACTACATTCCTGGAACTGGAATTATAGTCCATTGTGAACCATCCAGCAACAATGCCAGGAACAGAACTCTTGTTCTTGGCAAGAGCTGTGTGTATATGTAGGTTTCCCTGAGAGGAGAGAGACAACTCTCCAGCCCTCTGATGGTTTCCATCTAGAAATAGAGAGCCTCTTGGGAGGCAGACAAAGTATACAGATGAAGGTTAATTTCATGAGTGTTCGCTCTCTCTCTCTTTCTCTCTCTCTCTCTCTCTCTCTCTCTCTCTCTCTCTCTCTCTCTCTCTCTCTCTCTCTCTCCCTTTTTTCATCTCTCTTTCCCCCCTTCTCCCTCTCTTTATTTTTTTCTTTTGAGTCAGGGTCTTATTATGGGTTTCTGGCTGTCCTGAAACTCACTATGTAGATCAGGCTGGCTTCTAACTCGCTGAGATCCTCCTGCCTTGTGAGTGCTAGGATTAAAGGTGCACCCCACTATGCCCAGCAAGAAATCTTTTTTCTCTAAAGAGCTAGTTTCTTATTTTCTGTAGGTTGGACTGTTTGGAAGTTGTTTCTTTTGATGGCAGTTGTATGTCATGTGCCCTTGGTACACTTGTGTCGTGCTTTCCATGTATTTTCACTTATGTTTTTGTTGTCTCCAGAGTAATTCTATAAGGCAAGCAGTGTTTTCTTTATTTTACAAAGAAGTATGAATTAAAGGGGATTGGTAGAAGTTCTTCTCAACATTGCCCAGAGTGTAATTGAAAAAGAAACTGTTCTTCCCATTATAGCATGTTATTGTATGTTTATTGGTTTTAACTTAAGAAAAAAGCTCTTTTTGTACAAAGACACTCAGCTGGAGACATTACTTTGTGTATAAATATGACAGTTTTCTTTCCTTGAAAGCCAAAGCTTTATGCATTTAGTTAAATTTGTGTAGAAACATATTAGAGAAATTGAATGGACTTTTCTACATATCTGGATTCTCTATATTATACTTAAAGTCCTTTATAGTAGCTATTTTGGTATAGGTTGCATACCACACATTAACTTACACAGGGTTTTAGCTTTCCCAGTCTAGAACTTAACTGTGTAGCTGAGGATGACCTTGAATTTCTGATTTTTCTTCTACTGCTAGGATTATTGGAGTGCATCCCCTTACCTGGTTTAGGCAGCATTGAGGGTTGAACCTAGAGCTTTATACATGCTAGGCAAGCACTCTACAACAGAATCACATCCCTAAGCCTAAATTTTATGCCTTTAAAATGCACAAATCAGGCTGAGTGGTGGTGGAACATGCCTTTAATCACAGCACTTGGGAGGCAGAGGCAGAGGCAGGTGGATCTCTGTGAGTTTGAGGCCAGCCTGGTCTACAGAACGAGTACCAGGTCAGGTTCTAAAGCTACATTTATGTAGAAAGTTATTTACAGGTCATTGGCAGGCTTACATTTGAAAGACAAAACAGTACAGTTTCTAGAAGACAAGTTACATGCCTTTATTTATAGAAACTCTACTTTAACACAACATAGCGAGCACTATCAGTAAACAAAAAAGTTTCTCCCACTCTTTTTCCTTCTCTTTCTACTTCCTTCTTTTCCTTTCCTTCTCTTTCTACTTCCGCTTTTCCTTTCCTTTTTCTTTCTACTTCCTTCTTTCCCTTTCCTTCTCTTTGGCTTTCTTCTCTTCTCCTCTTTTCTCTCTTCTCACACCTCTCTGTTCTGGTACTGGAGATTGAACCTAGTCCTCACATGTGCTAGATACATTCTGTATCATTAAGCTGCAGCGTTGGTCTGCGTCCATACATTTTGCTTCATTGAAATGGACAACCTGCTTTTCCATCCAAAGACACAAGTGTTAAGACAGTGCATAGCAGGGGGGGAAAGTATGAATAACACATACACTTTGCAATATTAATATCCAGAATACATACAGAACTACTTATTAATGAGGGAAAAAGCCAAACAATAAATGAAAAATGATTTAGTAGAGCAGTGGTTTTCAACCTGTGGGTTGCCACTCCTTTGGGAGTCAAATGATCTTTCCCTAGGGGTCGTCTAAGACCATTGGAAAGCACAGGTATTTACATTACAATTCGTGACAGTAGCAAAATTACAGTTATGAAGTAGCAACAAAAATTTATGGTTGGAGGTCACCGCAACATTTACTGTATTAAAGGGTTGTAGCATTAAGGGGGTTGAGAACCACTGCAATAGAGGATATTCATGTGATTAATAAGTAGTACATTAAAAGGTACATACGGAAAAATGTATTGCAGTACCACTTACCCTGCCATGTCTTAAATATAAGAAGATGCAGAGCAGATTTATTTTTAAACACTTTCATTTTCTTTTCTCTCTTTCTTTCTTTTTTTCTTTTTTCTTTTTTTTTTTTTTTTTGATTTTTAATGACTGTTAAGTGCTGAAAGAGCCTCTGAGATCTCTTTGTGTTCAGCATCTATTTGTTTTGCTAAGAGAAGCATTAGCTGGAAGTTACAGGAAAGAAGAGTGCTGTCTTGTGCAGTGTTCATTTCCCTTATGCCTTCCCTGTGGAGACCTCAGAGGCCACAGCTTCTCTGTCAAGGGCCCCTATGTTGTCTCTTGCTTACCACACTCCCTCAGTCTTGGATTGATGCTTTTCACTGTTGCTTGTCTAAGCATCTACACTGTTGTTTTCAGACTCTGTGAAAATCGCTTTGAATGGCTCTTTATTAAACTTTCAAGGAGAAATGTCTCTTAGAAGGACCCTGACCTTGATTTACAATTAGAAAACAAGTGCTGTGGAGCAGGATTATTGCAGCTCCAATGCTACTTAGCATTCTTTCCCCAGTATTTCCTGCTGCTTGGGCTGTACACGACAGGATGCTCAGTCACATTGCAGACTTCTACATGTGAAATATGGGTGATATTCCTCCAGCCGAGATAACCACAAAGGTCTGCAGCAATGGCCAGGTGTCTTCTTGGGTGCAACATTGCCTTTGGCTGAGACACTACTGTGCTGTTGTTTCAGTCAGCTTCTCATTATGTTCGTGTTGAGTCAGTAAAAAAGTACTGCCTTATGGTATGTAAGCTCAGGTTCAGGAAAGTGAATTAAACATCTCAAGTATAAAGTTAGAAAGGACTTTTGACATTTTCATCAAATAGGAATTACTATCCCAGCATTATGATATTAATATTTAAGATATGGGAAATTGCCCATTAAATATTGAGTTAAAAAGTAGAGTACGAAGTAGTATTATACTCTTTATTTAAAGAGAAGTATTTCATATGTACATTTTACACAAGGACAAAAGTCTGGGTAGATGACCACCCAACTCCATCTCATTTCTTTCTGTGCAGTGGGAGTTTTCAAGTACTTCTGCTTCTCAATATTTTAAATGTATTTTAATTTTTTGGCGGTGGACTATTTGATATATAGCCAAAAAGGAAAATATTTTAGAACTTTATTTCAAAGTGAATACACTTAAGTGAACAACCTAATTATAGCTTATAAAGTAATCAGTGCCACAAAATGGATAGAAAATTCTGTGAGACGCTTAGGAAATTTAGATTAATTATTGCTGAAAAAAATAAGGAGAATTATAGAGAGAACATATTGGTTTTGAAAACATGAAAGATGTATGTGGGCTGTGTGTCTTAGGGGGAGGGGGAAAGGTATTGGAATAATGAAGTTTGAAATCAGTTTCTTTTCAGAGAGATTTTTCTGCATCTTGATCTGGATCTCTGCTCTCTCTCTCTCTCTCTCTCTCTCTCTCTCTCTCTCTCTCTCTCTCTCTCCCTTCCCTCTCTCTCTCCCTCCCTCCCTCCCTCCCTCCCTCCCTCCCTCCCTCCCTCCCTCCCTCCCTCCCTCTCTCTCTCTCTCTCTGTGTTTGTTTCTGTATGTGTGTGTCCGCATCTCTATGTATGTGGTTCTCTTTCTCTCTGTATCCATGTCTGTGTGTATCCATGTCTGCGTGTGTGTGTGTGCGCGCGCGCATATGTGTGTCCATGTCTGTGTGTGTCCGTTTCTGTGTGTGTCCATGTCTCTCTGCATGTGTGGGTCCGTGAGTGTGTGTGGGTCCCTGTGTGTTTTTCTGTCCTTCTGTCCCAGTCTGTCTGTCCATGTGTGGGTATGTACATGTGAGTACAGATGTCTGTGAAGCCCTGAAGAGGGAGCCAGCTCCCTTGGAGCTGGAGTTACAGGGTAGTTGTTAGCTTCCTCTGCCTGATGTAGGTTTTGGAAACTGAACTTGGGTTCTTTGCAAGAGCAACAGTCTTAATTGGTAAGCCATCTCTCTAGCCTCAGATTTTTCTTTCATATGTATTTTGAAGTTAGTTTATCTTTTTTCTTCATAAAGGTTTGAGATTGAAATTGAGCCCATTTTTGCAAGTTTGGCTTTATATGATGTCAAGGAAAAGAAAAAGGTAAGTGTCTGGGATTCGATTGCAGTAATTGCCATAATCATACATTTCGGAAACCTGCTTACATGCTTTTTGTTTTGTAAGATAGACAAGTACTGGTTCCTCATTATTAACTGAAAACAGAAATAGAAATTTACCCTTTCAACACTAGTTAAATATCTTCATCTTATAGAAAATACTTTAGTTGAAACCTTGTTTTTGATTTATTGAAAAATGTCCCAAAGCAAATAGCAGAAGCAACTTTTAAGAGATAGACAAGCAACCCGGCTAGTGGTGGTGCATGCCTTTAATCCCAGCCCTTGGGAGGCAGAGGCAGGCGAATCTCTGTGAGTCTGAGACAGCCAGGACTGTTACACAAATACATTTTTTCTTCAGAAACAAACAGAGGGAGGGAGGGAGGGAGGGAAAGAGGGAGGGAGCGAGGGGGATTGGGAGGGAGGGAGAGAGGGAGGGAGGGAGGGAAGGAAGACAAGTTAGTGCAGGAACAGGCACTGTGTGAAAGCATTATGTAAAAAATAAATGTGATAATCGCCAATGTTTTTTGATGCAGTTAGCCTGTTTTATATACGTTATGTTTAGGTGATGTGTCTGAACGAGTGAGTTTAGCTTTACTGTGTTGTTTTTATTAGTTTCAGAGTTTTCAGGGGGCATTAACAGCTCTTCTTGATGTTTATTTTTTTTTTTCTTCTTTTCCCTCTCCTTTACCTCTCCTTTCTCCGTCCTCTGTTCTTTCTGGGGTGCTGGGGATGGAGCCCAGGGTTCTGAGCATTCAAGCCTGGAGTCTAGCACTTGCCTCTTCTCCAGTTAAGCATTTCTTGCTTTAGTTAGAACACTGTCACACGGAAGTAGAGATTTGAAGGGGGCTTCATCGTCAACACATGACCTGCGTTAGATCTCTGCAGGACAACTTGCTCTGGTAGCTTATATTTATGAAATGAAAAGTGCTGAGATGTAATTAATATAAAGTTTTAAAATTTAATTTGTAGTCAGTCATCTCAAAAACTGAAGAAGTTGAGGTACACTCATTAGAAAATGTTTCTATATTATATTTCCAATGTAGCTTATACAGTTTTTTGACTTTGATGTACCTATATAGGTTGATCTCAGTGAAATATATACTCAGCTATGAATTAGGATGGAGTATTTGAAAATATAATGTTTTATTATCTGATATTTTAAGATTTTACATAAATGCTCTGTGTATTTCAGAAATTTTGTACTGATGTAAAAATACCTGAATATATTTTTCAGATTTCAGAAAACTTTTATTTTGACCTTAATTCAGAACAGATGAAGGGATTGTTACGGCCACATGTCCCACCTGCTGCCATCACAACTCTGGCAAGATCAGCCATTTTCTCAATAACGTATCCTTCCCAAGATGTCTTTCTTGTGATAAAGGTGAGAATATCTTTAACAGATGTGTTTATTATTTGGTGTCTAGTTCTGTCTTTGTCAGCATTGCAAACTGTGTCTTTACTTGGTTTTGTATTTGATTCTTTGAAAAACCACATTGAACATATGCTATAGTTATGATTATAACTTTTCCTGAATGGAAAGTAGTATTAATTATGGTTCTGCAGTCAGATAGCCATGGGTTTATCTTAAGGGATTGCCTCATGTGATCTTAGGATCTGACAACTCTCTGATTTGTAGGGCAAGCTGCCAAATACAAGTTCAACTAGCCTTGAGTCCAGAGTTCAAATGCTAACAGACTGGGGACTCAGGCTAGGTTTCTGTTATGGTTTCTTCAGTAAACCTTAGTCTTTGTATGTAAACCTCTCAACTGATTGGATGAGGCCCATCCACACAGTGAGATTAATCAACTCTATTCAGTGTCTACTATTCTAATTGTTAATCATCTCTTAAAGAAAACAAAACAAAACACTTTCACAGCAACATTTAGAGCAGTGCTTTTCAACCTGTGGGTCATGACCCATTTGGGGGTTTAATGACCCTTCACGGGGGGCACATATCATATACGATGCATATCAGATATTTACATTACCATTCATAACAGTAACAAAATTACAGGTACGAAGTAGCAGTGAAATAATCTTACGGTTGAGGTTATCACAACATGAGAAACTGTATTAAAGGGTTGCAGCATTAAGGTGGTTGAGAACCACTGATTTTAAGGAATGTTTGACTAAAACCTGAATATCCAGGTCTGCTTAGTGCCATTATTTTACTCAGTTTCTCAATCATATAGATATGAAAGCTAAACCATTGAGGTCATAGATCATTGTGATTTGACTGTCAATCAGTTGACAATAAGAATTGCTCTCTGGGCATAGAGGCACATGCCTGTAATTCTAGCACTTGAAAGGTAGAGGCAGGAAACTTAAGGGCACTAGTCTGTCACTTAAAAAGCAAAACAAAATGAAAACAACAACCACAAAATGCTCCAAACATACCTCCCCCCAGAAAAGTAATTAGAAATTCTAGAGACTAGCCAGGCCTGGTGATAAAGTCTATGATTCCAGCTGTTTGGTAGGCTGAGTCAAGAGTATTGTGAATTCAAGGCTAGATTGGGTTATAGAGTTAGTTTGAGGCTAGCCTGGGCAGCTTAAGGAGAACTTGTCTCAAAATAGGAAGTAAAGTGAGGTCTGGGGATGTAGTTTAGTGGTAGAACACTTGTCTAGTGTGCACATGGCTGGCAGTAGGATCAATCCCCAGCACTGAGGGAATAAATTCAAATATTACTGTGCTGCTATCTTGTAACTTAAAGACTAATTGGTACCAGCAGATGGCTCTACAGGTTTAAAGGTGCTCACTTTGAAGCCCAACTCAAGTACTTTAAAGTGTTTGTTGCTGGGATCCATATGGTAGATGAAGAGAATCAACTCTGGCATACATATTGGTGCCATCTCCTTCATACACAACATAAAGAAAAAATGTCAGAAAACAAACAGAAGAATTTGGTTACTTGACTTTGGTTAAATTGATTTTGACTTGGGAGCAGCCTGAAATATATTCCTTAGTCACTTTATTTATATAAAATTACTATAAAGAGGTGATGAATTTTTTTAATAAAATTGTAAAGTGAATTTTCATATAAATGAGTTCTTTTTTACCCACAGGAATAATGCCCCAATTTGTTGGATGCATTCCTATGAATTCAGGTTAAAATTAGTCTTAGTCAATGAACATTCCTGGAGAAATTCACTTTAGAAAATCCTCTTAAATGAGGTGAGTTCACCTGGGTGTGGTGGCACACACCTTTATCTCAGTGCTGCAGAGGCAGGCACATCTGTGAGTTTGAGGCCAGTCTGGTCTACATAGGGAGTTCCAAGACAGCCAGGACTATGTAGAGAGATCCTGCCTTCAAATACTACCACCACTAATTTATTTCACATGAGATAATAATAAAATAATAATAAAAAAAAGAGTTGATAGTGAGTGAGAAATACAGTTAATTTACTTGGGGAAAATGGCAAGTTTTTATAACTTAGATCATCATGGAAGAAAAGATTGGGATATAAGTTGCTCGGAAATGAAGTGATCTAGTTGTCATAATGGGAATAAATGGCTTTGAGGATTAGGAATAAAAAACATTGGATGTAAATGTTTGGTATAAAGAAATAGGTAAATATGATGCAAAACAATAATTTGAAATATTATGTTATGGTTATAAATGTGAGAATATTTAGTGGAAAAAGTCTATATATCATAATTCTACTCATAAAATACAAGTAAATGTAGATTTGTGTATATACATAAACACATACATATGCTTATCCATTTGTGTGTGAGAATTTTCTGTAATTTTAAGTTTTGTTTTATTTTATATGTATGGGTGTTTTCCTACAGAGGCCAGAAGGGCATAAGATCCCCTAGGAACTGGAGTTACAGATGGTTGTGAGCTGTCATGTGGATGCTGGGAATCAAACCTGGGTTCTCTGGAAGAGAGCCACCTTTTTAACTTCTGCTATTCTACAAGAAATTAATTTTGGAGAGTTTCTTTAGGTTATTTGTGGTCCATCATGTTATTTCTTTCTCTTTTTTTTCCCAAGAAAATAATATAGTTTGTTTATAGTTTCAGTCCACCATTATTATTCCTTGAAAGAAAATTTCCTTATCACTTGTGTTGTGTAGTTGTTGATATGCAGGAACAAAGAGAGGGTACCTCAGTGGGCTGTAACAAAAAGCCTTTATAGTTCTATTACAGTTTTTGTGTATTTATTTATATGTCTGATTTATGCATCTGCACTATAGTGCTTTCAGATGGTTGTGTTTGTGTGTCTGTGGGTTGTCTGAAACCAGTTGAATCTTCTCTGGCCGGAGACGGAAATGTTCTTTGTGTGTGTATCATATTTAGCAATAAAATCTTTGTAGACATACCAAAGAGTAAACTCGGTAGCAGAGCTGATTTTCAAGTCTTTGGCCATATCATGGTAGCTAACATCCCATTGGCTGAAGAACAGAAACTCAGGCAACTGGGACTCTATTGGAAGGAAGTCCACAGAATCTTGTAGCAAAGGGAAAGATAAAAGAAGGGTGAAGAATTGGACTATTAGTGCAGAATTGAAGACTGGGATATTTGGATTCTTATTCAGCAAGGGTTTATGTGGAGGTGTGTGTTTCAAAACAGGTTCCTCTGTGTAGTCCTGGCTATCCTGGAACTCAGAGATCTGGCTGCCTCTGCCTCCCAAGTGCTGGTATTAAAATTATTTAACTTAAATTTTTATTGAAATATTACACAATTATAGAAGGGATATGGAAGTTGTAAATGTGTGGTTTGATTAATTATCCTAAAATGAATACATTTATGTGACCAGCTAGGTTAAGAAGCAAAATAAAGAATTGCAGAAAGTACCCTCACAAGGTTCTTTTACTACAGTGGCCATATAATTAGTACCCCCATTCCAGCCATTGCCCTTTCCCTTCAAAACTCTGTCCCTGTTTGTAAACAATTAAAGGGAACAGAGAGAGGACAGGGTTGGGGAGGGAAAGAAAGGAAGAAAAAAAATTTTCCATTCCATGTAATTTAATGGTCTCTATTGTTTTTTGAAACAAGTTTTATATTTATTTATTGCTTCATAGTATTTCATGGCATATGCATGTATAACAACTTGTCCATTGTACTGACTGGGGACACTTTGGTTCATTTGTGTTTGTGTCTTGCATTGCTAATTTGGTGAACATTTGCAATCTTATTAGGAATACATCAGTCTGTTTAGTGTCTTCCTAGGAGTTGAACAGTGGTTCATATACTTAGTTGAGACTCCCCTGGAGAAAACTAATTTTCCCTGTGCCAGCAGGTTGCAGACAACTTCTTGATTTTCCCCTTTCAGTGTTGAGATCCCATCTGTCTTGATTGTGCAGGTCCTGTGTGTGCTGTCACAGTCCCTGTGAGTTCATATGTGTACCAATCCTGTTGTGTCTGGATGACACTGTTTCTTTGGAATCACCCACCATCTCCTAGAGCTCTTACAATCTTTCTGCCTCTTCTACTCAGATACTTGAGCCTTGAGGGGTAGTGTGAAGAAATCAGGTCTTGATGCTTGCATAAATAACCCTTTACACATTGAGCCAGTTCTCCAGCCCTACTTCAAAAAGAAGAATTAAAAAAAAAAGTCATAGGAAATTGAGATATTTTAGAGAAATATGAGAAAAAAATCTTATTAGCCACTTATGACTTATTATTGTGAGGGGTGGCTCGAGAGGTGGCTTAGTGGTCAGCATCAATTGATGCTCTTACAGAGGATCTAAGATCTGATCTTAGCACCCCTATCAGGTGTCTCAATATCATCTGTAACTTCAGCTCCAGGAGATTTGATGCTTTGTAACTTCTGTGGACACCTGCTTATGATGTCTTATTTTGCTCTATGTCTCTGTGACCATAACTAAAAGCAGTTTGGGAAGGGAAGGGTCTAAAAAGTATTTTTAATTGTGGTAAAGTTACAATTTATAATCTTAACCATTTTTTAATGTATAGATAAGTATTAAGTATATTCATATTGTTTTGTAGTCAGCCTCCAGAAGGATGGTAGTGGCACACACCATTAATTCCAGCACTTGGGAGGCAGAGGCAGGCAGATCTCTTGTGAATTTGAGGTCAGCCTGGTCTACAGAGTGAGCTACAAGATAGGTTCCAAAGCTATTCAGAAAAATTCTGTCACAAAAAACAAAACAGTACATTACAAATGAAAAAGAAAGAAACTAAAAAACCCCTAAACTTATGATCAATTTTTATTAAACCTTTCCTCACCTTCTGCAAGTCCTCATTGTACTTTCTGTTTTTTGAGGTGGACATCTAGAGTACTTTATGGAATTGGAATCATACAGTGTTTGTCCTAGATAATTTAACATAACATGTTTTCAAGGTTTAGGCAGGTATTGACTCATGTTAGACCTCATTTTAGTTGAATAATACTTCACTCTGTGTGTGTGTGTGTGTGTGTGTGTGTGTGTGTGTGTGTGTGTGTGTGTGTGTTTGTGTATACTACCATACTTACTTATCCATTATCCATTATCAAGTTAATGAATATTTAGTTTATTTTCATTTTTTGGCAGTTGTGAATAATGGTGTTATAAGGAAAGCTGTATAACATTTTATATTCAAACTGTAACATTACACTCCTGGCTGTTTAGGCGCATGCAAAACACATTCAGTCTGCCTTTAAAAAGCCCCATAGTGTTTAACAAGGACCATTCAGAAGGTAAAAACCTGACTGAAGTCAATCTCTTAACTCTGAGCCTCTGTAGCATCTACACAAACTATACAAACAAGTGACATATTCCCAGAATACAGTGACACATGGTAAACATTCCTTTGTCAGAAGGAAGGAAGGAATCAAGGCAGACTAAGGAAAAATCAGACCAGATTCTTCCACATTCCTTCTTTAGACCCACTCCAAGGTCTGTGAACCATATAATCAGCTTTGTCACAGTGATACCCCCACTTGTGGTACCACTTTCTGCATTTGTTACTTCCCTTTCTGGTCTTATCAAATAACCAATGACAAGCAACTTAGGGAAGGAAGGACTTACTTTGGCTAGCAGTTCAAGGGGATACCCCCATAAAGGAGGGGAAGACCCAGTAGCTGGTGGCACCTGAATGGTGACAGGGGTGCAGCTGAGACTCTTTACCTTTTCATGCCTTCATGAAACGGAAGCAGAGAGCATTCAGGATGAAAAAGTGGGATATAAAAGCTCAATGCCTGCCCTCATCAAACTACTTCTTCCAGCTAACCTCTACCTCTGTATGTCCAATAATCTTCCAGAACAGCTCCACAGGTTGGGGACCAAGTGTTGAAACACATGAGTTTATTTGGAACATTTTACATTAGACTGTAACAAAATCATTTGTTTATTGGTTAGTTGGATTTCTCCTCACATTTGCTTTTCCTGAGTTGTAGGGGTTCTTTATGCATTTGAAATATTAATTTGTATTCAGACATACACTTTGCATTTAATTTTATCCCATTCTTAAGTCTGTCTTTTCATTCTGTTTATTTTGTCCTTTAATGTAGTAAGTGTTAATTTTGGATACAGTTTGTCTGTTTTTCCTATACTGTCCTGTACTATGGCATTCAAGAACAAACACTTCCAAGTTGTAAAGAACTTTTTAAAAACGTTTTGTAGTTTTTAGTCTTACATTTAGGCATTAGGGTCATTTGGACTTGGATTTTAGATGAAGTGTAAAGTAAGGATCGAGCTACACTAGCAGCCTCCATAGCCGTATTCATTGAACAGAGTGCCCCTTCAACAAACTCCAGCACGAGTTTGTATAGAAAATACTAAACTGGGTATTCTTGTCTTGTTGCTGATTTTAAAAGGAAAGTTTTGTGTCACTCTTGAGGATGTCAGCTGTGGGCTTTTCATATGTAGCCTTTTTATATTGAAGTAGTTTTTTGAATTTCTTTAGGGAAATGAGTCTGAATTATTTTTTTAAATTCATATTCTGCATGGAGGTTGCATTCTTCTTTCCCCTGACTTTCTGTTAATGTGTGCTATATTATGTTTATTTTTAGTGTAGTGAACCATCCTTGCATTTCTGATTGCATTTATTTTTAAAATCTTAGTTAAACTTTTCTGTTTTTGCTTCTGACAGCTAGAAAAAGTCCTACAGCAAGGAGACATTGGAGAGTGTGCAGAACCATATATGATTTTCAAAGAAGCTGATGCCACCAAGGTACCATGTCAGGATCCTCATTTTCCCATATCACTCCTACTATAATTTGGGAAAAATAAAACATATGAAGTCTTTAAAAATTGTTACTGTTAGTTCATTTCTTTCTGTCTTTTTCCTTTCATCTAGTTTCCCTGTTTTCTTTGTCATTTAACTTGTGTCATATTCTGTGATAGTCTTAAATTTTTTTCTACCTTCATCTAAATCTTTAAAAGTTGTTTTTGGTGAGAAGGGTGGAGAGATAACTCAGTGGGTAAAGGCATTTGCTGTACAAGCCTTAGTTTGACCCTAGACTCATGTTTTTTCTGAACTTGAAGACACTCATAATGAAATACTCCTCACCATTCTCTGCCACTTTGAGTAGTGGTAATAGTAATTTAAGTAGAGCTTAAAAATTATTTTTCTTGATGAGAACTAAGCTAATTAAATTTAACTTCTAAATAATTTAGGAGTTTTTTATGCTCAAGATAGTGATGTTGATGAAACTTCCTAGCATTGTAGTTATTGTTTGTGATTTTGTCATCTTGAAAGAAAAGAAAAATGGGCAAGGGTCAAGCTCACATATGTATCACAAGTGGTAGGTTAGGAAAGGAGCATATCTGTGGTGTCATCAGCAGCTTCCAGCAGTAAAATATCCAGGCTATGACTTGTTAAACTATTATGTTGTAAAGGAGGGAAGTAACTGAGCTAATTTTATACAGTCCGCAAATTACAACCACCACGAGATGGGAACAGGGACACAAATAGACCAATGATCAGTAAGTCCATACTAACAGTAAAGGAGTTCTTGCTTGAAGAACCTATATAGAGGTGAGGGGTACAGCTCATTTGGAAGAGGTATTTGCTAGCATGCACAGAGCCATGGGCTCAGTCCTAGCATTTCAGAAAGCTCATGTAGCATATTCCTATAACCCTGGGGGTAGAAGTGGTGGCATGAAAGTCTAGGGCCGTCCTTGAATACATAGCAAGTTTGCAGATGGTCTGGGATACATGCAAGCCTGACCAAAAAGAAAAGGGGGAGCAGAAAGTTGTCTAAATATCAAGCATGCTTACATCTACCAGCCAGTGTAAATATGTTTAGAAAAAATAGAATAAGGCACTGGTATACTTGTGAGTGTATATAGCAGAACTGACTTAATGAGTTAAATGATAGACACCTAGGGAAAAGCCAAAATGCTTTTAACACCAATTTAACTACACAACCAAAGATCAGAAAAGTATATCATAAGCTCAGATCTCTGCATGAGCAGTTTTTGTTTTGGTTTGGTTTGTTTGTTTTTGAAAGAAAGTTTTGAGACTAAGTTTTTGAGAAATTTTTAACAAAGACTCAGGTTTTATGTGGAGCTCATAAAGGCTGACCTTTTCTAGATCTCTTTCTTTTCTAGTTGTTCTGGTATTAAGTCTTGTGTTAAAAAGACAGACTATAGTTAAATTTTCTTTCCTAAAAGATCGCTTGCAGTACCTAAGTACGTTTGGCCCTCTGACCTTTCCTTTTTGTCAGGGTGACCTGATCATAAGCAGAAACTGCAGTGCTTTAGCCCATGCATATGTTTATAGAATGAGTTGAGATATGGTGTTCAGGCAGTATGTTGCTTTTTTGACAGATGTAAGTTACTATTTTCTCCCCTTCACATTGAGGATAGAACCTAGGTCCTTGCACATGATGGAGAAGCAAGCACTACACTTCTGAGCTGCATGCTCAGCCTCTGTTTTGCTGTCTTTGCTAAGAATTGAGCACTTAACCTGCCCTTGATACTGTGTGACATATCCCTTAGGTGGTTTCCTTCAAGTGTGATCATGGATTGAGTTATGTTTTACAGAATAAGGAAAAATTGGAGAAGCTGAAAAGTCAAGCTGACCAGTTTTGCCAGAGACTTGGGAAATACCGCATGCCTTTTGCTTGGACCGCTATTCATTTAATGAATATTGTTAGCAGTGCTGGCAGCCTAGAAAGAGACTCCACAGAAGTAGAAATCAGTGCTGGAGGTAAGAGTGCTTTGTATACATTGTTTCTAAAGCAGTAATCCCTCCTCCTTATATAGGCTTGTTTTATTGTAGCACCAGGAGTGTCCAGTGACTTGTTAAAAGATTTCCTTAGCTAGGGCTAAGGAAATATAATCCTATAATCCCAGCTGTCAGCTGAGTCAGCAGCAGCTTCAGTTCCAGGTCAACCCGGGCTTTATTCATGAGGTCTTGCCACCCCTTACCCTAAAACAAAAAACAAAAAAAGGGGGAAAGTAAATTTAAATATTGTCTGTTTATTAGTGTATGTTATGATGCTTTCTTTTGCTAGAGTCATGGGGCTGTATAGACACCATCAAAGTTGACATATGGAATATGTTCATACTATTATCCCTAAACAACCCCTAATGTACTTTCAGTCTTTATGGATTTGTCTATTCCAGATATCTAATTTAAATAGAATTAAATAGCATATGGTGTTGTTTGTTTCATATAGCATAATGTTTTCACAGGTATTACCCATGGAATAGCATGTATTGGAATTTGATTTCCTTTTGTTGTCATGACACCCAGTTGTATTTTTATACTGCATTCTATTTGATCTGTTCATAATTGGCAATAATTTGTATGTATGAAAATACTGCAATGAACAACCATATAGAGGCTGTTCTCAGGTCCCCAGTACTAGGATTGGATGCATGGCCTCTCATGAATGTTAAACAAAGCACTTTACTACTGAGCTACATTCCCAGTCTTTGTAAAAAGCCTTTGTATGTATGTGTTTTTATTTCTTTTGACTGCATAACTAGAAATGAAATTGCCACATCTTGTGGTATTTTCCTAATAAGCATTCTGAAGCTGTCAAACTATCTTCCAGTTTTGCCAGCACTGTATAAAAGTTTCTGTTTCTGGGCTAGAGAGATAGCTCAGTGGTTAGAGCACTGGCTACTCTTCCAGAGGTCCTGAGGTCAAATTCCCACAACTACATGGTGGCTCACAATCATCTATGGTGGGATCTGATACGCTCTTTTGGCATGAAGGTGTACAAGCAGATAGAACACTCATCCTTTATAAATAAATCTTTAAAAAGAAAAATTTCTCGTTTCAGCTCATCTTTGCTAGTACTAAATACTGTCTGATTTTAATGATAGCATCTAGTATAGGTGAAATGGCATCTCATTCTGAATTGGAATTTCCTTTCCTGATAGCTAATGATGTTAAGTGTGTGTTTACTCATTGTGATCTTCTTTGGAGAAGTACATATTCATATACATTGACCATTTAAAATGTTCTTTTTTTAAAAAAATGTTATCAGTGTTTGACTTTTAAATGGGGGCTTTCACATTGTTATTGAAGTATTATTCTACAGGTGTGTATTTCATTGTTATATAACCATTTCTACTTGTAAGGTCTAGTGATGTCACTTCTATTCGTGAATATTGTATAGCAATTTTAGTGCTGTATGTTTTTCCTTCAGTTTGTCGGTTTTAATAAAGTCTGTTGACTTTTATTTCTCTAGTTTCTGTTTCACTTATTTCTATTCTACCACTGGCCTTTTATAACTTTTTGTTTTCTTTGGTTTAGTTTCTCTTTCTGAAAGAGATTTCAGTACATAGTGATCCTCATCTCATGACTTGGCTGCTCCAGTGTTGTCATGGAGACATGGTGAATCATGCCCAGATTCTTTAGACACATTCTTCTTAAAGTGGGAGATGAAATTACGGCTTTGAGAGTCCTTTTCTTTATTTTAAATTTGAGTCTTGCTGTTAGCATAGCCCAATCTTGAATTTGCAGTTCTGCCACATTAGTCTTCCAAGCCCTGGCAATTCCAACTGTGCCGACATGTCAGACACTTCTGATTGAAACTATTTCTGGCCATCACCTCCCCTAGAGCTGTACACCTCCCCTGTAGAAGCATTACACAATGTTTTGGTGTGCTGCATCTCCATACTCCTTACTTTGTAATTTCTTTTGGGAACAACTCGTTCCTGATACTTTTTAGAAATGTGGATTTTTTCACTTATGCATATTTGTGAATTCTCTAATTGTTTTTTATTGTTAATTTATAGTTTTATTATTGAAATTTTAGTAAATATTTTATTTTCAACCTTTTGATCCTTTCCTATCTTGTCTTACGTCTTAGAGAATATGGTCCTACAACTGCTTGAGAATAGTGTGCACTCTGCTTTTGCTTATTAGAATGTGGTGTAACTGCCCTTAGACCACATTGCTTGCATGTTTTTTAAAACTCTTCTTTTCTTGTTAATCTTTAATGTTATTGTTCTTTTAGTTCAGAAAAATGGGATTATCTTATATATGTGAGTCCCTGGGTTTGTGTTGATGAAAGTTACTTGTCTCACCAGGTCTTGCTACGCTTCTTAGCCTCAAATAACACACAGTCACTATGTCAATTATAAAACTGTTGGGCATTGGCTAGGACTTCTTATTGCTAGCTCTGTCTTAATTATTAACTCATTTCTATAAATCTATGTGTTTCCATCTGGTCTTGGCTTACCAGAGAATGCCTGGACCTGTTACTCCTTTGGCATTTTACATGGTGACTGTCTTTGGCGGGCTCTCTCCACCTACCTCACCCAGAATTTTCCTTATCTCCTAGTGTCACCTATCTTCCTGTCTCATTGGCCAAACAGAATTTTATTCATCAGCCAATAAGAGAAACATATACAGAAGGACATCCCCCATTAGGTTTTCATTCCAGCATAAGTGTGTGTTTTTGGGGTGGGGGTGGGGTGAAAAGATACATCATTTGGCCAAGTCTTTGAACTTGCAACTTGTTTTTGGAATTTGTTTTCAGCTCAAATGCTAAGAGGCTAAGGCTGAGAGACCATTAATTATAGTTTATTTTGGCAGGTTCTTAGTGGTGGTACATAGTTCTCTCAAGGTGATTCACTACACTGTTGGTCATACATTGAGATCATTATATGCTAGAGGCTTTGTATCAGCAAAATTATTTAAGTGAGACAGAAGATTCAGATTGAACTCTCCCTTACTGCTTTTCCCAGAAGTGAAAAGTGTAACATGTAGCTGAGTAAAATACAATTTTTCAACATGAATGGATTATTTTTTGTGTTGGGAAAGTTAATTATAAACAGTGTTACATTATAAAACTGACAATCTTTGCTTTTATTTGGCAGAACGAAAAGGTTCTTGGTCAGAGAGGAGGAACTCTAGTCTTGTCGGTAGACGTTCTCTGGAAAGGACGACCAGTGGAGATGATGCTTGCAACCTGACCAGCTTTCGGCCTGCCACCCTCACCGTGGCAAACTTTTTTAAGCAGGTAATGTTCTGTTATGTGGGGCTCTGGGGAGGTGTTAGTTCAAGGTCTCACATCCTTTCAGAACAGTGGTAACTGTGTGTGTCAATGGTATAATGTCAAGAACTTCTAACAACTTTCAGAATAAAAATGAATATGAGTAAAATCTAGTAAGAATATGAAATAATTGACGTATCTGTTTTATCACTAACTTCATTTAAATGTTTACATTGACATTTTTAATGCGTCAAAATTTGTCTTTCACACCTATATCTTAATGAGTTGTAACAGTGAACTTATTTACTTTAATGGTCATTACCTTCAATTCTGTGTATGAATGTGTATATGTGTGTGGGCATGTGGGCAAGTGCTTGCAGAGGCCAGAGACACCATATTGCCCTGGAGCCATAGTTACAGGTGGTTATGAGCCACCTGATTATGGGTGCTGGGAACTGAACTCGGATTCTTTGTAAGAACAGCACAAGGTATTCACCGCTGAGCCATCTCTAGCCCCTAAAGGCCTTTCTTAAACACTGATGGCTTATGAATTGTCAGGGTGACTATGTACTTCTTCAACCAGCATTTTCTGACCATAGCTGTCTGACTTATGGTTTATAGGATAGAGCTGCCAGGCTCCATTCTTGTGCTAAAACTTAATGTTGTAGATGCAAAGTTGAGTTTCCAAGATAGGTTTTCATCAAAGACATTTTATTCTTGCAGGTCTAATCTGTCTGCTTCAAATCAAATCAGTGTTTTCACATGTCATTTTAGGGAAATCAATTTAATAGGTAACACACAGCTTTAATAAAGCAGAATTTTAAAAGTCCAAAACATAAGTGTATTTTATATATTGAATTTAATTATTGCTTCACAGAGCCCTCCTTTCCCTCTTTTTTTAAAAAATGTGAATGCATTTGTATATATGCATGTATACACTGGGTTTTGATGTCAATTGGGTTTAATATTGTGAATCAAGATTTAAAAATAATGAAAGTGTGTTTTATGTGATCCGATGACCCAAAACTATAGAAGAATGAGAAGAAAACTTTTATTAATGTGACAGACTAGTGAGGTATACCAGCCATAAATTTGGGGGCAGATGAAAGAAAACGCTTAGATTTACCTCTGTATTCTTCCTTCTGATGTGTTATTCTGAGTGGGGAGGAGCACCGGCCTCTTGGTGTATGGTGCTTAAGAGGATGAGAGCAGAATGTGTATGCTTTGAATTGGAGAGTCTCCTTGGAACCCTGGTGTGTCAGCAGCTGGGAGAGTGGAAGGAGAGAGCAAGTGAGGAGCATCTCTAGTCCAAGGGGCTTTGTATTATGGACAGTAGTGAAAATGTGGTGAAGTGTTTGGCCAAACACAGGGACTGAGTAACCATGGCACCATCTTACAGATGTGACACTTCCCTCTGGCCAGTCTGTTTGACCACAATGTCACTTCTCTTCCTCTTTACACAGCTGCTTTTTGCTTCTGTAATCAGCGTATCAATGAACTGGTACTGGATAGTTAAGTGAGCAAGCCGTCCACCCCGTTTCTACTTATCCAGTTAATATCTTTTGAGCGTTTGCTGTTTAACAAAGCTACATTTTGAAGATAGCCTTAATTTTTTTAAAGATGTATTTATTTTGTTTCATATGCATAAGTGTTTGGCATGTGTGTATGTAGGTGCCTGGTACCAGTGGAGGCCAGAAGAGAGGGTATCAGATCCCCTGAAACTGGAATTACAGATGGTCTTGAACCACCATGTGAATGCTGGGAATTGAACCTGAGTCCTCTGCAAGAGTGACAAGTGTCCTAAGACACTGAGCTTTAAATTAAAGTGTTGTTTAACATATATAAAACATTGCAGGTTGTTCATTTTATGAGAAATTACTCTCTGTAGTTGTAGTGGTACAGTTAATCATGTAAGGTTTCAAATGTACCAGCCCAAAAATTCTTAGAAATACACAGAGGTTTTAGAACAACAGTAAATCCATGCAGTGGTTGTAAAAGTAATATTGGGCTTTTTTTTTTTTTTTTTTTTGGCCTCAGGAGTACACAGTACTAAACAAGCACTGATGTGGATAGGTCAGCTTGACTATTCTATAGTAAGCTCACCTGTCCCCACATTGCAGTTAGGCTGCATCAACTGATCTAGACTGGTTTTCAGGAATGCTCAGCTTTTCCATCCCCTACTAGACAGAAATTCAAGAGAGGGAGTAAGTCTAGGGATAACCTTGAGTATATTAATGGATAAAGAATGAAGGTCTATATTCTGTGCTCAGTAAAGAGAATATACTGTTTTAGCAGCTAATGGAAAATTTTAATTAATTAATTATATAAAGCCCATCATTTTATTTTATTTATTTATTTTTATTTCTTATTGTTTGGTTTTTCTAGATAGGGGATCTCTGTATCCTTGGCTGTCCTGGGACTCTCTGTAGACCATGCTGACTTTGAACTCACAAGAGATCTACCTGCCTCTGCTTCCTGAGTGCTGGGATTAATGGTATATGCTACCTCCTAGCTTGAATTTTATTTTATAAAGCTACATTTTCTACCTGCTACTCAGTAAAATAACTATTTTAGAGGTACAAAATAGTCACTGTTTAGTCATTAAAATCATTTCCCCAAGTAATAGTACAAAGTGAGTTCTGTCTCCTATTCTATAAAATGGGAGCTGGCATAGAAACCATGAGGCTGAATGTGTCCATATCGCTTACAGTGATAGCACAGTACAGACAGCACTCAGATGTGACAGTAAAGCATGGGAAAAAGCAGGTATAGATTTACTTTCTAATAAAATATTAAAGTCTTCCTAACTGTTGTAGTTGGAGGCTAAAAAATAAACACAACTTAGTTTTTACCCCACCTCTCTCTCTCTATGCTTTTTCCTCATCAGTTGTGGTCATTTGGAGTTCTCTCTCTGGTCTTCATATCAGGATAGTTGTATTTTTCCTAACATCATTATATTTGTTATTTATTTTTTTGAAATGTAACATGTGTAAAAATTTTGCATTTGAGAAGTTAAGAAGAAACATGATCTAAATCGTGACACATGCAGTTGTCCCATGTTGTTATGTTTGCTCTTTTGGTTCTGTTTTATGTCTACATTCTTTGTTTTCTTTTTATACCTACTTTTAATTTGTATTGGTTGTCTGTATACTAGATGCTCTATAACCCTTTGTTGGCTAAGAAATAGAATATAACTGTGTATGTAAATTAAAATGACTGGTAGCAGTATAAATATCAGGTGTGAAAAAAAGAGCCAGGTTAGGAAGATAGTTATCCTAATAAATAAATAACTATGCAGAAATCAGTGCTTCTTTGCAAACACTAAAAAAATATTCCCCATTTCCTACTTTTGTATTATTAAATACTTTTTCTCGATATCGTTGAAATCAGGAAGGAGACCGCTTAAGTGATGAAGATTTGTACAAGTTTCTTGCTGATATGAGAAGGCCATCTTCTGTTCTACGGAGGCTGCGACCGATTACAGGTATTTCCAGGTTTTGAATGATGTGGTAATTATCACTGGTGATTATTCACCATCATGTATTCCCTTTTTCCATTTGTCTGGCTCAATACATGTCAGTATTTTTCATCTCACTACAATGTGGGCTAACAATTTGGAATCAGAATTTAGAACCATTATTAAATGAGTTCTAAAATGAGAATGATAACTTATAGTCATGGCTTAAAGTGCATATGGAACAGCAAATATTCAGAAATGGGTCCCTGTCACTGTTAGAGCAAACAGTCCAGAATAGAACTGAACAGGAGTCTGCTAAACCAGATGCTAACATCTGTGGAACAAAGAGCCTGGCAACCTAAAAATCAAGTCATTTTCCTTTTGAAAGTTTGGCCAGTGCTGTGCTAGAGCCCATCTGCTGTGTCTTGTTTTTGCTTTGTTCTTTGACCCAGGGTTCTCTGTGTAGCCCTGGCTGTCCTCTGAGATCTGCCTTCCTTTGCTTGTTGAGTGCTGGGATTAAAGGTGTGCATCAACATGCTCAGCGTGCTGGCTTGTTCTTTAGCTCTTCACTTCACATTCATTCAGATAGCATTTACTACTTTACATGTACTTATGCATAGATAAGTCATTTTAACAATTTGAATCTTGATAAAATGAAATGATTTCAATATCTAAGTTCTTAATAATTTGGTTTCTATACTGCTCATCCCAGATTTTTAAAAAATAATGTAAGAATTCTACTAAGGATATATTAACTATGTTAGTAAACATTCTGTTGCTGTAACAGATTGCTTCAAATGAGAATAAATTACTTAGTCAACTTAAAAGGAGGAATGTTTTTTCTTGACCCACTTTTCAGAGCTTCCAGCCTTTAGGTGAGTGGCTTTGTTTTGGGTGCTCTTCCTGGAGTGCACTGGGTGGAACAAAGCTGCTTAGTTTATGGAGAGCCCAGAGGATGCTCCTTAGGGGCACACTTCAGGTGATGGAACTTCATTCCACTAGGCCCTGCATCCTAAAATCTCTGCCATGCCCCAGTTAGTGCCATGTCCTGCTGGAAAAGTCCTTGGGAGACACTGCAGATTCAAGTGTAGCCATCACAGGTTTATGTTCACAGTTACTTTATAATTTCCTGCAGCTCAGCTGAAGATAGACATTTCTCCTGCACCTGAAAATCCCCATTACTGCTTAACCCCAGAGCTGCTTCAGGTGAAGCTTTACCCTGACAGCCGAGTCCGGCCCACCAGAGAAATTCTGGAATTTCCTGCCAGGGATGTCTATGTTCCAAACACTACTTACAGGTAAGATACACAATTTTGGCGAATTCTGAGATAAAATACTATATATTCTATGTTAAGGTAGAACTAGAATGAAACATTTTAAGAGCCTTATGTATATTTATTACTTTTTATTCCTCTTATGCCTTCTACTTCTTAAAGCACAATATTATTAATAATTATTATATATGTAACAAGCTATACCTGTGTGCCAGGTATGATGTTAATTACCTTACAAAATATAACCCTCATATTCTAGGCAATTAAACTGAAGGACAGAGAAATTTAACATATTGTTGAGCATCACATTTTAGTTTGGTAGTGGCCAGCATTTGATTTTGTGGCTGTTTGGTTAAAGCGTTTAAACTGAAAATTTATGTTTCCTCATATGTTTAGTATTAGTAGAGTTTTGGTTCACACAAGAATCTAATGTATGTGCTTCTGGCATCACGTTGTAGGTAATCAGCACTTGTGGAGTATACGCTGTGTAGACAGCAGTAGCTGTTATTACAGCTTCTCAGGCTGAACACTCTAACTGCAGGTTTTTGCTATACTGTATGAGAATGAGGAAACCTTATTTATTTATTTATTTATTTATTTATTTATTTATTTATTTATTTATTCTCAAGGCTTGACGTCTGTTGGGAAATCTAGCAAGGTATCTCACAGACTATTCAAAACAGAATTTGAGTTTCAGTCTAGACTTATATGCCATCCTAATAGTACTATCATTTCCAAAGCTCCCCAGGCCCTCCCTCACTCCTTCCTTCCTTCCTTCCTTCCTTCCTTCCTTCCTTCCTTCCTTCCTGTTTTTTTTTGAGACAGGGCTTCTCTGTGTAGCCTTGGCTACCCCGAAACTCACTCTATAGACCAGACTGGCCTCAAACTCACAGAAAAGTGCCTGCCTCTGCCTCCCGAGTGCTGGCATTAAAGGCGTGCACCACCACTGCACCACCCGCCCAACACTTTTTACCATTGTATATTTTTAAAACACTAGTGTAAGTTACCATATAGAGCAAATAGAAATATCATGAAATGACACTTATATTTTAAATTTTAATTGTTTTTAAAAGCAGTATAAATACCATATAATGCAAAAATAATATTTTTCTTCTCTTTGTTTTCAACATCTTGTGTGTGTTTTAGTCACACTTAAAATTCTTACTAGCCACATGTGGTTATTGACCCCCATGTTGTATGGCTGCTAATCTCAGATTTTGCTGTATCTTCCTAGGTGATTTTTATTTCCATTTTTGTCTCAGTCAGTCTTTGACATTGCACCTAATAAGACTTTTTCACATTATAAACCTGACCATTTTTGTGTGACTTCTATTACAATCAGAAAATGTATTTATTTCCTTATAATAGTGTATGTGACTCTGTCATCTTCTGATAACCTTTTGTTTTCTCACTCCAGTTTTGCTTCAGTGACCTTCCATTTGTCCTTGAGTACAGTCAGT
Organism: Cricetiscus sungorus; assembly: GCA_030556225.1. Taxonomy (NCBI): domain Eukaryota; kingdom Metazoa; phylum Chordata; class Mammalia; order Rodentia; family Cricetidae; genus Cricetiscus; species Cricetiscus sungorus. The sequence continues at coordinate 99,185,969 of JANBXA010000734.1, read as the reverse complement.
TTTGGCTAACAATTCACCATCAGAATTTCTTTGCCTTTCTCGCTTAAACACTGCTTCCTAGAGGTTTTCAACCTTCTCACTGCTAACTGGTCTACTTCTTCACTCTCCCATCTCCTGGGGGTTATATGTTAATTATGTTAATAGTTTTTCATTTGAATATAATTACTGTAAAAGTCAATGACTTATATTTTATCTGTTACTTCCAGCATCTGTAATATCTTTGGACATAGAAAGCATATAATAAGTATTTATTCAGTAGAGTAGTAGGAGAATGAGGCTTTCAGTCATGGATATGGCTATGACTTCTGGTGACATTTTTTGGATGGTTTAGAGAAAGTTACATATTAACTATTCAGGTTTTTTTTTGGTCTTGATTTTGTTTTTTTTGGTTGTTGTTGTTTTGGTTTTTAGTTTTTTGATGTGTTTATTTTTGAGACAAGTTCTCTCTGTATAACAGTCCTGACCCTGACTGTCCTGGAACATTCTGTAGACTAGGCTGGCCTTGAACTCACAGAGATCCCTCTGTCTCTGCCTCCCAAGTGCTGGGATTATAGGCATGGGCTACCACCATTTGGCATACCCAGTTTTTATATTAATGAAATATGAGGCATTCTCTTGGAAGGTGCAGAGCACACATATTCCATGTAATCGATACTTGATGTGAGTGAATTCCTGGAGCTTAAGTCTTAAGAACACACAAGTGAAGGAAGAAACACCCATATAGTATATACTATGTGTAGCATTTAAAGCACGAAAGTAATACAAATTATTCTACAAGTTACACATGAGACTGCTGGAAAGGACAGGAATAAGAAGGGATTGCATAACCCAAGCTGTATATTACCTAATTCAAAGGCCTTCAATTTTGCTGCCTGCCCAGGAGATCATATTCTGCAAGAAGACCTACAATTTGTATTTCTTCCTCTTACCTTTGCTTGAAATATTTCAGAGTCAGAGAAAATAGTAGTTAGGAACTTACCTTTTTGTTCATGTTTCTGCTGTTGTTGTTATTTAATTATATTTAATATTTTTTGAAAGTTATATGAGTATGCTTGAAGTTCAGAGTAGAATAAGGCTTAAAACTGAAAACAGATTTAAGTTCTACTGCCAGCCTATTCCTGTCTTGATGTCACAGTTCATCTTCCAGGTAAAGGCCTCTTCCTGCTTTTTGTGTCAGTATTAGTTGTATGTGTGTTCATGATTATTATGTAGCTTTTCATGACTGATCTGTGTAGATGAATATGGATTTCAGTTTGTGAATGTTGATGATTATTGCATAACTTCACAACTGAGCAGAGTAGATGACTGATTTTTTTCCTTTGTTTTGTGCAGCTCATCTTTCTCTTAGAATAGTTATCTTATTGTCCCCTCATTAAAACTTCCCAACACCCCTCTCTGGCAGTGAAGAACATCAGGTGGCTTGCCACAGACTGCTCAGTGGGTTGCAGATCTGTGTGGAGACCAAGACTCGGATGACCAGGTCAGGAATGGCTTCGGCTTGACAGACAGACACAAACACACCTGAGGAGGTTTGCGAACTGCTGCAAAGCTTACTTCAAAGTATCGGGTTTTTATACAGAAAGTTTAAGGAACAGATCTTTAGCCACAATTTAAAGATTTACAGACATACTATAAAGGCGTCAACAATTACTTTGAAACATGAGGTCATAAATACATCTAAGCAAGTGTGTAGCCGGGAACCTCTGTTTATTTTGGCCTGTTTATGGTCAGCGTATCAGAGATTTGATTTGTTGAGTTTAGAGAATAATCTTTGTCTCTGGATAGTAAATTTCTAATAGTATTGATTTAAGGGCCCTAAGATCCCAAATTAGAGTATTGTAGTGAATCCCACAGCATGTTTGTTGTGGGCGGGTTAATTACAGGCAGGATATCATTTTGGGCTGCTTCCTACAGCCTTAGCCCTAATTGATTTATCAGGCCCTGGCTGACATCTGAAGTCACAACTGGCGCCTTAGGATCTGTGTCTGAAGGCACAGAGGGCAATACCCACCTATTGACTGCTGATCTGTATCCCTTTCAGTTCCTGAAACTATATCTAAGTGTTCTCTAGGCATCTCTGAATTACTAGTGGAGCTTACAGGCTAAAATATCCCTTGAATAAAAGGCAATATTGTTATAGCACAAAACACATCTAGCACCCATTCCAAACAGCCAGCCACGCAAGCAGCTGCAGGGACCTGAACCACTTTTCCCCAGGAGGCGAAACCACATGTGGTGCAAACCTCTGGACAGATAGCCATTGAGATTTCTCTCAGCATTGCTACACTATCTCCACTGGGGCTGGTGTGGCAGTGGCTGATCCTCTCCTGCCTTGAAGCTTTAGAACAGTGGCATTTTCTTAGCTTGCCAGGCCAGCTCTCTGTAGTTTCTGTCTAGAAGCCAAATTACTATCATCCTAGAGATTCTTTACCGTTACTCATTGTCCATTATTTGCATTGTCATAGAGATTTTTAAAAAATCCACTAAGGGAGTCATACTTCCTATGCTTTTCTTTCTGGATATATTTATTTTACTGAAATGTTTCAATAGTTTCCTAATTATGATGTATGAAGGTACTTTAAAAAATGTACCTGATAATCTTTTTATTTCATTTGTTTATCTTTGAGATGAGGTCTGACCAGGCTGTCCAGGATGGCGTTCATAGCCCCTGGGCTCAGGCGATCTCACACCCCAGCTTGTTCACTCAGTGACTACAAGTACACATTTCCTCACTCGGTGAGGTTTTTTTGAATCTTTATTCCCAGATTGATAGTTCTGCTAGGTACTGGATTCTAAGATACAGATTATTTTTGCCAGCAGCTTGAAAATTTAGCTGTTCTCTTGCCTTTGAATGGTGGTTTTTGAGTTGTCTCATACTGTTTACAAACTTTTTGTATGTTATGGTTACTGTTTACAAACTTTTTGCATGTTATGGTTTCTCAAGCAGTGGTTCCCAACCTGTGTGTCATGACCCCACGCCGGGACCACATATCAAATATCCTGAGTACTAGATATTTACATCATAACTCATAACAGTAGCAAAATTGCAATTATGAAGTAGCAACTAAAATAATTTTATGGTTGGAGTCACCACAACACAAGGAACTATATTAAAGGGTTACAGCATTAGGAAGGTTGAGAACCACTGTTCTAAAGGAGTTTTTCAATTATGTTTTAAAATGTCATGTTGATACTACTTAGTGGTAGATGATAAACATTTATACCTTTCATCCTAAATATTTTCATCTAAATTAGTCTATTTAGTTTCATAGACAGGAATTTCATAATTTCAGAGTTATTATTTCTATATATGAGAAAAATATTAAACTGTGACTAAGTATTGCTTCATTTTTCCAGAATCTTCATACTAAAGGACAAAAGATACATAACATATATAATTGTGTCATGAATAAAATTAAATATTCACATTTCTAGATTATTGTTTGATACATTTATTAAAGCAGGCCAGGATAATTTTATCATAATAGTTTTGTCTGAAAATATAAATCATCATTTTCTATAATTTTTAATGTCTTACAGTGGGCATGGTATAATGGTATAAATGACATCTAGAGAATAATAGCTATGTTGTAGAAATTAAATGGGGTTGAGTGTAGGGCTTTCCAGTATGGGAAAATGGAATCCCATATGCCCTAGGAATTCATGCATTACACAACCTTTGAGAGAGTGGCTTGAAAAGCACTTTAGAGGTATAAATAGGTAAAAGGAGGGATGGAGCTGGTGATAGATACAGTTCATTGGGTAAAGTACTTGCTGTGCAATCCTGGTGACTGAAGTTTGATCACCTAAGAGCTAATGTGGAAGGAAGGAGCCGGTTTTCCATAGCTATCTTCTGATTCCTATATATATATGGGCCATGCATATTCTCCCCCCCCATAATAAATAAAATACAAAATGTAAAGGGAGGTTATGAAAGTTAGCATTGGCTAGTTTTGTGCTTTTAATGGGCCCTTCAGCATCCACAGGACTGATAACCACATGGGTATTTTTTGAGAAAGGATGTTGGTATGTCACTCAGAAAGGATTCTATCTCTGCTTTCCAGATCTGTGATTACAAGTGGAGACTGTCACTTTTATATGACAGACTTTTCCCTGTGTATATGGTCAGTTACTTTTCAATACAGTTACCTGAGAAGAGGCCCCGTGTTTTATCATGGTAAATGATATTTAGACATATAGATATCTTAGCAATCAAGAGTTGGAAGACATAGAACTAATAAGCCACCTAAATGAGGTCTGCATCAAATGACCACTTATGCTGTCATATTAACTATAAAATATCATGTGTAGTTATTACATTAGCATAAACAAATGAGCCCTTTCTTACTGGGATTTTATTAAATGTTTGGAATTTCTTGCAGTGTTACTGCAATGTGTTCCAAATCATTTCTTGATGACTACTGTAGCCTTTGACTTGTACTAGATCAAGGTACATCTAATTGAGCAAATCCTTCTGCTTTTATTGACATCTACTTTTTTTGAGACATGTCCACATAGCACATGATATTCTTGGCAGACTATGAGAGTTGTCCTTTTTCCCAGTAATGGCCTTAGTTGTGATTGCCTGTTGAACTTTTGTATCCTTGTTTTTCTATCTAGTTCTTTTTTATTTTTATTTTTTAAGTGTGGCGAGCAAATGTGATGTAACTAAGACTGTAAGATAAGTTGGCAATTATTAGTGTGAAGATCAGAATAAAGGCACGCACTCAGTTTGTGTGATGTCGCCCTTCTCAGTGGATCCCCTCCTCTTCTTCAGCACCAGTAATCTTATTGTCTGAGAACTGGTTGTTCTATTATATGAAATTCTACACGCGCACATGCACACACACATAATGATTAGTGTAATTAATTACCACTGGCTTCCTCATTTTGTCAGTCTGTATCATTTCATTTGTAGATCTGGGGTGTTCTTCTGTGACAGGTAAGAACTCCAGTAGCCACAAAAACAAATGTTGGTTTTTAAAACCTACTTTGAATTGTATGCTATTTTTTTCCACGAGTTGTTTGATATGCATATAGTGAACTAGTTCAACTCCCCCCTAACGTTTTATTTCAAAGAACAGCTTGCCTAATCAAACCTGGTCAGTGTGAGCACATGGGGAGACCACATGACACTTGCTTCTTATAGTTTGTTTTTGTGTTATGGTAGATCTTCTTTTGCAGAGAAGTTCTTGTTTTTTTGTGTATATGTGAGTCCTATGATCTTACATTTTTTGAAATAATATTTTAGTTCATAAAATATATGGGTTAACAAAGGAAATCAATTATGTTGAATTAAAGTGATAAAAATATTAGGTATATTCTTTATTAATGAATTAAACTGAAACGTTCTGAGGTGCAGTCCTTTAATCTCAGCATTCGGGAAGCAGAAGCTGGGGAATTTCTATGAGTTTGAGGCCTATCTGCTCTACAAACTGAGTTTCAGGACAGCCAGAGCTGTTACGCAGAGAAACCCTGTCTTGAAAAACCAAAAACCAAAACAAAACAAAACCATTCTGTTTTCTGATATAATCAAAAAGACTATTTTCTAAGTAATATTTTGAGATGTCCATAATAGTAGGGATATAAAAATATTTACATTCTTAATATCAGAGATTTTATATTCTGCTAATACTGCTGTGTGGTTCATTTTTTACATTCATAACTTAGTATGAGTGGCACTAAAAATTAATAAAGTCTATCAGTAAACTTTTGAGTTGAGAGACCAATTTCCTAGCACTTTAATATTGCCACCCAAGTGCTTTTAAAAAGTCAAGGTGGTGGTGTGCTCTCCCAGGTTCCCAAGGGGGAGAGAAAGTTCCAGAAATAGGAACAGCATGAAAAGAGTTCTGCTCATTTACCCTAAAACTTAAACAATTTCCACTGAAAGTGTTTGTATAGATTATTTTCTTAAAGGACTTTGAACAGTGATAACCTAAGATCCAGTTTTTAAAAATATTTGTGTGTATTTAAATATACCTTTAGAAGACCACTTAAGTGCTTTCTCTTGCCATGGGAACCCAATGAGGTAATTGGCAGATGACTATTTCTGTTGATGGAATCATAGACTGAAGCTTGTTTGCTTCTCTGAAGATGAGCAACAACAATTCTATACCTTTAAGGTTGCCTATTGCTGTTTCAGTAAACCCAATCATTTATAGGTGTGTTACTATCTTAGAGCATTTGAACTGTAGCGAACAGTTTTAATGAAATTCTTTGTTATATTTATATTTTCTAAAGCTCAGCTGGAACTTCACCATATGAAGGTGTGTTGTAGAGACTTGTTAACCCTACTTTCATAGCCTTGAACTGCACAGTTGACACCAATTGAGTAATTTGCCCTAGGTGATTTGCACCCACGAGGAACACTTTGGACTTTGCTAGAAGGGGCAATTGTTTGATGACTTTCAGTTTTCAAAACTGCAGTGTTAGATAATCACTCAGTAGTGTACATGGGAGTGCATTGCTTGTGGGTGTTAGTGTCAGGGATTAAAAAGAAATATCAAGTACAGAAGGTAGGATATATAAGAATATACATTTGAAATAAGGTGTATAAAGTGGGAATTCAATAAATATTGGCTAATGAATAAATCTCTACTAATGTATGAATGAACTAATTGCTCTGAGTTATGTTACTAGGAAGATGTCAGCATGAAGACATGCTTATTGTAGTATGAGAAAATATGTAAATAAATTACAGTAGCAGGTGATGATGGAATGAGAAATGTGTATACTGGCTTTCATATTGGATAAGAGTAAACTCTTGGTATGAGATTTTACAGTTATTCACCAAGATCAGGTAGATGAATGTTTGATGCTCTTAGCCTTTTAATTACTACTACTTTTCATTTTTTATTATAATCGGATAGGTTTACTTTTCTGTCTATGCAATGCTGCCATTTCAGGGCTACAGACCCAGTGCTGCATAATTCGAAGGAGGATCAAGTCACCATTTACTAGTTCTGTGGAAGAAAGAAGATTACCTTGTACCTCAGAATATAAATATGTCCTATCCAGTCAGAAGGCAGGGGGTGGGGGGTGGGGGTGGGATTGCAGACAGATGGGATTAATTAGGAAAATACCAATAGGATGTTTTGTGCATTTTTTGTTTGGTTTGGTTTTTTTTGAGACAGGATTTCTCTGTGTAACAGTCCTGGCTGCCCTGGAACTCACTCTATAGACCAGGTTGGCTTTGAACTCAAAGAAATCCATCTGTCTTTGCCTCCCAGGTGCTGGAATTAAAGGCATTTACCACTACCACCAGGCTAATAGAACGTTTTAAAGTGCATAATTTTGATTTCAAAAGAGCAGCTTTGTGTTGGTGTAAAATTGTTAAAGAGGAGTCAGGCATGTGATGCATACACACAATCTCTGACTTTAGGGGAGGCTGAGAAAGATGGATGGCATGTTTGAAGTCAGCTGGGCTGATCAGGGTCAGGTACTGGAGATGTTGGATTGCTGGAAGGATTTGTTTGAATCTTGTTCTTTAAGGCAATTGTGCTTCTAACAGGGAAACGGACCCATGAGTATTTAGCAGTAGGGCATATGTGAACCACAGAATAAATATGGCATCTTCTAGGAGTATCACTTCTTTTTGGAGAAAATAACTTTTTTATATAAAGATAGATTTAGGGAGTATGAGATATGATCTATATGTAATAAGATCATATATTGTAAATTAAGATTCTAGTAGAATTTGAAGAGTAGTTTATTCTGTGGCATGTTATTATTATGTAACTCTAAAATCTGTTACAGGGATGTATTTTTATTCCTAGCTGTTGTATTCTATAGTAGACAACCTTAAAGAAAATAGGCACTATGTTGTTATTATAAACTTGTTATAGTATGATTGAATGGGAAATAAAATTAGTGAACTAGGAGTAGTACATCAGGCTAAAGGCAATCCTTGAGAAGAAAGCTTATCAGATTTCAAAAGAAGGTTACAGGATATAAGAGACTGTGTTTACAAGTTTAAGTAAAAAGCCAGACCATCTCGAGGTTCCAGACTAATAGCCTGGTAGTAATGCTATAAAAAATGTAATAGTAATGGCTATAAAAGTTACGAAGATGACATTTAGAGAGGGAGGGAGAGGAGTTGAATTGTTAAGGAGGTGGACTGCTACTTGATGTGTCAGAGGGAGAAATGGCTGGTAAGCAATGTGAGAAGGGGATCTGAACAAAGATTATGGGTTGATTTTATAGTTGGGGAATTCATCCACGGAAAATACAGTCCATGAGGGTAGACATAGTGTTTGAGGGTCACATTTATAAAGGCTGCACTGGGGATGGAGATGGCTCAGTCAGTAAAGTGCCCATTCCATGAGCTTGGGCACCTGAGTTTCAGCTCCCATCACCTACATAACACCCTGGTATGGCAGGTTCAGTGACAGACCTTTGTCTCAGCAAGAAAGGGGGAGAGTGATTGGAGAGGACAGTGACACAGACATCTGTCTGGCTTTTAATGTGCACCCCCACACACATACGTACACTACTTCTGAGCACAAGCATATTTTCCCTTCTACACACAGCTCTCCCTCCCCCCAAAGGAAAGGTTTTATGATGGTAAGAAGATAAGAGGAAGGACTAGACTTATGGAGATGAATCCAAGGGAGGGATAAGCCATGGTGAGCGTAGTGATATTGGAGTGTGATTAGTAATAAGTACCAGAGAGAACAAAGGGAAAGTGGACTGGAAAGTTCCGCTAGGTTAGGCGACTGTGGGCCAGTGCTAAAATCTTCTTCAGACAATGCAGTGAAGACAGGACAATGCTCTGTGATATGTAAAGAAGGAAGCCTTTCTCTACCAGAATAATCTCTTAATCTGAGCATTCTGGGATGGGGGAAGGAAAGGGCCAATTTGTTACTTTTAAAAGGAACAAAGTGAAAAACACCACAGGAGGATTTAAGAAAACAAAAAAGGCAGCTAGAAAAAGCTGCTATGTTGCATAATGAACCATTTTTTTTTTTTACCCTGGAGGGTTTTTTGGGGGTGGGGGTGGGGGGTCAAGGAGCCATGTTAGCTAGCATTCAGTTGTAAAACTCAAATTTTTGGCAGGTTGAAAACTAGCTTTTTCTTTTGTGTTTTTCTCTAGAAAAATATTTATGTAGGACCCAAATAGACCATATGTGTCTCATCTATGTGCTTTTAAAGATTTGTATGATATAGTATAACTTAAAATATTTAGCTGGATATTGATTGAGGTAAGTCACAGTGTAATTTGGATACTACCTATCTTTAAAAACTTGGTTTAACTCAGAATATTGTTGTTGACATTTTTTTGAGATACATGTTTTTTGGAGCTAGAGAGATGGCTCAGGAGTTAAGAACACTGACTGATCTTGCAGAGGACCTGGGTTCAATTCCCAGCACCCACATATCAGCTCACAACTGTCTGTAACTCCAATTCCAAGGAATCAGACACCCTCCATTAGACATACATTCAAGCAGAACACCAATGCACATGAAATATAAATAGATAAATAGATGATAGATAGATTTTGTAATTTATGTATATGTGTATGTGCATATGACTTGAGTCTGTGTGCCTGTGGAGAGAGAAGGCAGCATTGGATCCACCTAAGCCATAGTTTCAGGTGGTCCTGACTCCTCCCCACCCCACAGTGTAGGTACTGGGAAGAGCAACACATGATCTTAAAACCATGGAGTAAAAAATTTGAAACAAGTGCTAACAGGTGATATTATGATACAAATACTTGTATTCAAGGATCCTTGGGGAGTTAAAGTTTGAATTACTTTTTAGAGACAATCATAATCTTCTTGTAATGCCATGTCTATGATGTTTTAAACATGCACACATGCCTATCAGGCTTTAAAATATTTGATAATCTATAATGATTTTTAAGTCTTAAAGAATACACAAAATGTTAGATCTACAACCTGTCTAGGAATAATAAATTCTTATTAAACTCCCATTTAGTGCTACAAAGGCATTCATTCTTATTTTATTCTGACAAATGACACTTAAAATTGCTCTCATAGTATTAACTGTTGAAGTATACAAAATGTTCACAGGGTAGATAGGCTAAATAAATGCTAAGCTACTATATTTTTGACACTGAAAAGTCAGTATGATGCAATAATCCAGACTTACTGCATTGCTGGACATTGGCCTGGTGCAAACCCACCATTGCACTCAGCTTTATGTGATGTCCTTAAAAATTCCTTAATCCAGATCATGTTGTAGCAAAATGAAGCATAATTTTAAAAGTTCCTATTATAGATGTGTATACTCAATTGACTGAATTTAATTCTGAAACTAGTAAGATAGCATTGAGAACTTATAAACACCACTTTTTGAAGTAACATGAAAAATGTACTTTTTTGAAGTTGAGATTTTAAAGTTTTTAATATAAGAATATTTTAGAATTTGCCCATTAGTTATGATTTAGATTAGAACCATGCTTTTGTTTGTTTTTTGTTTTTTTAAGGCAAGGTTTCTTTGTTTAGCACTGGCTATAATGGAACACACACTGTAGACCACACTGGACTCAGACACAGAGATCTGCCTGCTTCTGCCTCCCAGGTGCTGGATTAAAGGCGTGCACTACTACACCCAGCTGATTTGGATCATCTTAAATTGATTTCCACATCAGGAACAAGAACAAATGATAATGTACAAGGGTCGATTGGGAAAGACAAATGGTGTTAAGTTGATGTGATGATGAGTAATCTTAACAGTGACTTTAAAGCTAATTGAAAATTCATTTCTCAAGATTTCCACTCAAGATTTAATACCAGATTATAATGTTACAGTAATCTGTGAGGGTTTTAATATTTAATTTATTGGCCTTTTAATTTGCCTCAGTTCATTCAAAGCTTTCTAAGTTGGTGGGCTGAATCATCATTTTGGATGATTTGATAGAGTGTAGTTTTCCATTCTGAGGCCTCCAGTAGATCCCTCTTCTCCTGTCTGGCTTGGATTTGGCTCTGGGTTTGTTGTATTTACCATTTAGGTTGTTTTCTCCACACACGTCATGCCACCACCAGCCTCCTAAAGGAGAGAGATCTGTGATTTAATTGGATAATGCCTCCTGTCTAGTAGCTTTTAGATGTTTTTCATGATTATATCTTTATTTCATATAAATGATGTAATATTTGTATTCCAGTATTAATTAATCTGTGTAACTCACATACATCATCAAAGTAGAGTGTTTGAGGAGCATCACAGGTAAAAAATAGCCAGCCAAATCAGAGTTAGCACTTGAAACTACAACCAACAGATTTTTGTCTTTGGAGACAATGCTTAATTGAGATTATTATTTAGAATCCATATTATAGGTACTAGTTAAAACTGTATCGGGATACTTCGAAGAAAAAGTATTGGCATTAATGAAATACCTGAGTAACTTTCTGGACAGTAGACCTGTCCCTTTGCTCTGTGATCCCAAGTAGAAAACATCAGATCTCTGTGTTCTGGGAGTGCCTCAGGGACATTGCCAGCAATCTCAGCCAGATGTAGCGTATAGTTGGTTTCATGATTTCCGAGGCGAAGGGAATATTCAGCATAGTGCTTGCTGTCTTTCCAGTCTTGTAGCTCAAGTCGTAAGACGTAGTTAGATTGTTTTACTATGGCATAGATCTTCTCTAGGCCCAGCCAAAATTCTCCTAAAGAGAAAAGTGGGGGGTGGGAAGAACCACTATGTATTGTTAACTACAGATCAGGTCTGTTAGTTTTTGTGTGTGCATGCACCAGGCTGTCACTGTTTAGCTCAGGCTGTGATTTCAAGTATGTATAATCATGTTTCCTGGCCAGTTTCAAAAATTATTTTCACTTAATTGAAGAAAATGAGTTGTTTCTAACCCCTTGGTTACTTTGAAGTCTTGTAAAGCATTTATACTATTGGTGTTGTGTGTGTGTGTGTACAATGTGGACACTTGGGAGGTTGGGCAGAAAGAATTGTTCAGTCCTCAGCTACACAGAGCTGTTTAAGGCATCCTGGGCTACATAAAACCCTATCTCAAAAACCCAAAACAAATCCTTTCTAAAACTTTATTAGTGAGCACTTTTGTGAAACGCATGTCTATATATAAGTATATGTACTGTCCCTCCCTTTCTCTTCCCCTCTGTTTATGGAATTTTCTTTTCTCTCTCTTTTTTTTTTCTCTGAGTTCTGGGCACTGAGTCTGACTTCATGCACATCGGAGAAGACTGACCCACTGAATTATACACCCAGTTTAACTGTCCATTTTTAATGTGTGACTTTTTCTCTCTTGTTGATTAAGTCTGTGTTTTTGTCTTGATAAGCCCCAACCTTGCTTCAAATGTTTTTACAAAATGTTTATATATGACATATTATTATAGATATTTTTTAGGTTTGGTCATTGATAGAGTAATATCTACTTGTACCTCATTATATATCAGATATTCATTAATATGCCTACATTCTCTCATAAGAATACTATTATATATTCAGTTTTGGATAATAGTGATAACATTTTTCTCAAATGTGAAGTTTTTTTTTAAAAAAGAAAAAGTATCTCATAAATTTAAAAAAAACATTACATTTAAATGTTTTGTTATTAGCATGTTTTCTCTGTAATTAAAACTATTTTCATTTGGAATTAAAAACAGTAATATAAGTAGATCATTATACAACCTATATTTAATAACAAAAATAAATATTTTGTTATTGCTGTTGAGTTAGGAAACCACATAAGGATTATTAATGGAATTATTTTCTGATTAGAAATAAATAAGTATTTGAACTGCATATCTTTTATTTTAGTGTTAACCTCAGTCTCAGAAGAGGTTAGAAGTACAAAATAAGCCTCCTCTTTAGGGATTTAATTAGTACTGTAAATAGAGAATTTTAAAAATAGTCAAGTACTGAATCTTAAAAATTTTAGTATAATAATATATGCATTCTACTTTATAAGTGAATACTTATCAATTCACAAATATCCATAATATGTTTTTGGATTTTAAGTATCTGCTTATTTTATATTCTTTTACTTATTTTTATAGTTTAGTTTTGTGATCAAAATAGAATATTCTGCATTAACTATATCACAGAGAGCCACAGTTGTATAGTATATATTTATAATACTTGAATAAAATAAAATTAGTATTTAAGTAACTTTCCCCTGGAGAAAGGCTCTCAGTATTTGGCCCAGACTGGCCTTGAACTTTCAATCTTCCTGCCTCATTCTAATCCCACCCCCAACTCCCTCAGTATTAAGATCTCAGGCCTGTATCAGCACATCCAGTTAATACTGTTAAATTAACAAATAAATGAGTAATGCAAGGAAATCACTTTACCAGAAAATCTTCCAAAACCATTTTTGTAGTTCTCCCATGTTTCATTGAAGTTTTGTGACCCATCTTTACGGTGTTGAATTACTGTCCACGGACTACCTGGAGGGTGTGAATGGATGTAGTTATTTTTAGTAGATTAATGTTGATGGGAAAAGTGATCATGTTTTGAGATTGGTTTTTATGAAGTGATTTGTTACGTTGATACTATTAGTCAAGGTAATGCACTTTATTATTTATTTTAGTACAAAATTTGCATGAATAATCACATTCTGTTGATTTATATCAGGCTTAGTCTTGAGTTTCTTGAATTTACTCCAGCCCGTTCTCTGCTTAGGCAGACTTTACCTGATTGGGTGTCGCAGTACACATAAAGCATTTGAGAGTTGCTTGGTCTAATGGCATACACACCGCTTGTATGTTCACCTCTGTTATAAATGGCAGAGCAGTCAGCAGGAAGGTCTAGGATTAACAAACATAATAATGTAACATATAAGAGTAGAAATACTTTAGGAGCTTGAAATTTCAATGCTGCTTTATGGGATTGCTGTGAATGCTCAGTAGTGTTTATGTTAAGGCATGTTTATTAGATGGCAAACTATCCAAATAACATTAAAATAACATTTCCAACTTATTTAAAAGGAAATCCACAAATGAGAATTTTAAAAAGCATTGTTGTTTTTGTTAGGCAAAGTAAGAATATTAAGTAGAGGAAGTTTAGTTCAGGGTTTGGTTCATAGCTGGAATCAACAGATGTGTAGGAGTAGTACAGGAGGAGAGCTGGCAGGTATTTTTCATAAGTGAATTACATAAAAATAACTGTTGGGAACATATCATTTTGTTACAGTCTGACTGGAAGTAGTGATTTTGTTACCTGGAACTGGTTATATCTGTGAAAGACTTTAAGCTGACAAGAAAGCAGAATTTTTGAAGAAAATTTTATAATCTTTCAGTTTTTAGAAGTATTATTTTTTTTCTCTATACACATGAATGTATTTTGTTTGTTGCTTTTGAAAGTAATATTCAAATAATGACTTTGAGCCCCTGTATAGTTTTCCAAGTGTCTATAAACATGAACTTACTCCTTTTCTCCACTGCAGTATCATTTTCTATCTATGAAACTAATAATTGTTCCATGTTTTTATATCAGCTTCATATCTTAATGCTGTGCATAGTGTTAAATGTTTAAAAAAAAAGTGTCGAATTAAGTTGACATTTGGTGATGGCATTTGATACACATGTCATTTTTTTTAGTCTTTTAGTCTAGATCAGGTCCTAAAATAGGGAATTTTAGATAGGAAACCCCCCAAATTATCTTACCATCTTGTTCTATATTTTTTGTTTCATTCGGCTGAAGAGGGGGAGTAGTTCTTGGTGCTCTTGATTTAGAAGAAGGGGAATTTTCTGTGGGTTCTTGAATACCAGTCTTTCTGAGCTGATAAAAGAATATAAATCTACATTTAAAATGCTATTGGATATATGGTTATAGAATCCTGGCTAAGGATATTAAAAGTACAATTATGCATACATCGTCTTTCAGTTTAGAATGTTGCTGTTTTCTGTGCTAAGTGCAATAAACTGGGCTGGAGATACAGCTGAATGGCAGCATGCCTTCTGAGCATGCGCAAAAGTCTGACCTCAGCTCCACAAAGAGCAAAGAGGAATAAACAGTGCTCTCCAGAATATACAGACATTCTGTTCTGGAGACATTTAATCAAGTGTATTATTTAATGAATAACAAAATTAAGAGAATAAAGCAAACAAAACAAGAGAGACATTGATTAAAAGGAAAAGAATCAGTAAGGCTATACACTTTGCTTAAAATATTTGAATATATTCTCTTTCCAACAGTATGTATCATAATCTCTGCCAACTTTATTATCTTTTGTGTGTTTGAATATGACATTGCCATGGTCAGTTCAAATACTAAGTGTCTACTATGTGTTGTACAATATTTTGTATGAAAGGTTTTAGTAAATAAAGCAATGGAGAAAGAATCCCAGGTTCATAGATCTTCCAGTTTAATTCAAGGATAAGCAACAAATAACATTATATTTATATTAAATGTAAAGATGCTGAGGAGAGGAACATAATGTGGTAGCTCTAGGGGAGACCTTCTGTTTTTTATTAAATGGCCTGAGGCAGCTTCATTGAACATTTTGTATTTGATGAAAGTATATGAGAAGTACAGATACCTGACAAAAGAGCATTCTAGACAGATCACACAGTCAGGCCTTGGGGCCAGTGCGTGTCATGCATGCTCTTGAGGAACAGCAAGAAAACCAGTGAGATGAAGTCAGTAAGATGATGAAGGGCCAGGTCACCACAGGTTCTAAGAGTGGTGGTGAGTAAAATAGGAAGTGTTGTGGGGAGAACAGAGTCATGACCTGATTTAAAGTTTAATAGGATCACTTAAATGGAATCTGTTATGAATGTTTTTTCTTTGCAGTTGACGTGATAGGCTCTGCTGTTTTCTTTAGGACATGTGAGGAAACCACAAGACAGGTTGCCTAGACTGTTTTGCAAGCAGATGACTAGCTGTGGAGTTCTGTCCTAACAGTCTGTGTTTATATCAGCCAGTACAACAGATCCGACATTAGGCTGACTTACCTGACTTTCTATTTCTTTTATCTGATTGTGCTGTTGACTCAGTTGCTTATATTGCTCTTCCACAGTCTGGAGGAGGTCTTTGATGCTGTTATCTTGCTGTTCTACAAAACTCTGCACACAGATTGTAATTGGTTTAAAATTTCCTCATTTATTTATTTGTAACAGTCATCTAATTTTAAACTAGTAATGGGCCAGAAAAGTGAACATTGGCTGTCATTGTTACTTTTTCAAATAATGTTCTTTTGTTCTTATATTAAAAAATTGCCATATCAAAACTTAATTTTAAGTTTTAATCTAAACAAAACAATGTTTCAAAGGAATTAATATATTAATCTGTTTTTGTTTATGGAAGAGAAGAATTAAATGTATTTTACTTACCTCTAGTAATTAGCAGTAACATAATAATCTTATAAATTTTATTACTTAACTGATATTTAATTATCATCTGAAATGTAAATTTTTAGCTCTTTTCAAATACAATATTAGGTATGCAAAACCTGAATTGAAGTTACAGAAAATTTTATTTCCTTGGAAAATTTCTTTCTGCAAAATACTAAGTACTTTAGTAATATAACAGTATTTAAAACAGTATGTCTTAAAACTGTATTTTAAAAACCCACATCTCAAACAGAATGCTGTGATTGCTACTTACTTTAAGGGATGTCACTTCTGGGTGCTCCTGAGCCCCGGGTTTGCTTTGAATTAAGTTACTCAGCTGCTCCTCCAGAGCACTGACTTTGTGCTGAAGTGCAGTTTTCTCCTCTAGTAGGCTGTCGAGTTTAGAGTTGAGTTGCAGTGACATGTTCTTCACCTCCTCGTTTCTGACTCGTAATTTGGATGTAGTTCTTCTTAGTTCCTTTTCCTCTTCTCTGATTTCGTTGGTTTGAAGTGATAGGTCATAAAAAGATTGGTCAAATATGTTGAGTTTCTGAAATATGTCATTAATTTGGCCCTTAGTCTTATGGACAAAATCTTTAAGTCCATGTCCCAGCTGAAGGAGGCCATTGGCTAAAATTTTGACATCATCTAACATAGCAAACCTTGATTTTGGCTCCGAAGACACAGAATCAAATGATGAATTGTCTGAATCAATTCTGGAAGAAATTACTAGAGGTACAATAAAAAGAAATATTTTAATTGTGTGCATTTTTGTCCCAATTATTCAATTACAAGCAATTTGGAACTACTTTCTCCTATAAGGAGACCTGAACCTCTTGACTTTATATACACGACTATTTGCATCATGCACACAGCTGGCAGATGAATGTAGTTAACGATTAAACTGTGCTAACTTGCACAAATGTAACCCTCCCCCATGTTGAGTTAGATCAATGTCAAATGAAATTAAGGAAATGAGCAACTAACAGGAGGTGATTTTAAAAATTGTTAGTTAAATTTGCCATATTGAGATTTATGCTTTTATTATGAAGGCATCTACCTAGTTTTTTAAGTTTATTTTAACATTTCTTTTACTATAAGATTTACAAATAAACCTTAAATTTTGATGGGTAAGATTGTCATTAAAATTGAGGAAAATTAACTATATGTACCCCTCGTTCTAATTTGTTTATTCTAGAAACAGCCACCCTTCCCCAAAAGCCTTATGTAAAGTTTTTCCCCGTCCTTGCTGTGGTGCTATGGTTGTCATTGCTGTAGCTTGTGTTTCTGTATACGTCAACATATAACTATGTATTTTTATTTGTCACTATAGCTACTGGTTAATGCCTTTATTTCACATATGCCTTAACCATTCTTGTATGTTATCACAAAATTCCCAACATAGTGTCAGAAAAGACATTTTTCTCCCTTTCCATTGTTTTCTTGTCTCTATGTCATAGGCTCTATTCCTATGAATAGAGCCTATGTGGCAGAGCAGTATATATGTGATTATCTGAACTAGAATTAAATTTTAATGCCACCAGTGGCAGAGAAGATTAGGCCACCATATATTTTTCTGAAGTTAGTGAGCTTAGTAACAGTTTTGTTGCTGTAAATTTAACAAAACTAAAGATTAATAATATACTTAAGAGTAAATGTTTTGGTGTTCCTAATTGATGTTAAAAGGAAATATAATAAACACTTAAGTTATGGTTGGTTGTATATTAACCACCATTATTATCTTTAGTATTAGTACAAAATATTTAGGAAAATTGACATGTCAAAAATTACTAAGAATGTGAATTCTGTAATCTCACTCTTTTATCTGGTTCTAAAAGTTAGCTCTAATGTTTTCGCTTTAAACAAATTATTTAATTTTCCCATACATTGGTTTCCTCATTTATTCAGATAACTGTTCTTTGTGATTTGTGGTTTGTTTTGTTTTAAGATAGTCCTGTTTTATAGCTCAGGCTGTCCTCAGATTTGTGATGATTTTCCTGCCTTAGTGATGAGATTATGGGCATTTATCACCATGCATCAGGATCATGTCTATAACTTTACAATTAAAAAAAAATGTGTATGCTGTGTAGTAGGCACTACATATTGTGTATCAGCTATTCCTTGAAATTAGAAGTGATAGGGTTACACTCACCATATTTATTGATGAAGACTTTTAAGATTACGTAGACATGGGAATTTTGCTGTTATCTAGGTCTTAAGAGGTTTGTTCTTAGAATCTTCGTGAGTAATTGTTACTTTTGATTAGTCTGTGTATGTATGTGTGTGTGTGTGTGTGTATGTATATATATATGTATGTATGTAAGTATGTAAATATGTATGTATATATTTTCCCCTTTTCTTTTTGGGAGGTGTATGTGGGTGGTGGTGCACCTTGAACCTAGGACCTTAGCATACCACGTAAGCACTCTCCCTCTGAGAAATTTCCTCAGCCCACCCTGTGTGTAACTTTATTTAAGTATGTATTACAGAGTTTTATAAATACTTTTGGCAGAAATAAATAATACACAAACATGTACATACACTTCCACTAATAAATATGAAAACTGATCAGTATCATGTCCTGTGCACTGATGTGTGTCAGTGAATTATGAAAGTGTATGTTGAGCTAGATTGAGCAGTCACATTTTCTCCTTTCATGGGAAAAGGTAGTGATCCTTGGTCATGCAGAGCATATTTCGAAACTTTTCTTGACTAAGCTGTCAACCTTTGTGGTTCAAAACAGTTGACCTCGGAATTCCATCCACCCAGTGGAAGTGCATGGTGGGCCAATCTCTTTACTTTGTTACACTAGAAATTGGGGGTTTTGTATGTTTTTTTTGGGGGGGTCAGAGGATTATTAATAGACATCCTACCTCCTCCTCTGTACAATGCCTTATGCCTTATAGAAGCAATAAACATTTATGGGATGGGCAAAAGAGTTTTACATATAACAAAGCATAAAATTTACATGTAGCAGATGCAAACTGTTTTGATAAAGCAGCTTCCTTGTAAAGAAGGAGCTGTGAAGAAGATCCCCCTTTTAAAACAAATTATTTTTATTTTATGTGTGGGAGTGGTGTGTTTGCATGTATGTCTGTGCAGATGGTTGTCATCTTCCATGACTGAGTT
This sequence comes from Cricetiscus sungorus, assembly GCA_030556225.1. Classification (NCBI taxonomy): domain Eukaryota; kingdom Metazoa; phylum Chordata; class Mammalia; order Rodentia; family Cricetidae; genus Cricetiscus; species Cricetiscus sungorus. The sequence continues at coordinate 99,166,579 of JANBXA010000734.1, read as the reverse complement.
AGAGACTGTTATTAGCTGCCCTGTGGTAGCTGGGAATCAGTCTTCTCAGGTCCTCTGGAAGAGTGGTCAGTGCTCTTTATCACAGAGCCATCTCTCCATTTCCCCAAAGGGGGCCCTTTAAATAGAACTCTGCTCAGATATGTGCAAAAGCAAAAACTTAAGCCAAAGAAAACAAAACACTGTTAAGCAAACTTAGTACTTGATTTTAGAATCTATTTCTAGGAGTTACCATATAAAATTTCCTAGCTACACAGAAGTCTAGGACACTCAGCAAACCCTCACTTCCTTACTTATTTGTGTGTGTGTGTGTGTGTGTGTGTGTGTGTGTGTGTGTGTGTGTTTATCTCCCTGCACTCAAGAATTTTTGCTGCATGGTTTGTTGTGTTTTTCTTTGCAGACTCAGGTATTTTAGAACCTATAAAAATGAAAAATTTGACTCTTTTCTATTAATACTTTATTATCTACTACACCAGATTTCTTGAATGACTGACTATCTATCCTATCTATCTATCTATCTATCTATCTATCTATCTATCTGTATATATACATATATATGTGTGTATATATATATGTATGTATGTATATATATATATATATATATATATATATAAAATCTCAGAACATGTAGTTCATGTCACATATACCTATAATGCCCAAGACCTTATTCTTTCAGAATTTATTTACATAGAAATAATTTTAGATTTACCATGATAGGTTATCTATAGCTTTTGTTTTCTTATCTATTGAGACAGTCTCCTTATATGTTCCAGACTGATCTTGAACTCCCATTCTTCCTCAAGTGTTAGGAATACAAGTGTGAAATCTCCATGTCTTTTTTTAAGGACTCAAAAATATTCTATTTATGTCACCTCCTATTTGTAGATGGATCTTAATTTAATCATGCCTGTTAGTGATCAATAAGTATTTTCAGTTTTATAAACAATATGCATAGAAAGTATTTTCTGTATCTATGGGAAATATTTTTGTGTAGGCACATACGTTATGATTGCTTTCGTGAAATTCTTTTTCACATTGTACCAGTTTACATTTATGTCAGTCCAAAAATTATCTCTTTTGCTGTACACTTTCAGTATAAAAGACAGTATTGGTAAATATAATAGGCATATATGTATCTATGCTACTGTCTTTGAGAATTATCTGGACTTGTGTCTCTTATAGTTTGTTTCTATCTGGCAGATTTTAGGGATATTCTCATTTATATAATAAGTAGTATTTCTTCAGTTTGCCATTTTTTTTCCTCCCTGGATTTATGGTTCTGTTTTCTGTGAGAAATTTTAAAAATGTATGTCTTTTATGATTTTTCTAATTTATATTAAGAAATTCTTTCTCTTAATAGTCTTTTCAAAGCTTCTCTTATACTCTTTATGGTTTTGTTATTGGATCCTTTTTTATTGATTCCATGTTAAGTAAAATGTTTGTCTTTTCCTCTCTAAATGACTAGTCACTTACTCTAACACTTTTCCTTTGCCTGCCATATCCTTGCTATGATAGCCTTTGAAATACTCTGGAAGAGTACAGACTTGGTATGTTTGAGAATTTTCTAGTGGAGTTTTTGGTCATACAAGAAATAAACTAGATTTGATTTCATGTCCTTCTTATTTAAACCAGGTTGAGTTTAAAATTGTATTGTTTATTGTGGAAATCAAACGGTTTATAGGTAATGTTCACACAATTCTCATTTAACTTGGAACCCCAATTTTTATGTGTATTCTATACTATATACTCAAGAATTATGAAGAAAGTTATTTTAAACATTGGAAGATAAAGCAGTTACATGAATAAAGTATTGTCCTTACAGAGTTTGGTCTCTTGGAGAACTATAGAAGATATGTTAAAATATATATTTGCATATACACACAAGGGTTATCCCTCAGTGAGTGTTCAGACTGTAATTTGGGGAAAAGTTTCATATTCAAAAGAATTAAAACCCCTTAGAGAAATGCTTGAGTCTAGGCTGGTGGAAAAAAATGTATGAGAACATGGATCTTCTTATTATAAGAAACAGCAGGAAGCTGTTCTTAACTATATAATGAGGTTAAAGCCAGTGGGCTACATGGGGCCCTTTCTCAAAAATAGCTAGTTAGCTAGCTAGCTAGCTACCTACCTACCTACCAACCATCTACCTAATTAACTATCTATATAACTAACTAACTGAGTGAATGAATGGATAATATATGTATATTTGGTCTACTCGAGACCCTTTCTCAAACATAAGTACATAAAAAGAAAAAGAAAGTTCATAGCTAAATCAATGCTTGTATCGCTTTTGCATACCTTTCTTGTTATTTTGGTCTGTTTACAGGTATTTCTGTCCCACTAAACTACTTGGCCCCTTGTTCCCCATGGCCAGGGAATGGCTTTTATATATTACCTATATTTAAAAACAAGTTATCATCATTAATGTGGAGGTCAGGTGGTGAGCACACCTTTGAAGGTTAGAGGACAGTTTTGTGGAGTCACCTGTATGGGCTCTAGGACTTAAATCAGGATGTCAGGCTTGCACAGCAAGCTTATTACCCATGGAGACATCTCATTGGTCCTTTACATTTTCAAAATTCATTCTAAAATTTGGGGTGTGAGTATGTGTTTGTGCGTGTGCATGTGTTCATGTGCACACACACACCACTGCTTGCTGTAGGATAGAGGATAACTAGCTCTAGTCCATACTCTTATCTGAGGTCACCAGGCTTGGTGGCAAACATGTTTACCTGCTGAACCATCTCAGTCAGCAGTCCAAATTTAACGTTGGCTTCCTTAGCATTCTGTATAACATTTATGGGTTGATCAATAAATATTTTAGTTGGCTAGTTATGGTCATACTTGATTTCTCATCTTTTATAGTTAACAGATGGTTCATCATAACATTTTTTAAAATTGTCTTGTGCATTTGTCATATTTTGAGTACTGTTCTCCATTTCATTAGTATTCATGGATACATGCTTTTTGTCAAAGACATTCCTGTTCTTTATCATTAAACATTGATTTGTTTTCACTGAGAGAAATTTTAAAGTAGAAAGATATAAAAATGAGCTGAGGCATAGTGGTACACGCCTTTAACCCCAGCACTAGGGAGACAGAGGCAGGTATATTTCTTTGTTCAAGGCATATTTCTTTGTCCCCTAGTCTACAGGGGAAGTTCCAGGACATCCAGGGCTGCACAGAGGAATCTTGCCTCAAAAAAAAAAAAAAAAAAAAAAGGCATAAATAAGTAAGGAAATAAGTAAACAAACCAATAAACATAAAGCTGCCAGTATTAGTAATTTAGAAATACAGTTTTACCTGCCTTCTCTTTTTTGCTTCTCCCTTCCCTGTCATTCCCCAACACAAGTTACTATACTGAATGTTCCGTAAACATGATCATGCCATTATGCCTCCCTATTCTGGAGACTTCCTGTCACCATGATTTAATTAACCATAGCTTCCATATCTTTTAACCAAAGTGCTTGAAACTAGAACTGTTTGATATTTTGAAATTGTTTAGAATATTGAGTATGTACTGGAATACCTTGGGGACTGGGTCCCAACTCCAAGGATGGAATTCATGTATGGTACATACATATAGTGTGTGAAGTAAATTTATGCAGTATTTGAAATAATGCATTGTGTACTGTATTAAAGAAAGCTTGTATACACTAAACCATCAGGCTTGTGATATGATGCTTAGAAAGTTTCATTTAAAAACAAAACAGAACAAACAAACAAACAAAAAACAGGCACGAAGCTCCACGCTTGAGGCAGAAGCAGATCTCTTTGTGTTTGACCTCAGCACGGTCTAAATAGAGAGTTCCAAGCCAGCTAGGAATACATAGTAAGTTCCTTTCTCAAAAATAAATAAATAAATAAATAAATAAATGAATAAATAAATAAATATTTAAAAAAAGTAGAAATTCTGTGAATAAAACCTCTTAAAAATTTTAAGATGGGAATATTGTGAATTTTTGTTGTTTAACATCGTGATGAACAATATATATTTTATAGTGCACTTTATTATTGATTATAAAAATATTGAAATGAATTACTTTTATCATACTCATTTATTCCTATGTACATCCCTATGCATAGACGAGGAGTTGTTGAGTCAAAGATATGCTCATTAGGGGCTGGAGAGATGGCTCAGAAGTTAAGAGCACTGATTGCTTTCCAGAGGTCCTGAATTTAATTCCCAGCAACCACATGGTGACTCACAACTCTCTATAATGAGACCTGGTGTCCTCTTGGTGTACAGGCATACGCATAGGCAGAACACTGCATACATATTAAATAAATAAATAAATCTCTAAAAATATGTTATTAAGAAGTTATATACTGCTTCCTAAAAACCTTAGACCTGTTTCCATTGTCCTACCAGTTGGTTTTCAGGGTCTTATTGTTATTAAAGTTTTGATCATCAGCTCTAAGTGAGGATCTTCACATTAAATAACTCTCATTTTTTAACCCTTTATTTTTGTGTCTTTGGTTGAATTATTTTTCTTCTTTATGTTGACAGCAGGAACTAGTAAATTGTGTAAGGTGTACAATTTTGAATTGGAGAAATATCAAATACATGTAGGGTAGAATATAATTATTTTATAATAACCACCTGATGTATATTTTTATTATATATATATATATATATATATATATATATATATATATACATACACACACATACATGTATTTGTTTGTATATGTGTTTACATGCTCATGTGTGTGTGCATATGTATGTCCTTGCATGGAGGCCAGAGTTCAACTTTGGGTGCTTTCCTCATTTGATGTTCAACATACTTTTTGAGACAGGATTTCACACTGACCCTAGGGCTCAGATGATAAACTGAGAGGCCCCAGGGGCCTCCTGTTTCTGTCTGCCCAGTGCTGGTATTCCAGGCGTGTCTCCAATGTCTGGTGGATTTTGGAGCTTGAACTGAGGTCCTTTTGTTTGCATGGCCAGCACTTTACTAATATAGTTTTGAATGATAATGTGTTATTTTGTTCTTCATAAGGTCTTGATCAGATTCTTATAAAAAAACATTTGTGAAGATCGTCTTATTTGTATCTGCCTAGAAGAGATAGAATCAGAGCTGTCAGTGGGCAGGGGTGGCTCATGTGCAGGTGGGTCTGTGTGAGTTTGAGCCCAGCCTGGTCTAAAGAATGAGTTCCAGGACAGTCAGGACTACAAGAGAAATCCTGTCTTGGAAAACAAAACAAAAACAAAAACAAACAAACAAAGAATTAGAACTGTCTTAAATTCTTGGTAATGTTTAGGCTCATACTTAATTCTCAGAAGCTTCTTATAGAGGAAAGAGAATGTTCGGAGTCTGGCTGGTTTATTGTCTATCTTCTGCATTGATATATAACCTCATTGCATATGAATAACAGTTATGTTTCTGGGTCTCAGTTTGTTTGTAGAATCAGGGTATATTTGATTGCTTTGTATTTGAATGTTTCTCTAAGGATCAAGTACATGAAAATACTCAGCACAGGTACTGGCAAATAGTAATTGAGTATTTTTGCATCTGTTTCTTTTGTGATGTTTAGTGAAAGACATATAATATTCTTAGATATGTATTCATTATAACTTTTACACACAATAGTCTTAGATAGGAACTCACTGTAATTTACACTTTTTGGTTTTACAGGAATCTTCTCTACATTTACCCTCAAAGTCTTAATTTTGCCAACCGTCAAGGTTCTGCCAGAAACATCACAGTGAAAGTACAGTTTATGTATGGAGAAGATCCGAGTAATGCAATGCCGGTAAGAAACATTCTTTAATGTTTTCTCTTTTTCAGACTTTATTCAAATAGATGAAATTTCTGTTTTGTTTTATATCACTGACTGGTAGCTCTAAACTGGAATTTAATGTGATCCTTTAAACCAAATATCTAACTGCAAAACTTCCTTAGTAGTATACTTACTTATAATTATTTCTGAGTACTCTGCATATGTTAAGACTCATAGAGATGCAAAGATGAATAAGTCTATAATTAGAGAATGTAGTGCAGTGAGAGACTTTAGCCACGTTCACCCAGGGAATACTCTCTAAGAACAGATAATTTTCCTTTTGGCATTTGTGATACTGATTTTCCTCAGCACCTCGCCTCCCCCGCCCCATGAATGGCAGTTGAGGGAGGTAGGAGGTGATGTTGCAATTTGCAGATGGCTCCTGGAGAATAATATATGTGGCTCTCCATTTTTGTCATGAAAGCGACCATCTCCGGCACACATTAGGGAGTTGTTAAAACTCCCAGTGCCCAGGCTGAATCTCATTGTAATTAACTCATCTCTGTAGCTTCTAAACTAGCACTTTAAAGAAATTATCATCAAGTGATTAAAATTTGTACCAAATGTTGAGAACTGTAATATGTGTTATTGGAAGACATATAGAGTCAAAGGGAAAGGTGTTCAGAGGCGGGAGAGGATGCCTAACTGATGACAAGGGAGCATCTTATGAAGATCCTGTTCTAAAGTGAAAGGGTAGTGACAGTGAGTCTGGATAGTGAAATGTGGAAGGTCCACAACTGTCCCTGAGAGTGACGAGTACCACGAAGCTGCCATTGAGCCAGAAGTGAGGTAAGACAAGTTAGAAATCTATTGTGACTAGCCTGTAGTGATTCTTGACTACCACAATTGTCATTGCTAATGAATTTAAGTTCTATGACAGTAGAGATTTTGGGGCAATTGAAGTTGGAATCACAGAATGGGCATATGCTCTGGCAGATTTAGCTCAGACAATGTAATGAGAATGCTTAGCTGAGCGTGGGTTCATTGTTCATGGGGCCTTATAGTATCCTTCAAATTTGTCTTTTAGTCAAGTTCTATATTTTTTTCTACTCAATAGGATATATGTATTTTCTTCTTTCCTATTGCCTCAGTTGTATCCACTTGTAGATCTCCTTGACATCAGTGAACACAAATTATTCATCTTTGTATCCTCTTGTGACAACTGTTTCAGATTTTTACATAAAACAAGTTGAGTTGAATAAGTATTTGTTGAATATGTGTGGAATTTATTCCTGAGGCTTAAAATTAGCATTTTGTTCTTTACCAGATTCTTATTTCTGCTAAATGAATAAATGTGCTGTTTTAATTGAAGTAATATACTGTGAAAGCAAATAAAGCAGATACTCTCTGTATATTAGTTGCTATGTGGATTTGAACTTTACGAAAGATGTCGTATATGTCAAAGAACATGGCATTGTGTGTTTACCAAAGTCTTCCATGCCTTAACATATCCCTGGCTTCTTCCACGTAGCAGTAGGGGCACCCTACCTACACTGGCAGTGAGACCACTCCCTCTTTGCTGTTAGGACAGCATTTTCTTTCACAATATGGTTGCATGCTTATTCATTGTATGTATTAGATTGTGAGCTCCGTGAGGGCAGGGACCCTGTCTTATTCATATCTGTATCTTCATGTTTACCATAATGCTTGCCACTTAATTATTACTAAAACTGTTTTGTTCAGGGACCAAAATACATCTCAATGATCATAATGGAATATATTCCACTTTGTTTTATTCTGGTTGCATATATAAATATTTTGCTTTGTGAAAAGAAATAGCTTCTAAAGGGAAAATGGTTTTCTTTCATCTGTACATTATTATTTATATGAGAATATAATGTTTCTATGTTAGTATAAATGGCTGCTATGAAAATACATGTATATATATATATATGAGCATAATGCATTTTTTATGATTTTGAAATACGACTATTCAAGGGGTCTTCATATAAATTTTTATTATGTTATTGTTAGTGTGTCAAAACTATAAAGTTTGTAATTATGGCACTAAAATAAAATTTTATAAAAATATACTAAGGTAACTGGGTTTGATGGTTCATGCCTTTAATCCCAGTACTTGGGAATCTAATACATGAAGATCAAGAGTTTAAAGCCAGTCTGGACTACCTATCAAATTCAAGTTCAACTTGGGCTGCATAGTGGGGTCCTATCTCTAGTTAAAGTAAGAGCAAAATAAAAAGAAACATACTAAGGCATTGCAAAATTGACTAATTAAAGCTTATCAAAGGGAGTAAATATTACTGTATTTGCTATTCCTTTAAAATAGAAGCACCAACTTGAAATGTTAGGAAAAAAACAAAACAAAACAAATGCCACTTGCCACCTTTCCAAAAGGAATAAACTGAGTGGTTTCACAGTTTGATGATAGAAGTGCCCTAACATGCATATGTAAAGATAGCCACAAGATTTAGAGTGTTTAATCTGTGGTGTTTCTTAAGCGTATTGTTACAGTAGTCATAACAATGACGTTGACATAAGTTTCTAACTAACCAGTGTTCCTGGCTCAATTGTTTTACCAATAAGATTTCTATGTAAGCACTCTACATTTTTTTTAATGTGGTGAATTTTAAAAATAATACAAGTCTAAAATGGAGTACCTCCATTATTAAGTACCTTGCAGGGTGTATAAGAAATAAAAGATGAAGAGCATGATCTAAAAATCTTCTGTATCATTCATAAACAACTAGTATTTGACCTTGAGAATTACTCTCATGTTTTACTAAAGCCACCACTTTGTAAAGTGTATTTATGCCACCATGCTAGGGTAACTTCTCTTATTATAAGTTCAGAATGATATGCTATACCCAGAATGTTTAATTTCTTTAAGAAAAAGGAAAGAGGGCTGACGGTGTAGTTCACTTGTTAGAAGTCTTGTCTAATATGCATGAAGCCCTGAGTGCATAAAGCTAGGTGTGGTGGCACATGCCTATAACCCTGCATCAGAGTCAGAGCTGTCCTTAGCTACATGTGGAGCTCAAGACCACCTTTGGTTACAAAGCCCTGTCTCACATAAGTGGGGGAGGGAAAGAGGACAAAAATGTATCTTATTACTCAGTGGATAGAAATATAATTATAGAAGCTTTCTGAATGGTTGAATGTCAGATGGGTCTATCATTGAAATGAAATCTGTAGTTGAGCAGTTAAGCTTTTAAAGATTGTTAAGTAGGCACATTGTTCTTCACTGGGCTGATTTTGCCCGTTTTTTTCAAGTAGTTATTAAAGCATACAAATTCTTACATAGATATGAAACATCCAGCATTTATTACAACCAAGTTTCAACATGCTGTTATTTGTTACAGGTAATCTTTGGTAAATCTAGCTGTTCAGAATTTTCAAAGGAAGCCTATACAGCCGTAGTATATCATAACAGGTACTGAATTAAAATATTTCTTTCAAGTTACTCACTTCTTAGTGGCATTGTTAACACTCACATTAGTATGTTTACCAAATGCTTTGCTGCACTGAATGTGCCAGATTCACAACGACATCAAAATGAAAATTTTCAGTCTGTAGATGCACAGTTCTTTGTAGACGTCTCAACTGTAAGGCTTTGTACAAAAAAAAAAAAAAATCTTTATAACAAATTCTATTTCTTCCTGTATAGTTATTGATTAACATTTTGGCCTCTCATCCTTTGATCTTTGCCTATTATTTTCCTCAGGCACCTTCTCATTTTGTTGACCTCTCCTGTGCTCAAGCCCATTGAAGCGGTGATGTTTTTAACATCCCACCATCCTTTGACTAGTGGCCCTCCAGTTTTACTTCCATGGGAAATTGCTAACCTTGGAGAGCTTGTATTTGCTTCTTTCTATGTGTATGGTGTAAGGGTTGGTTATTGAATGTAGTTAAGGAAAATGTCACAGAATTGTCGTGTTGGGTTGGCTGTTGAGAACTGTGTTGTTACATCACATGTTGGGACTACAATCATTTGTTTATCTTCTGTTAGCCCCTCTTCTACAGTCCTTTTGTGATCATTTTGGTCTGGTTTAATTTTGAACATTTTCTTTCATGAACCAGTAGCTGTGGGGTTTCCTTCAGCTTTTCTTCTGCATTTCTAGCTTACTGAGGATGGCTGTCAAACTTGAGACGTCTTTTTGACATGTTTGACAAATTATGTCTACCATAGTTTCTCTATTCACTGCCTCAGATTGTCTCCATACATGTCTGCCTTTCCTTCTCTTCTAGTAGTACCAGTCACCTCTGTCCTGCTCACTGTGATTTGTTCACATCTGCTCCTACTCTTATTCTACTTCTTCAGAATATGGGTCAGCTCCTGCCTCTTGCCCTTGTTCATGGCTCCATCTATTACTTTCAGAGGGATGCTCATGCTCTCCTGCCTTCCTTCTCACCTTAATCTGGCACACATCACCATTTCTCTCTGCTTTTTGAGATTTTCTATCTATAGTGATTTTTTTCCTTCCTTCCTTCCTTCCTTCCTTCCTTCCTTCCTTCCTTCCTTCCTTCCTTCCTTCCTTCCTTCCTTCCTTCCTTCCTTCCAAGTATAGGCACTTCACACAAAATACTAAAACTTTGCTCATAAGTCTTACACTGTGTATGACTCTTCCTAAGTAATCTTATCTGCCTCTCTCTGCCATATTTAGTGTAAACACTTCTACTTTATTTACAGAACTCGCTCTAAGCATTTCTAGTCCTGACCTTTTGTATCAAGCATCTTTTCATTGACTGACAAGACACACTGGTTTGTGTGTCTTCTCTTGGTTTCTATGTTTGTCTCCATGACTCTCTTTTTATTTTTAAAAAATGATACCACCATTTTTTTCTGGTTCAGAATTTTACTTCTTTGACGTTTTTCTTCTGTTCTCTGTTATCTAATCAAATTTTTATGTCTAAATACTATTCTTTTTGCCTTTTGTGCTGTTTGCTTCTGGGCCTTTCTTGGACCAGTGTTTACTAAACTCTACACATTCTTTTAGGCCTCTATCAAATATCTTATTCTGATCCCAAACTTGAAATAATTTGTTTAACTTTGTTTTTGATGTGTTAATCTTATGTATTCTACATCAAGCGTTGGCAAACATTTTCTGCAAAGGATTAGGTAGTATATGTTCTAAGCCTGTGGCCACATACCATCTCTTGCAGCCAATGAACTCTGCCACTATAGGTTAAAAGCACCACAGTCAGTAAATAATGTTATAGCAATGTGGTGTGTCTGTGTTCTAATAAAACTTTATTATGAACACTGAAATTTGAATTTCATATCAAGAAATACAGTACTATGTTTTGATTTTTTTAAAAACCATTTAAAAACATGAAACCTATTCATAATTTTCAGGCTGTGTAAAACTAGATAGTGGACTGAGCTTGGGCTGTGAACATTTGCTGACCCTTATTTTACAGTATATCTTTTGACGTCTGTGTCCCAATTCATGTTCCAACTAAGTTATACAGCTTTAGGGGTAATTGTTGTCTTATTTATCTTTAAAACAATCACAAAAATAAAATGAAAAACATTTAGCCTAAATATGAGAAACCATCAGTAATTCTTACAGACACTTTTTAATGTGATTTCAGGGAGAAATTAACTCAAGAACTGCATACCAGGAAATATATTTCTAAAAAATAATTTCTAAAAGTTTCTTAGTTTGGCTGGTTCATTATTATTATTGTTTTAAGCATTAGTGGAATTAAAGTACCATACCATCTGACATTGCTTATAATGATTTGTGAGCTTAGTAATAAGATACACACCTTTTGAAATGTTCAGCCAGTCATCAGATTCTCAGCCAGCATTAGCTTTTTTTGTTATCATTATTTATGATAATATTTCTGTGATCAAATCCACAGCTGTTAATGTAGCTCTGAGGCTTATTTGAACAGGAAGAATATTGACTGGTTGACATGAGACAGAAACTTACCTGGCAGGAAGGACAGCCTTCACATTAAAAGTGATTGGAACCATAAGACTTGCTGTATTTCCATTGAATATAATTCAGAAAGATGCTGAGAATGAAAAATTGAGATACCTCCATTGAGTTTTATTCTTTTTATTGATGTATCATGAAAAACCACCCATGATTTTATTAAAGTGCCCCTTGAGAACCACACCTCTCCTGGTGAGATGAAACAACTTGACAATCAAGCATGGTGTTCTTTATATTAGTGTAATGGTTAGGAGCACTTTTATGCTCTTGGACAAGTATAGTTTGTGAGCTTTCTCTGATTGTGACTTTCTTTGTCTTCTTGTGTCAGCAGTAGTCTGTTTGCTAACATTATTTATTCCTTTTAACAATGGAACAATTGAGAGAAAACATTCCACAGAGAGCCTTACTTCAATGGGAAGGTGTCTTTAGAGATAACCCTCCCAAAGGGTGATTGTACTCCTACAAAAGAAAAGTGTTTTCCTATAGTATGGCTTAAAAGTATATACCTGTAATACTCCTTTGACTTTTCTGTGCAGTGTATGCCAGATTTGGTTCATAAATATAGTACAGCATCCAGTGTGATGAAGAGCTCAGTATCTAGGCTCTTAGATACTAGATACTACATCTAGTACACTAGTGTCTTAGATACTAGATACTAGTAATTATTAATGAATTTTCTAATAGTAGTGTGCCTCGGTTCATTAAAAAAAAAAGGTGGTGAACAATTTCAGAAGCATGTTAATTCCCTTCTCTGGAAGTAGAAGTTAATTATTTAGAAATTGAGAATAGTGAAGAAAATGTCCTGGAGTAGAAGAAAAATAATGCATGGACCTAAAAGTTAATCTTAAAATCATTCAGATAAGCACATGAATTAACTACTCATTTTGAACAAATTACTGACTATTGATTTTTTTTGTGTTTTTTGCTTTCTTTGTGTGAAGGTCTCCTGATTTTCATGAAGAAGTCAAGGTTAAACTCCCTGCCACTTTAACTGACCATCACCACTTGCTCTTTACTTTCTATCATGTTAGTTGTCAACAAAAACAAAACACTCCTCTTGAAACCCCAGTTGGATATACAGTAAGTTTTTTTTTTTTGTTAAATATTTTGATTAAGGGATTTTAAGTATCATGAAACATTTATGAAATTTAGTATTCAGTAGATGTTTTCTGTTGTTCGAGTGCTGCCCGTTTCATTCTCTGTCATGTCAGAATTCACACTTGTGAGGAAGGATCCCGTCACAGACGCTCACCAATGTCCTTAGCTAGTTAACAACTTCATAAATGCTTACCTGTTGGCTCTCATTAGCGAATGTTTTCCCAACAGTGCAGTATAAGCACAACAGTTGTAATAAAATGATTTGAATGTAAGACAAATAAAGCCATATATAAGAAATTAAAGCCTTTGGCTATTAAAAAACTTATTATGGTCAAATTTCCCAGGTTAAAGCCCAGTGAAGGCCAACATGAGATGTCATCACATAATTTATTGTGCAATGTATTCTTCAATTCAAAAGATGGAATTCTTCTTTGGTTCAGTATTTTTTGATTTAGTATTTTTGTGTCTTATGATTGTGACAGGAATTATGGTAACTATAAGGAAATAAATTATATTTTTACTTTTCCCCCAAGCACTCATGATTTTCTCTAATTTCCTTGAAATTACTGTATTTAAATTGATTCATTTTGTAGCCTTTTCTAGAACTGGCTCTTCCTGAGATAATAAGGCCCCATACTATATATTGCATATTAAAATAGTCATAGTTTAGAAATTTTCACTAATTAACCATCATCAGGCAAATGGAATGCTGAAGGCCTATTATTACTTAGGTAATTGAAACTCCTAATGCATGTTGATATGTGAGAAATTTGGGTTGTGTCACACTCTTAAAGCGGATTGCCCACATAGTGGTTTATATAACAGACTGTGTCTCTTTTCTTTTAAAGTGGATACCCATGCTGCAGAATGGTCGATTAAAGACGGGGCAGTTCTGCCTACCAGTCTCGTTGGAAAAACCACCCCAGGCCTATTCAGTGCTTTCACCTGAGGTCAGTGCATCTTTGCATTTAGTCCTCCAGATTGGATAGGAAATGATTTTGATCATAAGGATGTTTAACAAACAAAGCTTTGCTGTTTCTTCTCTGTGAATGAAGCAATAATTTCTTTTTGTTGGTAATTACAGTTTTTCTTTATAAACTTTGGAGATTTATCTAGTTCCTAAGTAGCTAAGACATGGGATTGACACAGGTTTGAAGCTAGCCTGGGCTACAAATTGAGTATGTATGTAGTATGTCTGTATGTACATGTATTTGTATGTGGAGAGCAGAGCCTTTCATTGCACCTGGAGCTCCCTCGTTTATCTGGTTTGACTAGCCAGCAAACCCCCGATATACTCCAGCTACCCATCTTCCCCTTGTTCTTGTGTTCTAGTGCCTGGGTGCCTATGTGAGTAGAAGGATAGAGAACACCGGTTCTCACACTTGATCGATAAGCATTTCATACAGCTGAGCTGTATTCCCACCCTTGATAATTGAAAAAAAATTAACATCGTTTATTGTATGAGCTCACATGTATGCATATGTGCATCCCACCACACACATGTAGGACACAGGACAACTTGCTTTCTACCATGTGAAATTCAAGGCTCATACTCAGGTTATAAGTCTGTGAACAAGAGCCTTCACCCCACTATGTTGGTTTACCTGTCCCTTCTGTGTCCAGGATTTCCAGGATACACTGTGGCAGTCTACTCCAGCTTGTTTTTTGTAGGACTCTTCTATGTTGAGTATTCTTGAAGAAAATGAACTGTCAGAGCCTATTTCCCATGCCTCCTGCACTAACGACCAACAGCTCAGTGTGACCTGTAGTCTGTGTAAAGGCAGACAGTCCCACTTTACCCATCTCTGCTTCCTGTCTCACTCAGGAAAATCTTAATGAAGAGTCAGTAGTTTGTGTTCACAAGCCACAGTTCACCTTGAAATGAATGTTCCATGATGATTAGTAAATCCCTCAGTGCTTTTGAGTGGCCAGTTGTAAACATTGATATGTCGTGTATTTCTCTCATGGCCTTTGTTTGCAGACAATAACTATTTTCAAATAAACTTATATATAAACAACCCACCAGGCTATTGTTCTAACCCTCATCTCTTACTGTATCCTGTCACTTTCTCTGCCCTCACCATTGCACAGAACTTACATTCTTCCTGAGGTAAAATAAGTTCATCTTCAGTCCCCTGTATTGGCAGTGCTGTATTCCAAGACCTGCTTTTCATTTCCATCAAACATTACTCAGATATCTCTTCGGAGAAGTAATCTGTGATTATTCTGCCTAAGAAGCCTCTATCACTTGACAGTCTTACTTTGTCTTTTTCCTCCTTGCACTTTTTGTCATTGACAGTTAATGTTTATTTATTTATTGTCTATAGAATATATTTGTGAAGGTAAGATGTCTGTAAGTATTAGCAATAGTACTTAGCTTATTGTAGTCACTTGGTGAACATCATCTTTACTTGCAAGTGTTCATTGCAAAGAGTCACTGATCTGGTTTGAGGCCTCTGGTTTCTACTACACTATTGATGCTGGGCCCTCACTAGGACTCTTCTTGGTTATGCTGTTGTTGCCCTTTGTTGTGGAAATCCTGCAGTTTTGCTTTTGCAGCTCAGGTCCCTTCATGTGCTCCAGCAGATCATAGATGGGGTGTATGTTGGGGCAGGCCAAGTCACATCCCTTGTTCTGGGCCTGGACAGCTATAGGATTGATCACCTAGCCAGTTCTCCCTGTCCTCATCACCAGGGTGAGCTCTCCAGCATTCCCCAGGCTAATACACTTCTTACAACAGTAAGCAAGGGGTGAGGCTGGTTCTCCTGCTCTCATTCCCTTAGGGCCAGCTCTATTGCATTATCCAGGTGAGGCACAGGGGTCACTCTTCCAAGTGCTGCAGCTGGTGAGGGGTAAGGACATCTCCTCCACCTGTGTCAGGTCATTGAGGGGCTGGAGGTGGAGGAGGCATTTCTCTTCTGCCCGTGCTACCACATGTCTAATGAGTAATGGGAACATCTCTCCTTCGCTTATAACATCATGTCTGGGTCACCCTCACCTCTGACCATTAGGCAGCTCTACCAGTTTTGGTAGAGTAGGCCAGTAGGATTGCTGAAGGAGGCAGAGGCAGTAGGATCTGGAGATTGAATATCCTTAGTTTATAGAATCTGGAAAGTATATTTCTCAAGATGAGCTAAACTCAGTAAGGTAAGCTCAAGTGTTCTCTCTCATCTCTCTCACATGCAGATAGCTTAGAGTGTGTGTGTGTGTGTGTGTATATATATATATACATATATATATATATGTGCATTTCAGTGGGATTAAGTTTCAGTTAAAGCTTAAAACTCAGAAAGACCAAGAGAGGGTGAAAAGGATTCCTGAGGAGAGCTGGAGGAGAATGGGGAGTGTGTGGGAGTGGACAGAAGGACATACCGATTTGGAAAGGGAGCGGTCTGGGGAAGACTGCAAGAGGGGAGGGAGATAACAATGGAAGCAAATTCTGTTTGAAAATGTAATGACACCTAATGCTCTGAATATAAATTTTGAGAAAATTTAAAAATCACTTGCATTTTTAGTTTCAGTGCTTAAAGTAACTGAAATAAGTATTTAAAAATCCTTAATCATTGCTTATCTCAGCTTTGTATTTTCTTTCTTAGTTAAGCTTCAAGTCTGTTTCCTGGCTAAGGTTGAATGCTCTGTAAGTCTTTTAAGAGTCAGAAATCTCTGTATTTTTGTTTTGGGGGAGGATGGACATGGTCTTGCTATGTAGTTCACGCTGTCCTCCGTCATCTTGTGGTCCTCCTGCCTTAGCCTTGCCAGTACAGACATACTCTGCAATGCACTGGATCCTAAATCTGTGATTCTGCCTGTCTGCCATGTCCCTCCATCTCTTCCTTTTTGTGCTGAGTGTGGTACCAGGTTCCCCTCCCTCTTCCTTCCCTCCTTCCTTCCTTCCTTCCTTCCTTCCTTCCTTCCTTCCTTCCTTCCTTCCTTCCTTCCTTCCTTCCCTCCTTCCTTCCTTCCCTCCTTCCCTCCCTCCCTCCCTCCCTCCCTCCCTCCCTCCTTCCTTCCTTCCTTCCTTCCTTCCCTCCTTCCTTCCTTCCCTCCTTCCCTCCCTCCCTCCCTCCCTCCCTCCCTCCCTCCCTCCTTCCTTCCTTCCTTCCTTCCTTCTTTCCTTCCTTCCCTCCTTCCTTCCTTCCCTCCTTCCCTCCCTCCCTCCCTCCCTCCCTCCTTCCTTCCTTCCTTCCTTCCTTCCTTCCTTCCTTCCTTCCTTCCTGTGCTAAGTGTGGTATCCAGGGCTTTTTACATCCTAAACAAATATGCTACCATTGAGAAAAGCCCTAGCCCATTTGATAAGTTTAAACTTTACTGTTTTATTAGATCTTTCTTTACATATAACCATGCTTAAGTACCAAGAAACTAATTTTATGTCACTGTGGCAAATACTTGAGAGAAAGAATATAGAGGAAGTAAATATTGCTGTGGTTTCCAGTTTGCATGGCTGTGTTGCTCTGAAGTCATGAGAAGGCAGAACATCAAGGCATTCTGAGGGTGAGAGAGCAGAGTTCCTCATGTAGAACAGAAGCAGAAGAGTTAGGGAGGATGCTAGGACAAGGAATATCTGGAGTGTGTCTACAGTGACATACCTCCTAGGTTCCATCACTTCACAGTAATTCTGACTTATCATGAATCTGTCAGGGGATCAGTCTACTCAAGAGGACAGAAACCTTTGCTCCAATCGCTCTCCAGCTGCCAATCAGTTGGCATCCAAGCCTTTGAGGCATTCTTACTACCCAAACCATGGCAGGCTCCTGACAGACGCTCACAGTGAGCTGGCACACTCTACTTCACATTCCTGCTTATGGTTTTTGTGTGTGTGTGTGTATGTGATTTATTTTTCTGGTAAAGCAGCATGTCTAGGGATACCTTTATTGGAGAGTTCCACAGATATCTAACATACAGAATGTCCCAAATTGGTCTCATTTATTGACTACTGTTAGAACCTTAAAATGAAGGAAAGACCTTAGCCAGTAATGTGTCTCAGCAGAGTGGTGACATCCTGGGTACAAGCCTCAGAAGCCCAAACAATATCAAATGAAATATACTTGTGTTTAACATCAAGAATTATACTTCTAGATGTTTATCTTGAAGATGTATTTGCAAAATTGTGAGATGATCTGAATATTTGATTTTTTTTCATTCATTCATTTTTTTTTTTTTTTTTTTTTTTTTTTGTTCAAGAAAGACAGAGTTTCTCTGTGTAATAGCCCTAACTGTTCTGGAACTCACTTTGTAGACCAGGCTGGCCTCAAATTTACAGAGATCTGCCTGCCTCTGCCTCCCGAATGCTGGGATTAATATTTGATAATTTTAAATTTAATAGTGGTTGCTCTACAGATGGACAGTGATGGTTTCTGATTTATTATTTTATTTAATAATATAATTGCCTATTAAGTCTACTGGTCCAAGTTCTAGAACATCAATAACTTAAATTGTCTTTCCCCCATTCCATGTTGGTTTGCTTTCAAAGTACATTAACAGTTTTTAAAAGATTGTAATAAAAATGTGTTTGACATTTGTTAAGTGCCCAGATATTTATGCTACCAATTCTTAGACTGTAGAATTGTTGAGTTTATTATTTTACTTGCATAATTTTTAAGGGAAAAACAAATATTTTTGAAAGATAAAGCTGGGCTCCAAACCTTTTTTATTTGCCTTAGAGAAGGCTTGAATCTCTGACTTTGTGTAGGAATTTGAAATGGAAAACTGACTGTACTAGTTTTTCTTTTCTAAATGTAAAAAGGCAAGTTGGGGTAGGGGGAGTTATCCTGCATATATTGTGCTTGTTTTGGCAAGACTTCAAGTCTTTCTGTTTTTTTCTTTTGTCTCAAGGATGGTGGATTTTTGATGGCTGGATATGGTTGTCATTACCCATTTTGCCACTTTGAGTTGCCCTTTTCTCATACCCAGCTTGGATATATAAGGCACAAATAAAAGCTTTTTGGGTACTTGAAAGCAAAGTTTGCCAGTGTATCTGTTCTTCTTTCCAATTTTTAAAGTCTTCAATTTGTTAATTATACTCAGGGTTTTAGCTGTGTGTAGCAAAAGGAATTCAGTGTATATATTTATATTGAAAAGTCCTAAGGGAAGGTGGAAGGAGGAAGAAGAGGGTGGATGTAATCAAAATACATTGTATGTATGTATGGGATTCTCAAAGAATAAATCAAAAAACAAATCAAAATTATTTTTTAGGTTTAGACTTCTATTTGATGAGTTCATAATCTATTAGAGGTGTGATTGTTCTGCTTGGTTTCTTACAGGTTCCTCTACCTGGTATGAAGTGGGTAGATAACCACAAAGGAGTATTTAATGTTGAAGTTGTTGCTGTTTCATCTATTCATACACAAGTGAGTCTTAGTATTTCTTTATAATCAAATTTCACTTAAATGAATTGAACCTATTATTTATGCCAGTTCTGTTGTTTATTCAGGCTTAAGAATGTAAGTTAGTTAAAAACATAGATTTAGTTGTTTTTTCAGTAACTACCACTAAATATTTTGCCCTTTAAATGTCATTGACATAGTTTGAACAATTAGGGGTCTTTTTCTCTTCATTTCCAGTACATGGCAAAGTAGAGTAAAAAAACTGTCGCCCCTCATTTTAATTCTGTCGGAGTCAGGTATCTCAGGTGGAAAGTTTATAGAGGTCATTTGTTCCAGGTTTTTGACTCTTAGCAGTGAAGAGGGACATTAAATAAGAGCACAGAGGTTCAGCGAGGAGGTAAATTCACCAGCAGTTTGAATGGAGAACATTGAAAATACAGACCTGTTCAAAATATTAAAGATGATTTGCTATTAAATGGTTGTTAAAAGAATTCTGTGATAACAACAAGTAGCCGACAGAGAGAATCAAGAACAAAGCAAGTTCCTAATGATTGGCAGATGAGACTCTGAGAAGAGGACATGTTGCTGTAGGAATGTAGAGCTTAGTATTATGTGGTGTCAGAGGAACTTGGTGGATAGCACCTGCCATAGGAGCATGGGAGCCACCCCTGCTGTGATGCACACCCATAAAGGCTAGCCACCACTAGGGAAGTATGCATTAGTCTATCAGTCATCACCCTACAGACTGTACCAGACAAGGGAGTAGATGCATGGAAGAATCTTGCTCCTGAATTGCATGGTATAACAAAGAAGGTGGACTAAGAGCTAAGAGTCAGTAAGTCAGTAAAAGATGCAGGTTACTAAACCAACTGACAAAAGAATCAAGCTCCAAAAAATTAGGGAAACTCAAACTAAAAATGAGAGTCTCCATCACTTTAAAAGATTCTTGAGTAAATGATGGTATTTGAGATGGCTCTTATACAATGGCGAGTAAGAAGGGATATTTAATAATAATGTTTGTATATACTTGTTTGTGCCTTTTTGCATTATCAGTTAATATTGATATTCTGCAGTTCTTTTAGGTTTGGTAATTAACGTGGTTAGAATTGTTTAGTTCTGTATTTGTTCTTCATTTCAGGATCCTTATCTTGACAAGTTCTTTGCTCTTGTCAATGCTCTGGATGAACACATGTTCCCAGTCCGAATTGGGGATATGCGGATCATGGAAAACAACCTAGAAAATGAACTGAAGAGCAGCATTTCAGCCTTGAATTCTTCGCAGCTAGAACCAGTAGTCCGGTTTCTTCATCTTCTGCTTGATAAACTAATACTTTTAGTTGTTAGACCTCCTGTGATTGCTGGCCAAATAGGTAATTAAGATTACTTGGGATGATCACAAAATTTATATGTTTGCATTTTTAACTTTGATCTTAAAAAGAACTATCATTTCTGTTTGCTGTGTTTGAGGTAGGAGGAGTTGGGAAGGGGCTGCTGACTTTTATGTGCCAGAAAATGATAACATATTTTTATAGACCTTAAACTACTGAAACAAGCTAATGTTCAATCACCAAAAATTTATTAAGCATTTATGATGAATCTGGTACTCATTAGATACTGTCCAAAGCTTGGTAACTGCTACTAAGTTCTCATAGAGTAAGAAAAGTGGTCAATAGATGATCTTGTATATCTGTTCTGCATTTTCATCTATCTGTTATCCTGTTTCCTAGAGCTCTTTTCTTTGTTTTCCCAGAATTGCTATATTTATTCT
Source organism: Cricetiscus sungorus (assembly GCA_030556225.1). Taxonomy (NCBI): domain Eukaryota; kingdom Metazoa; phylum Chordata; class Mammalia; order Rodentia; family Cricetidae; genus Cricetiscus; species Cricetiscus sungorus. The sequence goes on along the minus strand of JANBXA010000734.1, from coordinate 99,145,706 downwards.
CTTTTGTACTCTGAAAATAGTACTCATTTCCACCCTTTTCCAAATAAAAATCTGGGGAAGAAATTGAGCCTTAAAGATATGTGCTCCTCTGGTAGTCATGTTTTGTTAACTGATGGCATGAAGGACGTGTCTGTTCACAATGTGATATGTTATGTTCTTTAGGGATAAGCATAAGTAGAGGGAGTTCTTGAGTCAGGTACTCAAAGATGAGTAGGAGTACTTTTTATGTCCCATTAAGGAGAAGAAACCACATTCATGTAACACAGACACAAAGAACTTGGGAAATTATGGGAAGACTTATAAGGGATGAACTATAAAATAGAGGTGATGTGGGAGACATGAGTTAATAGTATGATTTTCTACCACACTTTCTAAAACCAGAAAATCATTCTGTAGAAAACATTAGCCTTTGAGGGATCTGGATATAATTATGAAAACAATGTGATCAAATTTTACCTTTAAAGACATACTATTTAGGGGCAGGAGAGATATCTTAGAAGCTATCTTAGAAGTACAGTAAGTGTGAAAAACATCTGAGTTCAAAATCTCTAAGAGCCCATATAAAAGCCAAATATGTAGTGTGATTGTCTGCAATGCCCACATTACTATGGGGAAGTGGGATATGGAGAAAGAGGACTCTGTAAGCTCATGGGTCAGTTCCCTGGCATACACAGTAGAAAAACAACAAATAGACCCTGTCTCAAAACAAGGTAGAATATAGGCCAACATAGGAGGTTGACTTCTGACCTCACATGTGTTGGTGGCACATATGCACCTTTCACACCCGTGATGTGGCACACATGCAGTTGCGCTCACATACATAAATGCTTACACAAAAGGTTTTATGTGGAGATGGGTTGAAAATGGAAAGCTCTAGATGCAGAGGCAATTATGAAGTCACAAACTGCTTCTTCCTCAAAATGATAAAAGTCCTAATATAAGGCAGGTGAGAATAGAACAAAGGAAAGAAGATGAATTGAGGTTCATGGGATTACTGTGCAGATGACTTTTAAGAAAAGAAAGTTATTTGTTCAGGATTATAGAAATGAAATAACTAATAATACTAATAATAATAAATTGCAAGGCGTTGATCAGAATAGCTCTGTGTGCTTTATCTTCACTTGTGTATGAAATCCTCTCAGCAGCCTTGGGTAGACCTATCATAGTTACTCTTCTAGTGCCATGACAAAACATCATGACCAAGGCAAGTTTGTTTTAAAGCATTTAAATTGGGCCTCATGGTCCAGAGGTTTAGTATACATGACCATCATGGTGATGATCATGACAGCAGACAGGCAGGCATGGTGCTCGAACATAGCTGAGAGCTAATGATCTATAAACATCAGACAGACAGACAGACAGACAACTGGGAAAGGTGTATGCCCACCCCCAATGACACACATCCCCCAACATAGCTAATCCTTTCCAAACAGTTCCATTAACAGTAGGCCAAGCATTCAAATATGTGAGCTTACAGGGGTCCTTCTGACTCAGACCACCATAACAGCCTTCACAGATGAGTATAGGAGTGCACAATTTAAAAGTTTTCCTTCAAGTCACTCAGCTGTAACACCACAGCTGAAATTCAGTCCAAGCCAGTGGCTCTAGAGTACACCTCACACCTAACAAGTGTCCATTGATGAAGTTTTTAAGAACAGTTTTATCTAATTGAAGGATAAAATGTAGGAAGTTTGCTTAGTATTGATTCCCACTCTACATGGTGCCTAGAACTCTCTGCAACTCCAATTCTAATGATGCCCTCTTCTGACCTCCTTGGTCACCAGGCACACATGTGGTATACTTATATATAAGCAGGCAAAACACTCATACACATAAAGTAAAAATAAAATGTTTAGTGATAGTGGCACACACCTCTAAATCCAGCACTCTGGGAGGCAGATGCAGGCAATCTTTGCGAGTTATGAGTTCCAGGATAGCCTGAACTGTTATACAGAGAAACCATGTCTTGAAAAACCAAAATAAATAAATAAAAATTTAAGTTTGGTTAGAAGGGAGAGGAGAGCATAAGAATGCATTTAAGGATGCTGAGGGATAACTCAGCACTGGGGGCTCTTCCAGAGGATTCAGGTTCAGTTCCCAGCATCCACATGGAGGCTTAGAACTATATGTAACTCCAGCTCAAAGGGATCCAACACCCTCTTCTGTCCTCTGCAGGTGTCAGTCATGCAAGTGATGCATGGATATACAAGCAGGTAAACACACACACACACACACACACACACACACACACACACACACAAAATAAGATAAAAATTGGCAAGTGAATGTGAGCATGTTTATATACTGAGATGAACCATTTGCAAAATGGGGGAAAAATACAATATCCATTGAACTAAGTTGATGAAGTGAAAGTAAAGTTAGATCGCTCGTGGGGAAGGAGTATTGCTTCTTTTGGAAAGGTGACAGAATTTTAGTTTCTAGTAAGTTTGTAGCTAGGTTTGAGGCCTTTCATGTTCTATGCATGTCCTTGGTGATATAGAAGGTAAGAATTGCTAAGAGGGGAGTAAGATGAATTTTTTAAACATAATTTAATTCCCTTTTTATTTTATGTGTATGCATGTATTGCGTGAATTATGTAGATTTATGGGTACCTCCATGATACCCAATGGAGGCCTGAAGAGGCCATCAGATCCCCTGAAACTGGAGTTCCAGATGGTTGTGAGCCACCATGTGGGTGGAGGGAATTGAGTCTGGGTCCTTTGGAAGAGTAGTCAGTGCTCTTAACTACTCAGCCATCTCTCTGGCCCCTGGACCTGGGTGTGAAAAGGATTCTGCTGATGTGGAGCAGCTACTATGAGGGAAAAAAGAAAGGGGCTAACAAGCAAACCGAGGCTGCTAAACCTTCTCAATATTCTCTCTCTGTCTTCTTGCCCCATTAGTTTCGTATACATGTTCGTTAATCTTACAATCACTTGATTGTTTAACCTTTAGGAAACTTACTTGGCCTCATTTATCTGTCCATAATTTTCTGTCCTGATTAAATAAATCATAGAACTGACACCCTTGTTCAGATGTCTACTTGGTTTACCTAGTTCTTCAATGTGCTGTCAGAATTCCTTGATTCTAAAAAGTTCTTGAGGTGTATGGACATGGATGATGGAGTAGGTGGTGGTATTTTGTCATTTCAAGTGCTTTGCGACTTTCTGTTTTTGTAGTCCCTCCCCCTTTTTCAGATTCAATAATTTTAATCATGTTGCTTACCTATTATCCTCTTTTCATATTACTATTTTTAATGATTTATTTTCATTGTTATTTTAACTTTCTTTAAAAGTAATATGTTTATTGTATGCTCTTTAGATGTTCAGAGTCATCTTTAAAATGAGGTTTATATATAAGATGGATTTGTGTATAAGATGGATTTTTCTATGTTTTGTATTACTTTTCAAAATAGTGAATATCCTTTAGACAGTATTTTATTTTAACTGATCTAACCTATACAGTTTTCACATTAAATTTGTAAAATGTTGCTATTTCTCTTGTTTTTAAGAATAGTTTTTGTCAGGCTATTACAAAAATGTCAAAACCAATATAATACACTATTTTTATACACTTATTCTGTTTAGAGCCTTCTGTAAAAGGGACAGAGCCTTCTTGTTTGTGGAACTGAAAATTTAAAAACATTAAAGCAAAAATATTTTCTTCTTTCTGAAAAGTTAATCTAGGGCAAGCATCTTTTGAAGCTATGGCATCAATTATAAATCGACTTCACAAAAACTTAGAAGGAAATCACGACCAGCATGGCAGAAACAACCTTCTTGCATCGTATATTTATTATGTGTTCCGCCTGCCAAATACTTACCCTAATTCACCGTCACCAGGTATTTTATTCTTTTTAGATTTAAACTGTCTTTCAGGACGTATTCATGCCAAGACTGAGCAGTCATGTAGTCCATGGTGTAATTCAGACATTCGATACATTTATTTACTCTCTGTTAAGGAACATTCACAGTGTTAGTCATTGAAGGGGTATGTTTCATTTTAAAGCATCATTATATTGAATTGGAGAGCTTGGTTAAATTAATTATTGATAATGTACCTTGACAATATCTTTATCCATCCCTGAAAGCATTGTAAGTGGAGTTTCTTGTCCCTACCACCAGGTCCCAAATAATCGATTCAGGCTGAATATGAATTATAAATATTTCTGGCTCTGGCCTTCTTCCCATCATTCTCCCTTTGGCTTTTCTGCCTAACTTCCTGCCCAGCCACTGGCCTGTCAGCTTTTTATGAAACCAATCACAGTGACAAATCTTCACAGTGTATAAAAGGGTTTTTCATGGCAGAGCATTTCATGATTTCTTATTAAAATTAATAGGTTATTTTATTTGTCATTCAAAGTGTTTTTGGACATTTAGGGAGATACATGGTAGACTAATCATTTGCTTTTAAGCATATAAGGTCTTTAGTAACATAAACATGGTTTTCTAGAAAATTTCCCAATTTCTTCATGACTGGTGAAATAACATAAGCTTTCTGAATATTAAAGCCTCGGGTAGTTACTTGGCCTTTCATATGTTGTTGGTGATAGTGGTGTTTGTGAGGGATGTTTGACTTTGGATTTCCATTTAGTTTGTGAGTTGATTATTTAACTTTTGAAACTGCTTACCTGTTTGTTGTATAAGCAATCCCTCTTCCCTAGTGATGATGGTACGTGCTCCTTTGCAGCTACTGGCAGTGTTACTGGTTTAAGCTTTAGCCTGGAATTTTTACTGGGAAAAGATCAACATTTGTCTCCTATCCTGACCTGTAATTTTCTCTCAATTTTAGTTGTGTAACATGAGAATCTGAGCATGTGAGTGATAGTGGTATATCCATAATGGAATACCCAGAATGCTTCTCCATATGCCTTTTTGTTTGAATCAGTATTAAGATTTTGCACATTTTACATATAACCTTTTTCTTTTCCTGGACTAAAAAAGTCTATATAGTAATTAGTTGTCAGATTTGTATCATTTTCAGTAAGACATTTAAAAATATTCTCAATTCAATGACATAGAGCTGGGGAGATGGCTTTATGTAAAATTCTCATCATACAAGCACGGGGACCTTAGTTTGGGCTCAGAACTCATGTTAAACCACAAAAGGTGATGCATACTTCTAATTTCATAATGAAAATTCAGAGGATCCCTGAAGCTCACTGAACAGTGAATCTGTTGAATCCATGAGCTCCAGGTTGAGAGACCGTATCTCAAAAATCTGAATGGACAGTACAGTGAAGAAGACAGCTGAGGTTGATATCTAGCTTCCTCCTGCATGTGGGCATACATACACATGTATGTTCTTACAGCATATACATACATGTGTATGAACATACACAAAAAGATATAGATTATGAACATAATACTGGGTAATTTTGTTTTTATGGAACATGTTTGAAAGAAGCTAAAATGTTTGATTTAAAGGCATTGTCTTTAGGTTTGTTTGTTTTGTGTGTGTATAAATCAAAGATGTCTGACATTTTGTTATTTTCAACATTACTCATGAAGATAGAGAAGCAAAAATATGATTTTATTTATGTGATATTGGTAATAAACTGGGTGTTCATGTTCCTATAGTGACCATATATCAAGGGGCAGGGCAGGAAGTGCAGGCAAAAAGGAAGAGTAGAGATGTCAGTCACCACTATGTTTGAGTAAAGGCAGTGTTTCTTATTCATTTTATTTTTATTGTTCATACAATATAGAAACATTTAAGATAGTGATTTTACTTATAATTCATACAGTTTATGTCAACTGTTTCAAAGTAGAATTTCATATAGCTGTCATTGGTTCTTGAGTGTTTTTATTTACAGTGTTTTTTTTTGTTGTTGTTGTTTAATGAAAATCTGTGTTAATTTTTGTTTAGAAACTAAAGCAGTTAAGCCTGGTGGTGGCGGCATATGCCTTTAATCCCAGCACTGGGGAGGCAGAGGCAGCTGATCTCTGTGAGTTCAAGACCAGCCTGGTCTACAAAAACTAGTTCCAGGACAGCCTCTAAAGCCACAGAGAAACCCTGTCTCGAAAAACAAAAACAAAGAAAGAAAGGAAGGAAGAATGGAGGGGAGGATGGAAGAAAAAAAGAAAGAAAAGAAAAAAGAAACTAAAGCAATTCTTAATTTTTGTGGGGTTCTGTAAAGGGTTCGGTTATTTCCTGGGATCCTTTTCTGGTTTTCTCTCATATTAACTATGTACTCCTTATTTTCAACTCTAGGTCCTGGGGGTTTGGGAGGATCCGTGCATTATGCCACAATGGCTAGGTCTGCTGTGAGACCTGCAAGTCTTAACTTAAATCGTTCTCGAAGTCTCAGCAACAGTAACCCAGACATATCTGGTACTCCCACATCACCAGATGATGAAGTGCGCTCAATTATTGGCAGTAAGGTAAGCTGAAGATGTGACTACCCATTTATGACAGGTACCAAGCATTTAATATACTCTTAATTTTAAGATAGATTTGAGTTCAGAATAAGAAAGGAATTGTTTTTCATTTTGACTTCAGTTAGGCATAAAGCAAGAAGTTTATATTCCTATTCTGTCAATAAATATTTTCCATGTTTCTATTAAATATGTTTGCTATTATAAACTGGTCTGTACATTTGAATTAAAAAATAATCTGCCAAGTTCTAAAATTTGTTCAGGATAAGTCATCATAATATAACTTTTCTGATACCCCAGTTGAAAATTTTTTAGATTGATTCTATAGCATGGGGAAACTTGTGTAACTGATGTGTACAAGAAACTTGCTGTCATTTAGTTTAAGTGTGAATTCCTCCATCAAAAATGCATCCTGAATAGTTACTGGCTTTGGTGGATAATAGAGCTGTATTTCATATGATCCTGTATGGAGTGTACTAGGATTAGAGAAGTGTGGTTATGTATAAATGGTTAGTAATTAGGCAAGAGAGAGACCCTCTAAGTTATATAAGACCCACCTATTCTTTATTCAGAGCCTCCATTATTATTATTACACACAGAAAAAAAACCATGTTTCTACGCATAAAATACAAAGATAGGCCAGGTGGTGGTGGCACATGACTTCAATTCCAGCATTTGGGAATCAGAGGCAGGAAGATCTCTGTGAGGTCAAGGCCAGCCTGGTCTACAGAGTAAGTTCCAGGGGAGCCAGGTGTTACACAGAGAAACACTGTCTCAAAACAAAACAAAACAAAGCAAAAAACAGAACCAACCAAGACAAAATAAAATTTAACAAATAAACAAATAAACACAAAGATAAGTCTGAGTTTAAGCTCGGGAAAAGTACTCAAGATATTTTTTTTTAATTTAGGTTTTTCAAGGCAGAGTTTCTTTGTGTAGCTATGGAGCCTTATATAACAATTATATATTTAACTTCAAGGTTTAGAACAAGGAGGTTTGTATTAATTAATTTGTTTTGCTTTTTAAAAAATCATTAAATGGAATATAGTCAGAATTTGTCCATACATGTGTGTATGAAATCAGTATACATATATATGTGTATACTAATTTCTTTTTTTTTTTTTCAAGGGCATCACAGCATGAAAATTTGTCTTATAATAGCTCAGCTCTATCTTAATTAAGTTTTTTTTTTTTTTTTTCTTTTGAGACAGTCTCATTATGTAGTCCAGGCTGGCTTTGAATTCTGTGCCTCTTTCGTCAGCTTCCCAAGTGTTTCCATAACAGGTGTGTGCTGCCAACCCAGATCTAGTTTAGATTTATGTTAACTAGTTTTACATTTTTCATCTTTGATGAAAAAACTGGTAATTACTTGCATATTTTCCCCTAATATTAATAACATACTTTTATCTCATAAAATGTGAGGAATCTGAATTTTTTTGTATGCCTGTTTTTCTTTTATTCTTATTTTGTTCCCTGGGTTATTCAGTGACCCCCCTTCTCCTTAAGAGACACTGTGTTTTGTCTCAGTCATAGTCTTACCAATAACTTGGCCTTCATGATTTTAGTCTCATGCATTTTGTCTGATCATTCTCTATTTTTCTTTCTAGTATCCCAACTCTAGTAGTGTCCTCTTTCTTTTATCTTCTCATCACTTAATTGTGTTTTGTTTTATTTTGTTTTTCTGGGAGGAGAGAAGGAGAAGTGTCTTAACATTCTTTCTCCCTCCTAACTAGTCATCCTGTCTAGTCAAGACCAGCCATCATATATTCTTACCACCATCAAACTTCAGTTTTTGTTTTTGTCTTCAAACTTGAAGCCACCATTAAAACCAATAGACCGCCTCTTCTTGTCTTGAAAAATGGCAGTGTATCAGAGTTTCATTGCTGTGAAGAGGTACCATAACCACAGCAACTCTTTTTGTAAAGGAAAACATTTCATTGGGGCTGGCTTACACCTACTCCAGTAAGGCCACACCTCCTAATAGTGCCACTCCCTTTAAGCCTATGGGGCCATTTTCATTCGAACTACCTCATTTGTAATTCCCATATTGCTGTTAGCTGTTCATTTTGTTTGATTCTGCTGTTACTTTCTATGCTATTTTCTGCTCTCTCTCTCTCTCTCTCTCTCTCTCTCTCTCTCTCTCTCTCTCTCTCTCTCTCTCTCTCTCTCTCTCTCTCTCTCTCTCTCTCTCTCTCTCTCTCTCTCTCTCTCTCTCCTCTCTCTCTCTCTCCTCTCTCTCTCTCTCTCTCTCTCTCTCTCTCTCTCTCTCTCTCTCTCTCTCTCTCTCTCTCTCTCTCTCTCTCTCTCTCTCTCTCTCTCTCTCTCTCTCTCTCTCTCTCTCTCTCTCTCTCTCTCTCTCTCTCTCTCTCTCTCTCTCTCTCTCTCTCTCTCTCTCTCTCTCTCTCTCTCTCTCTCTCTCTCTCTCTCTCTCTCTCTCTCCTCTTTCTCTCTCTCTCTCTCTCTCTCTCTCTCTCTCTCTCTCTCTCTCTCTCTCTCCTCTCTCTCTCTCTCTCTCTCTCTCTCTCTCTCTCTCTCTCTCTCTCTCTCTCTCTCTCTCTCTCTCTCTCTCTCTCTCTCTCTCTCTCTCTCTCTCTCTCTCTCTCTCTCTCTCTCTCTCTCTCTCTCTCTCTCTCTCTCTCTCTCTCTCTCTCTCTCTCTCTCTCTCGTCTTGGAACCAGTGATGGGATTAAAGGTATATGCCATTATGCCATCTCTTCTGTATCTTAAAAGTATAGTCCTTTTTACTTTGTATCTTCAGTTCTTTTATTTTGTATACTTTGTCTTCAGTTCCTTTACTGCCTTCAATTAATTTTCCTACTGTCTCCACCCAAACTGCACTTCTTAAAATTACAGATGTTCTCCACCTTGCTAAAACTCAATAGTTATGAATTGAAACTTTGTTTCTTTTATGTGCCAGTGTGTTTAATTTTTTTTTCATTTTAAATTATATATTTGTGTTTCTGTGTGTGGATGTGTGCATGTATATGCAGGTGCCTATGGCAGCCAGACAAGAGCATCAAATTCCCTAGACCTGCAGTTGCATGCAGTTGTGAGCTGTGTGACTTGGTGCTAGGAGCCCAATTCAGGGCCTCTGCAAGAGCAGCCCGTGCTCTTACCTTTCTCCAAGCCACCTCTCTAGTGGTGCCAGTATCTTTGAGCAATGCTTCTTTTTCTTTTGTTCAGTTTGCTTGGCTTCTCAGATTATATATGGCCTTAGTTTTCTTCATAATTTACTGTTTCTATCTTTTCATATTCTTCTCTGAGTTCTTCCTTTTCTGATAATCACTTATTTTACAAGTTCTGTGTTTGTATTCAGGGCTTTTATAAGTGCTAGGTAAATCATTTCTCAACTTACTTTTCAGTACAGATCTCTCTTAGGAATTCACTTAGCTATTTTTTTCTAAACCCTTTTTCAGATTGCACATATGTTAAAGGAATGCCTTGGGATTTTCTGTTTAGTTGGTTTTATTTTCTGTTTTCTCCTGTGCTAGAGGTTGAACCAAAGGCTTTTCATAAGGCATTTTATCATCTCTACTGTCTTAGTTTGATGTGTCAGCAAGTCTCACTAAATTAATGTGCTAACCCTAAGATGTTACCCTGCTGTTGCTTTACCCTCTGTTCCTAACAAGAGTATTGCTTTAGACATTAAGATACACAGAAGAAATTAAGTCAGATTGTATCATTCCTCTAAGCATGCTCCTCCTGAGACTAGCTCTTTCCATCATGTAAGACTTTACTTAGAAGGACTCCTCCCAGGGAGGTCTACTTAAGATTCTTAATTCTCGTGTAGCCAGTGTTTGGTGTCTTTTCCTGTTGCAGTGATAAAACACCTGTTGACACCGAAGCGGTTACATTAGCTCACACTTCCAGGTCGTGGTCCATTGTGTCAGGGGAGTCACAGTGGCAGGGGTGATGGAATGCAGGTCTCAGCTCACCGTCTCCATTTTATATAGGTCAGGGTCTTCTGCCCAGAGAATGGTCCTGCTTACAATTAATAGGTACCTTCACATGCCAGTTAGTGTAATCCAGACATCCCCGACAGGTATGCGCAGAGGGCCATCTCCCAGGTGATTTTGTATTCTGTCAAGTTGATAATTAATACCAGTCACCATAAGTCCAACTATTGTCAATTTGCACCCAACCAAATCACCTTTAAACTTTCTATCCCTTGATCCTGTAGGCTTGTGACAAAGTTATCACATAAACTAATCTATCTTTGAAAATCTTCATAGTGATGAAATGTTCCTACACTTTAAAATTACAAATCACTCATCTTAAAACACACACACACACACACACACACACACACACACACACACACACACACACACACACAATGACATAGAATAAATGGAAGAACTTGGATATAGCGAGAAATAGTCATACCAACACAAAACCAGAATCCAGCTGGGCAAAGACCACATCCTGCAGCTCCTTGTCTGGCATCTGGGGCTCATAATATAGTCAGCTGGGTTCCAAAAGGCTTGAGTGACCCCACCCCTCCACCTCTGCTGCCCTTGAAGTACTTAGAGTCTCTCCTAGGCCAGCTTCCTTCTATGTCCATGATTCTCCTTAATTCATGCTTCGGCATCTCCAGTATTGTGAGATCTTCATTGAAACTTGGGCTTTATCCCCATAGCTCTGCACAGTGGCCTCTCAGGGTTCCCTCTAGGGCCTCCAACACTGTCGAATGTTGCCTGGCTTCAGCTGCTTCCCATGACCTTCTTTCTCTGTCTTGGAGCTATCATGCTTTGAATAACTGGTTGTTCATGCTTTGAAAAGTGGGTTTCTCAGGACACAGCTTTCTTAGCTTCAGTGTGCTGATCCCAGGGAAACACTTCTCTCGACAGATGCATTTGAGGGTCAGGGAACCCATCAATTTAAGCTCTGTTCTTTAAATGAATTTGGGTTTTCACAAGATGGAGCCTCCAGAGGTGACATTTTACCTTCAGGGTGGCTTTCCTATTGTTCCAGTGCCACATGGCTGCTTTCACATCGCAATCTGACTGTTCCTCCCTGGGAATTTCCTGTGTCGCACAAATTAATTAATCCATTATCTTTAGATTCAACTTTACTCAGGTTCTCGGGACATAGGCAAAATGAAACAAGATTCTTGGCCAAAATATCCATGCCTGCCCCTCCCAGCTAAGATTCTGACATTTCTTGTTACCCAGGAGGCTTCACAGGCCAGGCTGTTGTCTCTGTCTGTTTTTTGTAGAATTCCCATCTTCTAACCCCTGTTCCCCTCAAGAGAGTCTCATTAAGCTCTGCTTTACCAGTCAAAGGTTTGTCTGCCTACAAAGTAAGATAAAATAATAATACCAGCATTAGGGAAAAACTAAACACATAGCTGGGTATATTTTTACTTGTATTTTGGCAGTCTAGAAAGTTGTTACATTAGTATCTCTCAGTAATGAATTTTTTTTTAAGGACAGTTATATTTTTATGTATAACTCAGTTTTATAACACTTATATTATGAAAGTTATTTACATCACAAACTAATTGCTTACATGTTGTCTTTATGTTTTGATGTGTAATTATAACTGTTCAGAGCATCCATGTTGTATATATGAAATGTAGCTGGCAGCAAACTGATATTTTATTCTTATGTTGATCACCACACACATTATTTTAAAAAGAAGTTATTAAACAAGGTTGTACATACATTCGTCAAAACTCCAGATGGTTATTTCCCTTTCTTTTGCTTCCTTTGGTAGTTTCTAGTTCCAGTACATTCTCTGCTCTAGTATTTTAATGAAGTTGCTTTGGGTCATCTTTGTAGTGCTTGCCCGTAAATCCTCCAAACATCTGTTACAGCTTGCTCCAATTCATTTACCAGATCCTCTGCCCTTAGTTGAGTTTGAAGGCAGGAAGTTGAGGGCACAGAATCTGAGTTTTATAAAGCATTGTTATATGAGTTTGATGATCTCTTAGGCTTGGGAAATTGAAGTCAAGCCTCAGGTAACTTCACCAGGAATCAATAATATCTTTCAGAAAAAAAGACTTCACTTCTGGTAAATTTTATTAATAGCTACTAACACTCAAATTTAATGACAGTGATGATGAAGTTATAATTCCTAGAGAGAGACATAATGTTTTTCTTATGATATTTGTGTAGTATCGTACCCCATTATATCTAATGAAAAAAATAATAAAAAGGGGCACAACTTCAAGTTCACTGTTCTTATTCAGAAGGGACATATTTAGCTATTCTTTTGCATAGTATTTTCCTTCATGTTTTTTATTTGCTAAAAGAAAGAAGAGGCAACGTCAAACAGAATTGCAGAGTACTTGCTCCATAGTAGCTTTCAGCAAGTAAGAAACACAATGAAGTTAAGGTCTTACAGTACAGAGTGGTGATTTCTCCCTCACCCCTGCCTCCTCCCCACTTCCAAGTATCAGTTCAGTTTAGAATAGTACCATATTTAAGAATCATTGTGAATTACTGCTGTAGATATTTCTGTGATTTGTACTTCACTTTACATAGAAATTATCTTAAAATACTATATGTAATATTCTTTTCTTTAAAAAGTAAGTTACATGATAAGATAATGTGAATGAACTAATATTCTATATATACCCAAGGTTTGTGTGGTTGCTTTAACAGTACTAATGAAGAACATTTTGCATTGGGGGGCTGGATTTCTGTAGGAATAATTCATAGCATGCACCATGTAACATTTCTCTCCTTTCCAACTGCTCTCTATTATGTGCTTAGGGTTTAGATCGCTCCAATTCCTGGGTTAACACTGGTCCAAAAGCTGCCCCATGGGGATCCAACCCCAGTCCAAGTGCAGAATCAACACAGGTGGTGTTTACATTATAGGTTTCTTTATTGGCTGCTGATGTTTCCCTTTAGAACATTACCTTTTAGTACATGCTGTGATTTCAGTGGCTTGCTTTTTTTTTTTTTTAAATCATTATAAGTGTGTGTGTGTTTTTATTTAGCACATCTCCCAACTACTATGCATGAATACCACCAATTGCACCAGTAATGTCCTTTTTTATTTTCTGTCTCCTACCTCCTCCTTACACACTATATCAGTGTCTCCATGCCTGCTGATGATGCATTAATAGTTTTTTTTTTTTTAACAGGTTCTCTCCTGGGCTTGTACATCTTTAGTAGGAAATTTTTACATAGAAAACAACCAACAGTTTTCCATTTGCTTTAAAGTGTATTTAAACATACCATTTCTTGTGACCCTTATTACCTTATTTCATTTTCATAATCACCAAGTAGAAACACTGGTAGTAAATTGAAGTTTAATACAAATAAATCTGAAGTGTACAGTATGCATGTTGTCAGAATGAATGCTAAAAGGAAAACTCCATTGAATTTGTACTGTGTTGCAAAGTATGAAATTTGTTACAATTATAACACATAATTTAAGACTAGTTGCTTGATAACTAACTGCATGATTTGTCAAAATATACTTCTTACTTGTGTATTGGCTTTGAAGGAAAATTCTCTTATTCCTAAAAAAAGAACCCAGTTTTCTGTTTAAGATTATAACTGGTTTATATTAGATATTGTTTATGATAAACTTAAATGTTTTTAATAGAAAAAAGTAAAATTTGTCTTAATTTTCCTTATTAAGTAAAAAATTCTTGATTTTCTTTTTTGTCAGACACCAATTGAGAAGTATGTTTTTTCTTTTCCCATGTTTTCACTAGATATGTATGTGCATGTATGTGTAGATTACACAGATGAGTTTCATTCTTTGCAGCACTCTGTTAAAATCATTAAAGTAAATCATCTTAAAGACTAAGATCATAAAAGCAATTTTAATACTTGCTTTTAAAGCAGCTTAACATAATGAGATCAGAAATGATACAAATGGTTGAAAATTGTACATAGTCCTTGAACTTCAGAGTCATCACTGCAGTGTTAATGTTATCTCGTCATTCATTCATCTCCACTCCATAGGCTATGGATCGAAGTTGTAATCGTATGTCTTCGCACACAGAGACGTCAAGTTTCTTACAAACATTAACGGGACGCTTACCGACTAAAAAGGTAGATTCATAAGAAGACAGTCCACAGAGGGGAAAAGTAATTCCAACAATTAAAAACATATAAGGTGTCTTTATATAACCAATCTGAGTTATTAAAATAATTTTATGGTGTCTAAAGATACATTTGAACAAGTGGTGCTTGTCTGGCGCTTTTTGGGGCATACATACATACCACTGTCGTTTAGGGCTCGTTTACATAAGATGATGTTTATTTAGTAATTCAAACTAGACAATCAAACTTTAATACCAGAAAAATGTATCTACTCTTAATTCTGTTTCTGTAACTGCTTCTGTTTTGTTTTAACTCTCCAGGGGAAGGAAGATGAGTTAGAAAAGTTGTCACTCTTAGTAAGCGATGTTGACTTGCCCCTTACGCACAGTCGTGTTAGTCCTCTCATAGTGTTCTATGCTACTTTGCAAGTGCTTTGTATGCATATCCATTGTAAGGAAGTTTCTGCTCTTTGAAAACACATCTTAAACACCTGAAACGTAATAGCACATAGAAAAGTTTAAATTTGTAATGGTATTTCCTAAATTGTACCAGCAAAGTTGATGAGTGTATTATATGTTCAAATATGTATTAATATACAAGCAAAATGCAAATTGTAGCTATGAGGTTCTGGTCTAGTTTTTGGTTTGCAAGTGCAATTTAGGAAGTTATTTCCTGCCTGTCCTTTTAAAATTACATTTTACTCCAAGATAACATGTAATTTTTGAGCTTTGAACATGTCACACTGTCTTCATGCATAAGTAGTCGTTTCGTTAATGGGTGTCTCCACCACATCATCATCCAGTGATTCATGTGCCCAATTCCGCTTTTCTCATTATGCCTTCATTTGTACCTGCATTATCATTTGGTTTATGTCATCAGCAGATTTGACTTTGATAATAACCTTGATTTTGCTTCTGGATAGCTTTTTCACGAGGAGCTGGCTTTGCAATGGGTTGTTTGCAGTGGCAGCGTTCGGGAATCAGCTTTGCAGCAAGCCTGGTTCTTTTTTGAGTTGATGGTAAGCAAACTGAATATGTTCCTTACTACTTTCTAACGCATTAAGCAATTTCATATCAGTTCATTTTTCTCTCATCTTAGAAATTGTATTTCTGTTTGCCCCAAAGCAAAATTATACATATTTGTTTCAAAATACACAGTATGGGCACCAACACAATACAGGTGAAATTATAAAGTGTGAGGTTCATTTAAACTCTAGTTTTGATTTTGTTTTATCTTGTTTTTCTTGGATACTTATCAAGGCAATTTGTAACATTCTTTGTTAGTCTGTGCAAGTTAATAAAGGCAGTGCTGTAGTTTTTGTAACAATTGAAATAATTGAAATAGAGCTTTGGAAATATTTACTGTTATAGGTGAACAGAGATAGGGAAAAACTTTGTTTAATTCAATAAATGACACTACAAGCCAGTTAATACTTTTGTGACATATACAGCATGGCAAAACTTATACACACATACCTATTAATGAACCTAAGCAGTGAGTGCTTGTCTAGTGATTGCAGGCCTGTGACTGAGGCCCTGAGAAGTCATGTAACTTTTCTAAGTAGACATATTATAGGGAGCATCACTGTAATTCAAGTCCAGGCATTCTGGCACTAGGGACCTTCCTCTCTGTTTTCTCCCTTAGTACTAGAAAGCATAGATCATGGAACCATTTTCTACAACAAAAATAGTATTTAATAAATATAGGAACAAAGCAAAATCAAAATAATGAGGATTGAGAAAGAGAAGGAAGGAGGGAGGACAAAAGAGAAGGAAATAAAAAGGGGCTTTTAGAATAGTCATTCTCAGTATTGACTATAGTTACCTTTATTTGAGATAGAAAATACTCTCCCTACAGATTTATTTATCTACAGAAAAGGTAATATATAAGTGCCCAAAATCTCACTTTCTCTTAGAATATAAACATATTTATAACTCATATGCTTTTATTATAAGTTAAGAATTATAGTTTTGTCTTTAACAAAAGTCTTACACGTGTGTTCATATTTTAAATGTGAGTTCTGAGATTACAGTTGAAGAGTTGGCTGTAGCTGGGCATAGTTGTGCACACTTTCATCCCAGGGCATTTTAGAAATAAGCCTGGATGCTTGGCATAGTAGTGCAGTGTAGTGGCTGGCAGATCTTTGAGTTTGAAGCCAGTCTGCTCAGCATAGAAAATTTCTGGCTAGCCAGAGCTACATGATGAGACCCTGGAGAGATAGCGGGAGGGAGAAAGCAGGGAGAGAGGTAAGAGAGACCTGGAATGCAGATGAGTGGTAGAGTTCTTGCCTATCACAAAGCTCTGTGTTTATTTACTACTTTGTCAAAAAGAAGATTTGGCTGTACTATATACTATTGATCAATACATTAGCTCTCTTTAAATTGATATGTTTAAATTCTTTATTAAGATTCTTGTGTTATAATAAAAATCCAGAAGCATTCGGTAAATGGAAGCCACTCAAACTTATTAACTAATACTTTATGTAATAGATATTGATGACAGTACAGCGAATGCAGGATTTCTGATGATTGAAAACTTACAGTTTAGGGACAATGAAATGAAAAAAATGAATGAGTCTTCAGATTTTTTAATTAAAATTTTCTTACACTGTGATTTTTTTTTCTGTTAACACACACTGACTTCTTGTTCCTTTTGTTAAATAATTCATGAGGGTAAAGTAGAAAAGTTTTACTGTGTTTAACATATCATTGGAATATAGAAAGGATTTAAAGAACATTTTCAAAATATCAGGAAATGGAAATATATTTCAGTCAACTGTTAAGTTACATGATATATTTAAAAAGTAGCCAGAATGTTTAGAGCTATTATAATTTGCTTAAAATTAAGAGATTAGCAAAATGGTAGAGCACAAGTGTAGTCTAAACACAGAGGCTTGAGACAGAAGGATTGAGAACCCAAAGGTGATCGGGGTTATATTACAAGATGCTGCCATAAAATAGCACTAAACCACAACTTAGTAACGGCATGTGTCCTTTTGCAGGTAAAGAGCATGGTGCACCATTTGTATTTTAATGATAAGCTCGACGCTCCAAGGAAAACCCGCTTTCCAGAACGTTTTATGGATGACATTGCTGCTCTAGTTAGCACAATTGCTGGTGATGTTGTGTCACGATTTCAGAAGGTGAGAATGACCTTCCATTGGTGTGTCTTACAAGCTGAAGTAAACTATCCTGCTTTTTTTCACTATTGTAATTATTATTTTTGCATATGTTTTGTTTCCTAGGACATAGAAATGGTTGAGAGACTCAATACAAGCCTTGCCTTCTTTCTCAATGATTTGTTGTCTGTTATGGACAGAGGATTTGTCTTTACTCTTATAAAGTCCTGCTACAAACAGGTAATACATAATTAGTAATCAAGTAACTTAAATACTGGGGTAACTCTTTTCAGGGCTGAAGCTTCTAGAACACGTTCATATATTGGCATTAAAATGGAAAAGCAGCACAGAGTTACGTATTCTTAATACTGTGATCAAAGTCCATCAAATGTATTTTATGAGGACTATAGCAAGCAGATCTCAGAACAGCTAATTAACCCAGCTCAGTTTTTCTTCCTTCCCATTAACAGGAAGTCAGATAATTAGTGATGCAATGCAGCTTTTCAACGTTGTGCAAGTACAGCGTTCATGTTGACTGCACAGTTTGAATGCTTGTGGGGTTTAAGAGTAAAACTTGTGAAGCCCTTCATAAGTGGCCCATGGATTAGTTTTGGAGAGCCATTGATCAATAATTCTATGGTGCTGGAGAGATAGTTCACGGGTAAGAGCACTGGATGTTCTTCCTGAGGACCTGGATTTAATTCTCAACACCCACATGGCAGCTCACATAAGTCTGTAACTCCAGTTCTAGGATATCCAACAATTTCTTCTGACTTCTGTGGGTACCAAGTATGAATATGGTACACAGACATGAATACAAGCGAAACACTCCTCCACATAAATAACATTTTCAAACAACTCTGTTTGGCAATATAATCTTTAAAATTTTGAAGACCTGTTCAGTTGTATACTTTTTTCTTTTTTAGTCACAGAAATTACCTATGCATGGTCACTATAAGAGATATTTGCAAAACACTATTCTTTCCCCCCAAAGTTTAAATTTTATTACTATTAAAATGTATTCTGAGCCAGGTATTGTGGCTCATGTCTTTACTCCTAGCACTCAGGAGGCAAAGGCAAACAGATCTCTGGGAGTTTGAGGCCAGCCTGGTCTACATAGTGGGTTCCAGGACAGCCAAAGCTACATAATGAGAACCTGTCTCAAAAAAAAAAAAAAAAAAAGACAACAAAAAAAGGTATTCTGGCTTAATGACCCCCTGCACTTGTCAAATGTTGGGGTTGACTCAAAAGATACTATACCTATTAAATCACCTTACAGTGTGTCTCCTCAAATAGCCTATGATGTAGTTGAGGAAGATAGGCAACTATAAATGCATTAATCAGAAATGTTAAAAAGAAGGCTTTCTAGCCAGGCGTTGGTGGTACATGCCTTTAATCCCAGCACTCAGGAAGTAAAAGCAGATGGATCTCTGTGAGTTTGAAGGCAGCCTGGTCTACAGAGCTAGTTCCAGGACAGGCTCCAAAGCATTACAGAGAATCCCTGTCTACAAAGAAAAAAAAAAAAGGTTTTGTTTGAAGTATGCTTTTCCCTCATAAAATACAGTTTTGAGAAGTGGAAATATCATTACAATGTTGGCAATAATATAATGTGATTTTAGGTTAGTCAAGTGGATTTATACCATAGATCTTGTAGTTCTCTATTTGTAGTGTTTACCATAATTTGGAAAAAAAGGGTGTTGTCATATAAGCCCTAGAGATCCAAACTGCTGTTATTGGGATATTACTATAGGAGGAAAAATATATATCAATTGGTGTTCTTTTATTTATGCAATCTTTCCAAGGTGTCATCAAAACTCTATTCACTGCAAAATCCAAGTGTCCTGGTATCCTTGAGATTGGACTTCCTGCGAATCATCTGTAGCCATGAGCACTATGTTACATTAAACTTACCCTGCAGCTTGCTCACCCCACCTGCATCTCCATCACCTTCTGTTTCTTCTGCAACATCTCAGGTATGAATATGTGAGGAGATACTTATGTTTGTACTTATAAAAAAGGACTGGAAACAGTAGGTGGAAAATTGTTGATTAGTTAGGTAATAGGCTCACTTCTGACTTGTCTTAGTTATGTTTTCTGTTGCCAGGAAGAGACACCATGACCATGGAAACTCTTATAAAGGAAAACATTTAATTGGGGCTGGCTTACAGTTTCAGAAATTTAGTCCATTATCGTCATGGTGGGAAGCATGGTGTTGCACAGTCAGACATGGTGCTGGAGAAGGAGCAGAGAGTTCTATATCCAGATTGGCAGGCAGCCAGAAGAGAATGCCATACTGGGCCTGGCTTGAGCACCTCAGAACTCAGAGCCCACCCCCTAGTGACACACTTCCTTCAACAAGGTTACACCTCCTAATGGTGCCACTCCCTATGAGCCTATGGGGGCCACTGACATTCAAACCACCACACAAGTGCTTTATAACTATTAGCTCATCTAATGCCAACAACAGTTCTGGGAGGGGTGGTTTTGTTGTTATCCATATTGGATAGCTTCAAACCAGAAACACAGAAAGTAAGAAATGGTCAGGCCAGGCTTTGAACCAAAGCTTTATTCCAGAGCCCAGGTTTTTAAGCATGATGTACATCTTTATAGATTTATTCATATGTGAACTCACCTGAGTAAACTCACTGATTTTGATGATTTTCCATATCGAGTTTTCTTGAAGCAGATATGGAAACTGTTTGGGATAAATCCCTGTGAAATGGCTATTTAAATTTATGTTCTATTTATATATTCTATTTATAAATACCTTGAAGCAGGGAAAGAAACCAGACTGAAATGCCAGCTGCCAGCTTGGCCTGGCTTGCTCACAGAAACTCAGTGGACATTTAAAGTGGATACCACTTAATTTTCACAACTAACAGTTTCTTTGAAGATGAAACAGATTAAGATTTTATAGTCCTAGTGCCAAGGAAGCCAAGATTTTCCCCCTCCCTAATAAAATACATGTTATGTTCTTCATGAGTTGGACAAGTTGTTTTCCTAAGGACTTTCTGTGTGAAGTTAGACACATCGTATATACTCATGAATCCTCTTCCTAAGGTCTGTAATCCTCAAGTAGATTTCCCCAGGCTAGGTTCTGTTGGGTAACAAAAATGAAGAAAGGTTACCATGGTCTTCATACCCAAAGAAAGAGCAGTCACTTTTCTGTGAACACTCAAGAGTAATTTTTGTCTGGCACAGTAACATCACATTTCATTTGTTGCAATGCCCCGACTGTAGGATATTTGTTGCACAGCTATCAACAGTTGAGTTCTACCTTACCCCCCAACAGAGTTCTGGATTTTCCACAAATGTTCAGGACCAGAAGATTGCAAATATGTTTGAATTGTCCTTGCCCTTCCGCCAGCAGCATTACCTGGCAGGCCTTGTGTTGACAGAACTTGCACTCATTTTAGACCCCGATGCTGAAGGGTGAGTAGACCTATTTTGCCTTGTAGAATATCATTTTCATTTTGGACAGTCAGACAGATCTTGCTAAGAATTAAATTAATACTATTTCTGCCTCTTTTTTTTTTCTGCTTTATTCTCTAATGTCCATATACTTGTTATTTCTGTATTCATTATTTTCAAGAATGCTGTTTAACACAAAGACAGCTGACCTGAACAAGGAGGAGCTACTGGACTCCCAGACTGATAGCTGGGAATCCAGCATGGGACTGACTCAGACCCCCTGAACATGGGTCTCAGCTAGAAGGCCTGAGCAGTCTAAGGGACCTCACACAGTGGAACCAGGATGTATTCCTGGTGCACAAAAGGACTTTGCGGGCACATCCCCCATGGAGGGATACTCCCTTAACCTAGAGACTGGAGAGAAGTCCTAGTCCCTACTTCAAATGACTTGACAGATTTACATGACCCCACCTGGATAGCATGGCCCTACATGTGGGGGTGGGGGAATGGGAGGGGAGAGTGGTCAGGGTGCATGTGAGGGGGAAGAGAGGGTAAGAGGGAAGGAGGGGGAGGAAACTGGGATCGACATGTAAAATAAAAATAATAATAATAATATAAAAAACGAATGCTGTTTAGTAGTAGTCACTTATCAGTTAAGTAAAAAAGACTAGTTTTTCCTTATTCCTTGGAAGAAAAATTTATAATTTGCATTCTATGGCATTTTATCCAAAAACTTCCCTATCCCTTTTAAAATTTCTGGTGTTGATCACGCTGTTAGACCTTACATCTCTGCTAGTATTAAGGTCACCTTCATTTGTGTGCTCATTCCCACACACAGTCACACATACACATAAACTTAAGGTTGTCCTGAAGTTAAGTGTCATATAAGAGGTCCAGGAAACAAAAACAACCTTAAATGGGGTTTTGGTGGATGTTTAATCTGCTTAAGAGATGAAAGAAAAAGTAGGTTCTCAAAGTCCTTAGTTAGCACAACAGGGATATTGTTGATACTGAATAAATTTTAAAAGGCCAGACTGTCTGCACATGAAAGATTTGTATTTTAAAAATAATGAGAAAGTATATGTGGAATATATTTTAAAGAATTAGTTTTCACCAGAATTATGGGGTCCTATAGGGGTGTTCTGTAGGCTGCATGTTGAGTAGGGGTTTGTATAGACTGTATAGAGAGGAAAGTTAAGTGGCTGAGATTCCATGCTTGCTAGTACTGTTTGCAAGCATTTTCATGTCTTACATTTGATAGGAAATTACAGTGTCATTTGAAGGTAGTAATAAAGGTGTTTGTTTCTGAGGAGAGAAAATACTCTACCGTTTTTCAAGCATTTCAGCTTTCCTTAATAACTGCTGCACCTCAGGACTTTGAGTTATGTTTCCAGTGCTTTTATTGGACAAGATGACTTCAGTTGGAAAAAACTGAAAATTCTTCTTCAAACTGGCTTTGTTGAAGAAAATACATTTATTCATACTTTTGGGGAAGAAAGAAGGTTCTTTGAGTAATTCAGTCTTCAACTCATTAATTTCATTATGTTGCCCCTGCAGGAATCATCAACTCTACTCTACTCTTACTGTAGGATGGCTCCCACCAAGTTAGGATTAAATACTATCTTTGTTCATGGCTGGCAGGAGAGAGGGTTTCCCATGCAAGTGTAAATCTTTCCCATGGGCTGGTGAGGCTCAGATGGTTATCCTGATGTATGCAGTCCCCAAAGTTGTGCGGGTTGCTGGGTGGATTAAGTCAGTTCTACTCACATGTAATCTTATACCAGACATGGATTGTTCACCACAGTGAAGAAGATGAGAATATTATACCCAACTCTAAATCAACTTTGTCACTAAGCAGTGTTCATTATTGTCAGGCTTTCTCTATTGAAGAAAGCTGTGAGCTAATTAAAAATTGTGTCTTTGCATATTCAAACAAACATGCCAACTGGTCATTTGAACTAACAGGGCCGACTTAGCTAGAATATGATGCTCTGGAGGCAGTCAACTTCTGATCCATAGGGGAACATAGTTTTTGTTGAATTTGGATGGTTGACAAGGAAATGCATGCTGTCTAGATTTCAGTAATGTCCCATATAAAGGATAGGCAATTTCTACAGTCATGTTCCTTTCCATGACAATAATCAGTTCCATTAAAGTGTAATAATATAAGGCTTATGTAGGATTTCGTTAACTGACTTATTTCCTTGAAGCTAGATTGTGTTGATCTTTGGCTCTTGGAAAGATTTCTGTTGAGTCCTATGAGTAGTGATCATGTTTACTGTCACCTTTCTTAATGTATTCAGACATTGCATTCTGTCTGCTACATATTAGAAGAGCACATTAGCTTACAGCCTTATCTTTATTCTAGATTGTTTCCTCTTTTTCTTTCCCGTACCCACTCGATTAGAAAAGTCTACAGCTCTCCAAAATATATCCTAAGTTCAGCCAACTTTTTTCAGCTCTGCTTCTACCAGAGCTAATTATGTTTTCTTTTTATATCGCTAAAACCATTTTCAACACAATAGCCTAGATATTTTTAAAATGGGGTAAGATTGTGCCATGCCCTTGCTCAAAATTAGCCTATCTCTTTCCCTGTAAATTAAATACCCTTTAGAATAAAACCGAGACTTTTAGTAATCATCCTCAAAACCCTTTCTTACTGTTTTGTGGTTTTTAAATGTGATAAGTTTGTTCATTTATTTGTGTCTTGGCACTTGATTTTTCTCTGCTCAAAACAGTATTTGGGTCTTCACATGGCCATTTCCTGCGTGTAATTTCTCAGGCATTCTCTCAAAACTGGACATTCTTACTGAGGCTCTCTTTGTCCACTAAATTATAGTCCTGTTGCCATGCAGCCTTGTTTCTCTTGTGGGAAGTGATTCTTTGAAGTTTATCATGCATCCTCTCCATTAGAGTATGAACTGTGTTTTCTGCTCAGTGTTCATCTAAGATAAACCATTCTAACCTTCTAGCTTGAATGAGACAAGTTCATTTCTACCTTTGGGCCTTAGCAATTGAATTTTTAGAACAATGCTTGAATGACCCTAAAATCTTTTGTTTTGTTTTGGAGACAGGGTTTCTCTGTGACTTTGGAGGCTGGCCTAGAACTAGCTCTTGTAGACCAGGCTAGTCTCAAACTCACAGAGAACCACCTGCCTCCTAAGTGCTGGGACTAAAGGCATGCGCCACCACCGCCTGGCTCCTTTGTTACATTCTTATAGACATAGACAGAGATACTGTGAAGATCCTTAATGCTTGCCAAGTACTCAGACTCTTTCTTTCATTAGTAGTAGCAGATTGGCCAAAGATGTGCTTGTTATGAACTTTTCTTATAGCTAGAAATTTGGCCATGAATCAGTCTAATAGAGGCACAGATCATCCTGCCTTCTAAAGAGCTGTTGTTCTAGTTTTCTAATGGTATGATGAAATACCATGAAATACAAAAGCAGCTTGGAAAGTTGTATGTCCAGACCACAATCCCTCATGAAGGATGTCAGGACAGGAACTCAAAGAAGGAATCAGAAGGCAGGAGCTGGTGCATCTTATTTCAGATAGCGAAAATAGGGTAGGAGCTGGGACAGTAGCTCAGAGGAAACATGAAACTCTGCATTCAGTCATCAGCACTTAGTATTAGATAATTATACACTGGATAATTTTAATGTGATTGAGAAATAAAATACATGAAAAGGCTTCATGAAATCAGAGTTTAGTCAGGGTGGAGTCTGGATGTGATAGCTACTAAGAGGGTAGGAGTGCCTGTCCAGGCATGAGAATCATTATGGTGAGATGTAAATGCAGAGCCTGGGAACCCCTAAACATGTTCGTGCTAATTAAATGTAGCATGACACCAAAGGAAGACATGAAAGTAGTCGAGGAACTTGCTGGGAAGAAAGTATCTCTGTGACATATCTGTCAAAGTTGTGAAAGGACGAGTAAATTAGAGTTGGCATCGGGGCTGGCTTCTTGGGGAGTATAGGGAGAAGGGGAGCTGTCAGGAAAAGTGTCACACAGAAAACTGGGAGTGAGGACTGAAAATGTGTGTGAATGATTGTGGTTTTGACAGTATTTGAAGGTATACTTTATGAGTAAACCTATAATGAAAATTAAGATGTGCTGTCAAAATAGGAAAGGCTTGCTTGAAACAAGGGAAGAATTTAGTCAGGCTAGTCACTGAAAGTGTCGAAGGGACAGGGGTTCACTGACAACATGGGGTGAGCACTTTCTGAGAGAAAAGCAACTTTTTTTGAGAAAAAAGAAAGACTTTTATAGGTATAGGGTGGACATATTTGGGGGCTGGAGAGATGGCTCATCAGTTAAGAGCATGTCTTGTTCCTGAAGAGGGTCTGAAATTGGTTCCCATCACCTATGCCTATGGCTCACGAACACCTGTAACTCCAGCCCCAGGGGATCCAATGCCCCCTACCACATTTACATGTACACATAAATTTAAAAAAAAAAAAAAAAAAAAAGATCATGGAGAGGAAGGAAAGAAGGAAGGAAGGTTGTTTAGAAGAGATGAGCATATTTAAAAGACCTGGCCCAAGCAGATCCAAAATGTCTTTTTGCTAAAAACAAGCACTGGCAGTTGAGTTCTCCTGTGGGAACAGCTGCTGATGCTGCTGCTTGCTGCAGGTTAAGGGCTAGTTGGAGCTGGCGTGGATGTGCTTTAATCAGAATGGTTTGTATAGTCAAAGTTTGTGGAGAGAACAGTGTGTGTGTGTGTGTGTGTGTGTGTGTGTGTGTGTGTGTGTGTGTGTGTGTGTGTAGGACACTAACCCTTGTTAGAATATTTGCCTAGTTGAAACTGCAGGGTTTAGAGTCTACAAAAATCAGAAGGACCTAAATGAGATATGTGAGTAAAGAAATTCAGCTAAAAAATACAGATGGCAAAAGAAACCCCAGCCTATTGGTTATATAATCTGCCAGATAGGGCTGGGGGTATAACTCAGCCATTTAAGGCTAGACTGACAACCAAAACCAATCTGTCAGATTGAGGATTTTTCTTTCAAGGAAAAAAATAGTGATAGAGGTGGAGGAGATGGCTTGCTCATTCAGTAAAGGGGTTGCCATTGATGCATGATGGTTTTAGGCACCCAAAGAAAAAACTGGGGAAAGCACCATGTGTCTGTAATTCTAGCACAGGGAAGGTGGAGACAGAATTCCTGCAGCTCACTGGCCAGCTCATCTTGCCAAATTGGTAATGTAAGGGTCAGTAAGAGACCTTGCTTCAAAAAAATAAGTTGGAAAACAATTAAGAAGACATCTTATGTCCACTTCTGGTCTTTATACATCTTCATCTCATACCCACATATGCTCTTGCCTTACACCCACATACATGTGCCTTACACATGCACACAGAGTCGTGCATATACTTGTGCCCGGTACACATACAAAATAAAAGTAGAGGAAGTAATATGTTTTTGATAAATGTGAAAAAAATCTCATTCGTTGAAGTAAGAGTTGAAGCTACCTAAAATCGACTTCAGAATTGTTACTTCAGAGCCAGTGAGATGGCTCAGCAGGTAGTGTGTGCCATGCAAGCTGATGACCTGAGTTCAGTCCTCAGCACCCACAAAAAGGTGAAAGGAGAAAAACAGACACCATAAAGTTGTCCCCTGACCTCCACACATGCACCATGGCACATGTGCAACCCTCGTTTCAATGTGCATAATAATAATACTTCTTAAATTTTTGTTGAAATTGGTACTGTGTATGCTCTTATGTTCCTTATAAGTCAGAAGCACTAATTAGCACGTCAGTGAGTTTGGTTTTACTCTTCAGGAACTGATGAAGTGCTTCCTCTTCCTACAGTACTTACTTTATATTATTTTCAAATTTATGTATTTATTTGCTTTAAACCGTAAAAATATATCTGGAGAGAAATCAAACAAGATTGACTGGTGCCATTACTTACTATTTATTTTGAAGATATTACTAATCTCTGTGACCTCATGACTTCTTCATTTCTCCTTTCTAAATAGACTGTTTGGATTGCATAAGAAAGTCATCAATATGGTACACAACTTACTTTCCAGTCACGACTCTGACCCACGGTACTCTGACCCTCAGATAAAGGCTCGGGTGGCTATGTTGTACCTTCCTTTGATTGGTATTATCATGGAAACTGTACCTCAACTGTATGATTTTACAGGTACTGAATATAATTAATTCAGTTTTCAAAGTTTGTCTAAAAGCTGTAGAAAATGTCTTTTAAACAAGTATAAAGGAACTATACCCTTGAGTTAGATGCTTGGTGATTAATAGCAGTGACTGTTCCTGCTGAGGACGCCAGTTTGATTCCCAGTAATCAACATGGTTGCTCACAATCAGTAACTCCTATACTTGGGGATCAATACCCTCTTCTGGCCTCTGTGGGCACCAGGCACATTGTAATAGTGTTTAAACTAGCAATTAGCCTTATAAAGTACTTCCAGTTTAATGAAGTTAAAAACATCTCCTTGGTACCTGATATTATCAGGAAATAACTTCTTGTCTAAAAGAGACTGGTAGTGTAACCTTCCAGGTTTGGGTCACTGAAGTGTTTCCAGCCTGGAGGCTGGAATGCTCATGCTGTTAGATCTTTCTTTGTAACTAATCAGTTCAGGGTTCCACTATAAAGGACTAATATAGAAACAAGTTAATATTTAAATACTTTTTAAAAAATGAATTTTGATGATAAAAATTGATAGTGTACTGAAAACATGGATTTAAACTGCAAAAAAAAAAATTCAAGGTTGCTACCATTTTTTAAAATTGAGACAGGCTACATAGTGTAGAAATGTTACACATAAAAAAGCAAAAATAACCAAGAAAGTCAGTGATGAATGATAAAATGTAGATAATAGTCTTTTTAATAAACTATTTTCTAACACAATATGTTTAAATCTATTATGAAAAATTGCAGTTCATTTTAAAAGTAAACACAGTGTGTATATATGTAGATATATACACAGTTGAGAGACATACAAATATAAAATGCAGCACTAAAGCAACATGAATTAGTTCTAGTATACACTGTAGTATTATAATGACTGTGGCTGTCTCTTTTGAACTGAATTGTTGAGTATGCTTAAAGTGCCGTGACACTAATCGACTCTGCCTAAACAGTTCCGATGTCTGACAGCAGAACCAGCCTGAAAGCACCTGTTGCTTGCTCTTACAGGTATCATGTTGTCAGTAAGATTGCAAGTCAATGCAGAGTGTACTATAGTGGTTGAGTTTGGGAACAGTGAAAATGACACATGCATTTTGGCTCTGGGTATCCTAACTTATGAGCAGGTCATGTTTAATAACTATTAGCTGTCCTAAAGCTTTCTTCCCTTTTTCCCTTTCAGAAACACACAATCAACGAGGAAGACCAATTTGTATAGCCCCTGATGATTATGATAGTGAGAGTGGGAGCATGATAAGCCAGACAGTTGCCATGGCAATTGCTGGAACATCAGTCCCTCAGCTAACGAGGCCTGGCAGTTTCCTCCTCACTTCAACGGTAAAATGAACCCCTTCCAAAAGTTTGGTTTTTTGTTTTGTTTTTCTGGAATTTCAGATATATACAAAGAGCATCCATTGCTGAAGTTATGGTATTAATCAATGCAAATGTATTCTAAGCTCTATGAAAATGCTAACAAAATTATCTGCCATGTACCAAGTTGTTTGAAAAACTGTTAACCTTGAGGCTTACAGGATGCAGCCCTGCATTGTCGTTGAGAACTCTGTAAAGTGCCTCATTTGATGCAGCTCTTTGCCTTCATATTTAAAACCCACTTATCGGCTCTAGGAAATACTCTCAGATGAACAATTAATCTTTAAATTTAATGCCTTTTAAATTTAGCAGAGTAATCTGTGAAGATCTGTGCCTTTTTTCTCCCCTGACAGAGGAGGCTGTGGGAGCAGGAAGGAGACTACCTCACTGAGGCAGTCTCCATTCTGAAAGCTTTAAACAACTTCCTTCAGAAAACACAGCAGTGTGTGCGACATTGCTTTGCCTGGCAGCTTTTTAAATAGCTTTGTATGTTCCAGTACACTTATTTAAGTGTATAGTTTAATAGTTTTAGTTACTTATAGAGCTGCACAGCTTTCTCCACAAGATGCATTGATGACATTTTCAGCTTCCCAAAAGGAGCCTGTGTCTGTCATCCCCTTACTTTTACCAACCCCAGCGAGACTATGACTGATGTACTTCTCATCTGTGTAGACCTAAAGGTCCTGGCCATTTAATGTAAATGAAATTGTATGCTGCGTAACCTTTGTGTCTCCTTCCTGTCACCACTCACTGTGTGTGTGTGTGTGTGTGTGTGTGTGTGTGTGTGTGTGTGTGTGAGAGAGAGAGAGAGAGAGAGAGAGAGAGAGAGAGAGAGAGAGAGAGAGAGAGTTCATGCTGCAGCATGTATCAGTGAGTCTTTTCTTTTTTAAATTACCAAATTATTGCAGCATTTTGTTGATAGACACAAATTTTGTTTATCTGTGTTTTAATTGATTATCACTAGGATAATTCAAGTTTTCAGCTGTTACGAATAAAGAATGCTGCTATGTGAGTCTTTCTGTCTTTCATGTGTCTTGGATAGAAACCTTGGGGGGAATTTGCTGGGCATCTCTCATTTAACATTTGAGAAGCTAAGCCCTTTTTAAATGGTGTGAGCTCCCCAGTCAGTGCTCCTTGACACATCCTCTTGGGTGTGTTCTTTGGAGGAAGGGCTGGGAACAATCCTTTGTCTTGTTACTGAATATTCCAGGTGCAGATTTCTTATTAGATAGGTGATTCACAAATATTCCCTATTTTCTATGGATTATCTTTTCTGTTCTTGATGATAGTGTTTAAAATGCAACCTTTTTTCTTTTGGGTTTGTTTTGCTTTTTTTTTTTTTTTTTGAGACAGGGTTTCTCTCTAGCTTTGGAGCCTGTCCTTGAACTCACAGAAATCAGCATGTGTATACAGCTCTGGAACCTATTATGTAGACCTGGCTGGCCTTGGCCTCACAGAGAGCTGCCTGCCTCTGCCTCCTGAGTAAAGAGATTAAAGGCATGGACCACCACTAATGGCTGATTTAAAATTGTTGAAACAACCTTGAAATCCTGAATTAAATTAGACTTTTTATAACTGTATATTTGCTCGTGTTTTCTTTAGGATTTATGAATTTAGGCTCTTAAGTAATTCTATCTGTAACTGTTGTGCCAGGTTTGCAGAGCCCCAGACCAACCCAAGGAGCCAGACAATTCTGATGCAAAAGCAAGTTTCCTTTTATTGTTCAAGCTGGCCATCTTGGATCTCACTCCATGGCAGGAGAATGAGATGCCAACCAGCCATTAAGTGAAGCTTTTAAAGGGGAAGACCGTAAGGTTGAAGGCCACAAATTCCAGAGTTTCCATGGTGACTTAGGGTCATACAAAGTACAGAGTAAAGCAGTAACTGTATATTTTAAGCAAGATACATTTGAGTAAGATCAGACAGGGCATGGGGTTGCAGGGTTACAGGCTCACAGGGTTTGTCAGTTATCCCCTGGGCTGAGGGATCTTTACAACCATCAGGGGACCTTTATAACCAGCAGTTAGCAGACCTGCCCTTCTCTGAGAGCGGGGTTCAGGCGTCAGCCATCCACTCCTGATTTTAGGAGTTGAATTTTCCTTTACCATTAGAAGTTCCCTTTCTCTGTATAGATTTAAGGCCCAAGTCTTTAAACTTTTATTAGTTTTAATTTTTGGTCCTTCATAACCTCTCTCTCAGAGTGTTCTTTTGGGATTTGAGATCAAAGCTAGGGTGAGCAGTTGACCTGGGCCAGAGAGTACATTCTTGTAAGCTGTTCTCCTCAAGAGCTTGTTGAGATTTGGTTCCTTCCTCCCTGAGTCTTGGGAAGGCTATCTTCCTTCTTCCTTCTGTGCCTGCCCTGTGGAAGGAAGGATTTTTTGTTTTTAATTTTTCACATTATATATATTTCTTTTCGTGGCTATAAGGCTGTTAAACTTTCCTGTTTCTTCTTATACTGGTTTTTATAAATTGTATTCTATTAAAAATTCATTCAAATTCCATGGCATATAAAGTTGTTCTAAATGTTCAGTGCAGTCTTTCTCATGTCTACCCTGTATGTAATCAACATACATGTAAACATTTTGTTTCTATGACTAGTATTTTTTTTTCTTATTGTCTCAGTAGTTTTGAATGGTTAGACATGTTCATTCATGCTTCTGATCTCAGCACTAGGAAGGCTGAGGCAGGAGGATTGCAAATTTGAGGTCAGCTACATCAAAGGTAAAGACATTGGAGGTGTGTGGTTGTTGGTGTGAAGGACCAACTTGGGGTGCTGTTGCTCAGTTCTGGTGAGTGTTTTCTCTGGCTGTCTTTGTTCTTGGATGTGCACCCATGCTCCTTTTCCCTCTTGTTTCTTTATTGAATATTCTTTTTCTAACTCCTGATAAAAGTTTAACTCAGTAATCTTTGTCATTTCTTTCTTGATGTATATTTTACACCTGCCAGTTTTTCTTTATTCATTCTTTATCCCTTCTTTAGTTAAAGGCTACTGTTTATACATAGCATTTTCATTATTTGCCTCAAAATGTCTGCAAAGTTCATGGTGGTCTTTAATGATTTTTGGCTACTTAAGAAGAACAACTTTTAAATTTCTAGCTGTAAAGATTTCTAGTTACTCTCTTCTTTCTGCTAATGAGTGACCTGGCCTCATGGTCAGAGGATGTGCATCTGGATTTCAGTCAAGATGTTTCATTTCCCACAGCTACTTTTAGGGCTCATGTATGGTGTTCATATCTGAAGACTGTTCTTTTAGTTACAGCACCCTGTATTTGCTTATGTTTAAATATTCTGACTTTCACTGCATTTTGTCTGTTTACTCTGCTTTCCCCCAGCAGTTGAGGCTTAGACCTTTCTCCTTGTTGCTCCACTAGACTTTTGTTTCTTTGGTGTTCTCATAATGAAGTATTTAGCAATTTAAAATCAGGATTGTTAATATAGTTGTGGTTGCTTGTGCCTTTTGTTGGCATAAACTATAATGTTGTTCTAGTTATTTTTTTTTCCAAATGGTTTTAAATTTTACCTTCCCCATTTAAATTCTTTTTCTAAAATTAATTTTTTATGGAATGATACAAAATAGGAATCCACTCTTTTCCCCTGTAGACTAATCATTTGTCCCAATACCATTTATTAAATAGATTTTCAGAATTCATAGGACACTTTTCATGCTTTCTATATTCTATTAGACTGTTTATCCCACATATACACCAAAATCTCACTGTCCCAGTCAACTTGACTTTCTAAACTGTGCTGCTGTCTGAGGAATGCATTTGTCTTCCTAGTCCCTACTTCACGTGGTCCTTGCTGATGACTAAATGCTTCAGAGGCAGCATGGGTAAGAGCTTGTTCTCTGGAGCCAGATTTACTGAATGTGGCTCCAGTTCCATTGTGACACAGAATACTTGGGAGGGAACTGTTGTCTTGCTGTAAAAAGGGATGAGTAATAATATTTATTTCATTGAGTCTTGGCAAGAAATAAATGACTTATGTGCATACCATGTTCACTGTATTCCTAGGAATGAGTAAGTATTTGTGTTAATTGCTGCCATCATTTTCAGCCAGAATAGAAGGAAGTTGTAGAGACAGTCAAGTGTGTTCAGATCTCCCAAGTCTGCCCTCACTAATCTCTTTGGTTATATTTTTAGTAAATTTTCAAGTAGCTACTTAGGTAAGGTGCATAGGCTTTGGGGTTTGGTTAGCCAGAACTAAAATCCTACTTTTTAAGAAAACTAATAATCAATATCATCTCGTAAATTGATGTGAAAGTTCAGTAAACTTCTGGCATAGTGTTTAGCATATTTAAATTTTACATTTATCAGCATCATTACTGATTATTGTTCTCTCTTTCTCTTTGTTTTTTGTTTGTTTGTTTGGTTGATTTGGTTTGGTTTTTCAAGTCAGGGTTTCTCTGTGTAGTTTTGGAGCCTATCCTGGCACTTGATCTGTATGTAGACCAAGCTGACCTTGAACTCACATCTGCCTGCCTCTGCCTCCCAAGTGCTAGGATTAAAGGCCTGCACTACCACCGCCTGGCTATTGAGCTCTATCCTTAATTGTGAAACTGAGATGAGACAACTTACTTCGTAATATTTTGGGAGAACTAAAATAGTGTGTGTGAAGGACTTAGTACAGTGTCTGAGGTAGATAAGATTCCTAGTTAGTGATGCTATAGTAAGTTCATATACTTCATTTTCCATTTACAGTTCATTGCTGCATCTTGATATAGATCACACTTTGAAAATATCTTTCAATCTTATATGCCATAAATAAAAATAGCATTTTCTACTATTTGTATATTAATTACTTTACTATTGCTCTTATAAAACATATAACCAAAGACAATTTAAGGAAGAGAGAGTTTATTTTAACTTAAAACTCCAGAGGGCTAGCAGTCCATGACAGCAAGTAGAAGCATAGCAACAGAAACAGGAAGTTGAGAACTTGCACCTCAACCATGAGCACAAAGAAAAACCAAACTCTCAAAGCCTACCCCCCAGTGACATATTTCCTCCAGCAAGGCTGTACCACCGAACTTCCTCAAACAGTTCTACCAGTGGGAGCCAAGTGTGGGGTGGACATTCTCATTCAAACCACCAGAGTGTGACTTAAGCCTTTCCCCATTTATTTGTAAGAAACAGTGATTCTCTAACCTTTATAAACATTCATTTGTTATTAGCTTCTGTCCATACTACATCTTACTCTGAGTCAATTGCTTTGCTCATTTGTTTTCACCATCGCTGATGTCCTATGATATATTCTTTGGGTTTTTATAGTAGAAACTTTGTTTTCTCTTTACACTTTTTCTTAACATGTACATACTGTTCTCTACTGGCACTTCTGCCGCAATAATGCTAGTGTCTATTGCCATTCGTTAAACTTGGGATTTTAGAGTTCTATATGGCTGCTTTCCCATGTGTTATCTAAATCAAATAGAGTGGTTTATTTTTAAGAAAATTCAATTTTATAGCATTTATTTGTTCATGTGATTTTTAAACAGAGTTATAACCAGGCTTCTCTGAAGCTTGTTAGGTAGCTTAAACTACATCAAACTTATAATCCTTCTATCTGAGTCTTCCAAGCACTGGAGTTATAGGTGTGTATCAACAACAAAACAACAAATGATCACCGGCCAGTGGGTCTCATACTGTTCTTCCTCATTTTCAGAGTGGCAGACAACATACCACCTTCTCAGCAGAATCGAGCCGGAGCCTTCTGATCTGTCTGCTTTGGGTTCTCAAGAACGCAGATGAAACAGTTCTGCAGAAGTGGTTTACAGACCTCTCTGTCCTACAGTTGAACCGGCTCTTAGATCTGCTTTATCTGTGTGTATCTTGCTTTGAGTACAAAGTAAGTAGCATTAAACCATTAAAACTTATAAAGAAGTAAAATGATGTGGAAAGGAAGAAGGAAATGTCCTCAGTGCCTCTTCTGATGTTTAAATTTTAGGGGAAAAAGGTGTTTGAAAGAATGAATAGTTTGACCTTTAAGAAATCAAAAGACATGAGAGCCAAGCTTGAAGAAGCCATTCTGGGGAGCATCGGCGCCAGGCAGGAAATGGTGCGGCGGAGCCGAGGGCAGCTTGGTAGGTGCATCTGACCTATAAACTGTAATAGTTAATTAGAATTGTCTTGTTTTGTTTTGTTTTTCAAGACAGGGTTTTGAAAAATGTTTAGAATTTAATGCTGAGTAAGACACACTCAGCCTAGGAAGGAAATAAAAGTGCTCAAGCCTGACAGTCCTAGCATGGAAGTAGGCAAGATGTCCTGTTGGCAGGGTTTTTTCTTCAGGAAAGCCAGCTCCCCAGTAATTGACAGGGAGACTTATTATTAATTATAAACACTTGGCCAATAGCTTAGACTTGTTACTAATTAGCTCTTACAACTTAAATTAACCCATATTTCTTACCTATGCTATGCCACGTGGCAGTCTCTTTTTTCACCATGGCATGTTCATCTCCTGCTTTCTTTGCATCTTGCTGATAGATAACTCCACCCTTCCGCATCCCTTTGCTCTTCTGTTGTTCACAAGTCCTGCCTAACTCCCAACTGCCTAACTATTGGCCAGTTAGCTCTTTATTAAACCAATGAGAACAACAAATATTCACAGTGTGCAAAAAGATTGTTCCACATCATTTCCCCCTTTTTGTCTAATTAAAAAGGAAGGTTTAACTTTAACATAATAAAATTATATACAAAAAAAAAAAAAAACCTAACAGTTTTTAAGGAAGAATTACAGTTACAGTATCTTTTGTATTTGGCAAATTTAGAGAAAATTCTTTATCTTACCTTTGTGAGTCTAAAACTTTATACCTAATTTACATTTTATAATAACTAAAGAAAACTATAAGTTTAACTATTTAGTCTTTAACTTCATCAAAGACTCCAGAAGGATGTAATATTACCTGTGACAATGACATCTGGCTGCCTGGACAGTCACCCAAAGTTCCTCTGGAACGTTGGGGCATCCATCATTTGCCTACAGGCCCAGTATATCTGACAGACATTTTTTTTTTATTTTAAAATTTTTATTCATTTTACATACCAACCAGAGTTCTCGCATCCTCCTGATCCCTATCCACGCCCTCCCCCCATCCCATCTATTCCTCAGAAAAGGTAAGACCTCCCATGGAGAGTCAACAAAGCTTAACACATCAAGTTGAGGCAGGACCAAGCCCTTTCCCCCTGTATTAAGGCTGAATTAGGCATCCTTCCATGGGGAATGGTCTCCAAAAAGCCAGCTCATACACCAGAGATAGATCCTAGTCCCACTGTCAGTGACTCCACAAACAGACCAAGCTGCACAACTGTCATCCACATGCAGAGGGCCTAGTTTGGTTCCACTCGGGCTCCCTAGCTGTTGGTCCAGAGTCCATGAGCTCCCATGAGCGTGGGTCAGCTGTCTCTGTGGGTTTCCCCATCAAGATCTTGACTCTCTTTCTCATATAATCCCTACTCCCTCTCTTTGACTGGACTCCCCAAGCTCAGCCCAGTGCTTGGCTGTGGATCTCTGCATCTGCTTCCATCAGTTACTGAATGAAAGTTTTAGGATGTCAATTAGGGCAGTCACCAACCTGATTACAGAACAAGATCAGTTCAGGCACTCTCTCCACTGTTGCTAAGAGTCTTAGCTGGGGTAATCCTTGTGGATTCCTGGAAATTCCTTAACACCAGGTTTCTCCCTAACCCCAGAATGGTTCCCTCTTTCAAGATTCTTTTTCATTGTTCTCTGTCTCTGTCCCTCCCCTAACTGGACCATACCATTTCCTCATGTTCTTATCCCCCTTGCCCTCCCTATGCTGCCCCCAACACACCCAGTTTACCCAGGAGATCTCATCTATTTCCCCTTCCTAGGTTTACCCAGTGTATCTGACAGACATTTCTGAGAAGCAGGGAATTTTTAAAGACTGTATTAGCTTGTCTTGGCAAAGTTTGGCAGTCACTTTCTTTTGCATCCTGCTGGTCCAGTTTGAATAACATACTGTCAGCAATCAAAGCAAGGGCAGTTTCTTGCCCAAACGACTAGCTTTTGCCATAAAGAAAACAAACTCCATATGGCCATCATCTTTTCTGAAGTAAATTGGTACTGCCAGGAGCAGATGTGTCTCAGTGTCATGAAAAGATTATTAAGCATCTTTTTCTTAGAACAATTTAATCTTACTGTTAACGTTTTTTTATCTTTTCATGAGTGTGTTGTATTTTATATGCATGCTTGTATATATGAGCACGTGTGTAGGTTGTATGTGTGCATGAATGTACATGCATGTGTGGAGCCTAAGGTTGATGTGAGAACATCCTCAATCATTCCTCCTTATTCTTTAAGGAAAATCTTTTAGTTAACCCAAAGTGTTCCAGTGTGACCATCTTGCTCCAAGAGTCTTCTGTCTCTGCTTCCCAAGACTAAAATTACAAGCAGCTGCCACATCTGCCTAGCATATGTATGGGTTCTAGGAATCTGCATTCCTGTTCTCTTGCTTGCACTGCAAACAGTTTAATCAAGAAGCTATCTTCCCAGCCTTCATTATGTTTTGCTATAGACACAAACTTATTGTGTACTCACTATATTCTGATACATTATTATTAAGTGCAGAAGAAAACAGACATTATTTTTGTCAAGTAACATATTCTTATATGAATAGATACTATGGAACCCATTGTGGAGGCTCACTTCTGTAATCCCAGCACTTAGAAAGCTGAGGCCGGTTACATTAAATTCATGACCCGCTTTGGCTGTATACTTCATTTCAGGCCAGCCTGGGCTACAGAATGAGACCCTGTCTTTTTACAAATTAATAGTCAATGTTACAAACAAAAGCAAAGCAAATACTTAGCAAAGATATCTTGGAGGGTGGGGGAAGACTTTCTGAATAGGTGATGAGTGATGACTTGCCCCATGGAAGTTTTATGAGAAAACCAATCAGATAAAAGTCTCAGGAGCCTGTGTGGTGAGACCATTCAGACTACCCATGCTAACAGGGAGAATGACTAAACACATCCTGGTACTCTCAAGGAAACGAGGCCATTCCATTTAGCCTTATAGTAAAACCCATGTTAGATCTTTTCTTGGCTCATTTAAAAGGATGGGTTTTTCCCCCCAAGAAATATCCTATATAGAAAGTATTTCCTCCTTAATTATTATGAAAACTTTCAAATGAAAGTCACCCTTCCATTTCTTTAACTTGAACTGAAAGAAATGACTTTATAAAATTAAAGATAGACACTACTTATTGTATGTTTTCAAATATGTGTACATGTGTTCCACCTAAAACACCATTTTGAAATTGGCTTGACAGAGAGGAGCCCATCTGGAAGTGCCTTTGGGAGCCAAGAAAACCTGCGGTGGAGAAAGGACATGACTCACTGGCGCCAGAACACAGAGAAGCTTGACAAGTAATATGGCCTGGTCTGCTGTAATGGGCTGCCTAGATCTAAACACAAAAAGAAAGCAATTCATTTTAACTTTTTTAAAATTAGGCACTCATATATTAGAAGATAAATATTTATGTTTGATTTTTAAGTTTTAGATTTAAAACTATTTGAGAAAATGTTATATTTTATAGTAAAATACATTGCTTATTTAAATAAATAAAGCAAAACTATTTACCCAACTAATTTTCCCTGGGAAAGGCATTTGGCAACTCAGCATCAAATTGTTTTGTGTGTTTTTCCTCTCTTCATTGAGTTATAATTAGTAAGAGATATATTTACACTATACAATGTGAGTTTTGATATGTGTTTATATTTGTGCAATTATTATAATCAGGTTTATTAACATCATCTTATATAAGTTTTTTTTTTTTAAGTTTTATTTCTAATGTATCTGGTCATGGTGGTTACTCACATCTTAATCCCAGAACTTGGGAGGCAAAGACAGGTGTATCTCTGTGAGTTCAAGTCCAGCCTGGCCTATAGAGAGTTTCAAGATAGCCAAAGTGATACCCTGTCTTGAAAAACAAAAAAACAAACAAAAAAAAGAGTTAAATTACCTTTTGAGAATATCTGTATAAATAGCTAAGAGGAAATTAGATAAAATCTTAGAAAAATTATGTGCTTTTATTGTTACGAAATACATTGAAAATGTTTGGAATCAAAGATGAATACTAAACTTTTGAATGTTGCCTCACATACCACAGTAGTAAATGCAGCATATATAGCACCATCTAGTGTCTGGGCTGATGGCTGTAAAGAAGAGTGTTCATTGCAGACCTGCATGACAGAGCACACATGTGTGCCTGTTGGGGACAGATGTATATATTGCTGGGCATGGTGGCACTCAGGAGACAGAGGCAGGTGAATCTCTGGATTTGAGGTCAGCCTGGTCTACATAACGAGTTCCAGGCCAATCAGGGATATACAGAGAGAACCCATCAGAGAAAGAGAGAGAAAGAAAGATGGGCCATATGTTACTATATAGTCAAAAGATGTAGGGAAACAAAACATTTTAATATTTGAATTAATGTCTTTTTCTTCCTTTTTATGTTTTTGT
Organism: Cricetiscus sungorus; assembly: GCA_030556225.1. Taxonomy (NCBI): domain Eukaryota; kingdom Metazoa; phylum Chordata; class Mammalia; order Rodentia; family Cricetidae; genus Cricetiscus; species Cricetiscus sungorus. The sequence goes on along the minus strand of JANBXA010000734.1, from coordinate 99,106,793 downwards.
TCAAGTAAATTGTTAATAATAGTTTCAAGGTTTTTGTTTTAATGAATCTTTAAGTCATTTTTTACTTCTGGCTTTTTGAAAGGTAAGTAAAGTTTCTTACAATATTGTGTATTAGGTCAAGAGCAGAGATAGAACATGAAGCACTGATAGATGGAAACCTGGCTACTGAAGCAAACCTCATCATCTTGGACACGTTAGAGATTGTTGTTCAGGTAAGTACGGGTAAGAGGAATGCAGTGACAGACTGGGCAGGTGGAGATAGGGAAATCAGTTTGAACCTTAAAGTGATGCTCAGATATTAGCCACTTCATAGGTGATGTCTGTTTTATGTATTCATCTTTAAATTGCAGACTGTTTCTGTAACAGAATCCAAAGAGAGCATTTTGGGTGGGGTGCTAAAAGTGCTACTCCAGAGCATGGCCTGCAACCAAAGTGCGGTCTATCTGCAGCACTGCTTTGCCACGCAGAGAGCCCTGGTCTCAAAGGTGGGTTATTTTATACTGTGGTCTTCTGTGACTTCACTTTCTTCTATAACATTGCCTAAGGTCATTAGCACACTCACTGGTCAATGCATTAGAAATTAATTTTAGACACAGAGCCCTAGGTCCTCTGTCTCTGCTTCTGTCTTTAGAACTTGTATTGATCTGAATCATTGGCAATCAATTTCTTATCTTAAAGTCTTGTTTTGAGAAAAGCCTGAAATCAGCAGCTGACTGGGTGTAGGCTCTTGTTTTCTTTCCCATTGTTCTGTCTGGGTTTTGTGGTACTGGAAATTGAGGCTGGGTCCTTGCACATGTGATAAAAGCATTTTTCTCTGAGCTCTGTCTCCACCCATGTATACTTTAAGCTCATTTATTAACAATGTAATATATTTTACACACCCTTTGCTGTGTGAAGGTGGCTCTGTGTCCCACTGCCTTAGAGGTTTATTTGTTGTTTGTTCCCCCAAAATATGTGCATTTGTATTTATTTATTTATGTTGAGGCTTACATGTTTATACTGTTTTTATAGTATCTGACTGATGGCTCACAACCATCTAGATAATATTAGGTCTACCTTGTGGCAAAAGAAAACTTGCCCAGGGTCACACCACTACCCTAAGCAGTGACATCACCAGTATTTTAACCCAGCCTGTCTGACTGTAGTTTGCACTGTTGACCTTAACTAAAATTGTCTCCTAGCCATCCTTTTTAATTTCTTGGCTAACCTCCCAGATTTCCAAGTCAGGCTGTATTAACACATCGCTGCGTCTTCCAGTTTCCCGAGCTCCTGTTTGAGGAAGAAACAGAGCAGTGTGCTGACCTGTGCCTTCGGCTTCTTCGACATTGCAGCAGCAGCATCAGTACCATACGTTCACATGCAAGTGCCTCCCTTTACCTCCTCATGAGGCAGAACTTTGAGATTGGGAATGTAAGTGTTGTGCCATGAAAGTTATCTGGGTTCATGATGAAATACAGCTTTAATAGACAGGCATTAAGAACTTAGAAGGTCTTTATTTCCCATCCTGTGAATGTCTTACAAAAGTGTGTGCATGAATGAGTTCATGCATGTGTGTGATATGTGTTTGGAAATAGAAACTCGCACTGCTACATTTTTATTAGGTGCCAGGTTCTCATAACCCAGAACAAAAGATTCTAGTTACTTTATAGATTACATTTAGTTTTTTAAAGTCCCTAAAATTTGACTGCACATGCAATTTCTTGATACATGTTCTTGATAGCATTTTTTGTTGTTCTGGGATATGTTTTTTTTTCGGGGGGGGAACAGTTTAAACATTAATATTAGATAGTACCTGTAGATAGAAATTGATGATTTAAAACTGTCAGTGATACTTATTTGTTGACCTCTACTGTCTTCTCGGTTCCCACCACACCTTGCAATGTAATAACTGCCTTGAATATTTGAATGTTACTGCTCTCACTGTGAGATCCACAGGTGTATTATAAAGAAATGAGTGATGTGCATATAGCATCCTAGTACTACATGAAAGATGGACTTCCAGGTTTATAAAAAGTCAGGTGATTAACCAAGAAGTTACTGCAGTGACTCAGACCAGAAATGGTATGGCTGTTGACAAATGTAGTGGTTTTAGGCATGAAAAAACGGTTTAGAAGGCAGAAGGGACTACTGTATTAGGTTTATTCTATGAAGAGTAAGAGAAGAATAAGCATGAGCTGACCTCTAGATTTTTGGCTTGAGGAAGTCAATGAGATACAAGGTACATTGACAATACTGACTTCTGGTTATCCGTGCACTGTCCAGATGGAACTGTTCAGTAAAATAGAATGGCAGATATGTTAGTTGAAGGAAAGGCAGCTATTTAGTGCTTATCAAGTGTGAAGAGATTAACAAAACTAGGGAATATTGGTGTTTTAGTTTCTTTTCCTGCTGTGGTGGTGAAAACCCTGACAGAAGCACCTGTTTTGTTTTGCTCATAATTCAAGGTGAATTCACTGTGGCAGGGAAGTCAGGCAGCAAGGGCATAAAGCAGCTGGTCACATCCAAAATCAGGAAGCAGACAGGGATGAATGCAGGCCACTGCTCTGTTTATGGAGCGCAGGGCCCTTTGTCCAGGGAACAGACCACAATTAAAATGAGTCTTCTCACATCAATGTAATGAAGAGACACCCTTGCAAGCATTCTTAAAAGCTAAGATTAATCAAGACAGTCCCTCACAGATATGCCTGAAGACCCATCTCCTCTGTGATTCTAGGGTTTATCAGTTAAAAAGTAATATAAGATAGATAATACGCATAAAGAAGACAGAAAAGTAGAAACAGAATAAGATAAGTTGGGATTGGAGCTCAGTGTAGGAGTGCCTGCCTTGCTGTGCTAAGCCCCTAACAGTCCCTAGCTCTACAAACACATAGCAGCCTGGGAAATCTGTAGAAGCAGTGCCACTGAGATAAAACCAGAGTCTCCGAGGAAAAAGTGAGCAGAACCGCAGACACACCAAAGTGGGAAGCGGAACACTCATAAAAACACTTGGATTTGACAACCATTTTTTATTTTCATTTTTATATTATTAATTTATTTTTACATTCCAATCCCAGTTTCCCCTTCCTCATCTTCTCCTGCTCCCCCCACACCTTCTATCTGCTCCATGGAGAGGGTGAGGCCTCCCCTATGAAGTCTACCAAGTCTTCTCCATCATCTCGTTGAGGCAGGACCAAGGCACCTCTCCACCCCCATACCCCTGTTTGACAACTAATTTTAAGGGTGGTTTCATAATAGGGAATAATGGGGGCAGCAATGAGTTTATACTATGAAAAAAAGAAGATAAAATATAAACTCTTAGAAATATCACTGTAAGAGTGTGCAGTTCACTAAGGCTATGCTCTCGTAGCATGGGCCTAGTGAAGTAAGCTGGGGTAAATACTCCATATCCCACTCAGACTATGGATATGGTGGTCGGAGCATAATTTAGTGGTAGAGCATAATCTTGTATTCTCTTGGTGAGACTTGTCTCTGCATTTCCTGTTCAAGTCCCTAAATTTTTCATTTCTGATTTACCTCAATTTAGGTTTTCTGTATGGATTGCATTTCCACTTTCATAAACTGTTTTCTTCATTTTACTGCACTGTTTGTGTTTTCATAGATTGCATTAGTGGATTCATATCTCTTTAAAGTCCTTGATTATATTCATAACAGCTATTTTGATGTCTACGTCTTGTGCTTCAGTTACGTTGGAATACCTGGGGCCTGCTGTGGTAGGGTTCCTAGGCTCTAAGTGGTGACATATTGTCCTGGCTATTATTGTGTTTTTACACTGGCATCTAGGCACCTGGGCTTGCAATGTTTTCATTCTAGGTGTTGGTATCTGGCCTGTTCTTTGTTGGGAAGATTTTCTGTTCCATGGTTTCTGTTACCCTTTGGGTCTTAGGAGCAGGTGGTGTCTGTGGGTTGCCTATAGAGGGTGTATCAGAGTACCTCGTATGTAACCACTGGGGTTCCCAAGTAGAACTTGTTTCTAGGTGTTGGGAGCTGACACACAGTAATGGGGATGGGCTAGAATGGTAGGAGCACTGAGAAGGTCCATAGGAGGAAGGAAAGCAGGTCTGCCACAAGGATTTGATTCCCTGGAGCAGTGGATTCCCTGGCCACCAGTGGGTCTGTAGGAAGGGCGTGTCTCTTGTGTTGGTGGCTGACAACTAGGAATGGGGTGAGAAGGAAGGAAGGTTGTAGGGAGAATCTGCTTAGATCCCTGGGAGTGGGGGGGCAGACAGGAGATCTGCTCTGCAGATAAATGAGACTAGGGAATTGGAGGGTGGGAAGGAGAGTGAAAGACCATCTCTGGGTGTTAGCTGGGTGAGACAGAGGGGTGAGAGGAAGGAAGGTTGTAGGAGAATCTGCATAGTTACCTGGGAGTCTGTTGTGTCCTTTTAAAAATCAGATTTCAATGCATCTGTTTCCTCAAAATTGTTTTTTGTTGTTGTTGTTTACCAAATATATGAAATATTGACAATTTCCACTTCACAGAACTTTGCCAGAGTGAAAATGCAAGTAACAATGTCACTGTCCTCTTTGGTGGGTACATCTCAGAATTTTAATGAAGAATTCTTAAGACGCTCTTTAAAAACTATTTTGACATATGCTGAAGAAGATCTAGAATTGAGGGAAACAACATTTCCTGATCAGGTGAGAAATGAAGCTGTTTTCATATGTGTATGTGTGTATGTGGTGTGTGTAGTCTCTGTCTGTGTCTATATGCACATATGTGTTTATTTATGTCAAGACCCAGAGGCATTCCTCAATCCCTTTCCCACCTTAGTTCTCTGAATCTGGAGCTTACTAGTTTGCCTAGGATGACTGACCAGTGAGGCCCACAGATCCTCCTTTCTTTGCCTCCCTATGTGATGGAATTATATGCAAATGCCAGTCACCACACCTGGCTTGTGGGTGCCTAGGGCAAACTCAAGTCCTCATGCTTGTCTGGAGAGTGCTATTCCATCTGAACCTTCTCCACAGCCCCTTGCTTTCACAATAGTCAGTATGAGTGCTGTTTGGTTCTGTTCATTTGTAACAGAACTGTGGGCCTGATCCCTGCTGACAGCACCGCATGCAGTGGAAAAGTCTAGTCTACAGAAGAATCCAGAGTTCATGCCCTCCCTTTGTCACACCCATATACTTGCTATAACTTCTTTTCAAAGCTCTAGAAACTCCTGTGAAATAGCTCCCAAACTCATTTAATTATTGGTAATAAGTGACACAGAAAGCTTTTGTGTAATTCTCTACTATAGGTCCAAGATCTGGTTTTCAACCTCCATATGATCCTTTCTGACACTGTGAAAATGAAGGAACACCAGGAGGACCCCGAAATGCTGATTGATCTCATGTACAGGTAACCTCCGTGTCTTTGCTTTATGGGTAGCATTCGATGAGAAGAGTTATTCAAAAGTTATTGAAGTGACTTTCTAATATAAATTAAAAGATCAAAATGTAATTTTACTTTTTATTCATGTATCTGGGTATTTTGCCTGTGAGTATGTCTGTGCTCTACGGGTGTGCTGCTTGGTATCTGTAGAAGCCAGGAGACTGTTCTTTATTTCTGGGGCTACTTTTTTTTTTTGTATTTTCTGTCACTGCTTTTAAACTGTTCAGTTTGGACTGGAGAGATGGTTCAGCAGTTGAGAGCACTTGAGGCTCTTCCAGAGGACACAGATTCCGTTTCCAGCACCCATGTGGCAGATCAGATCCGTCTACAGCTACAGTTCCAAAGGCTCCTCACCCTCTCTGGTCTCCGTGAACACTACGCACACAGTGTAGTGTGTAAACTTACACGAAGGCAAAACACCCACATACATGAATTAGAAGTTTAAAACTAACTTCAGTTTGCTTATATGTTCTGTTTTTCCAGTGCAAGGGATCAAAGGTAGAGCCTCAAGAATACAGTAATTTATTGCTTGTCAAAAAGAAAGAATTTTTTAAAAATAAATTTGGTATCGTAGATCTTGAACCTCTTAGAAAATCTCCAAACCCGAGTTTTAAATGTAAAAAAAAAAAAAAAAAATCTTTCCAGAAAACATACTATGTAAATGTTTAACATAACATGAATTGTCATAAATTCAAATTATGGTTATGTTTAAAGATAGTATTTCCAGGTATAGATTTTGAGAAACTTGTTATTCCCATTATATCATGATAGACACATGGGATTTTTTTTTTTTTCCTTTCTATGTGGCCCTCTCTTTCACATTTTTTGCCCATTATAATACAGTGTTCTCTTCAAATAAAGATGATGTGGTGAAACTGCCTTGTATATTTTCTAATTTTTCTTATATAGTATATAAAAGTATTTTTATTTTATATTTTCTAATTTAAATATGATAGTTTTCTGAGCAGCCACCTTTTAATGCAACCCGTGTGCTTACCCCAGCCCAATATGATAATGTCCATTTTAGATACCACAGTGATTATCCATTCACCTTGACATTTTTCCAGTCTCTTAAACACTTATTATAACAGGTTGATGCAATAGCAGGAACTTGTCTGGTAAACTGTGAGCAGCTCTCTGAACTTCCCCCCAGTTTGGGAAGCTGGTGATGACTAAGACACGTTTCTGTTCTGATTAGAATTGCCAAGGGCTATCAGACCTCTCCAGACCTACGATTGACCTGGTTGCAGAACATGGCTGGCAAACACTCTGAGCGAAGCAATCATGCTGAAGCTGCGCAGTGCCTGGTCCACTCAGCAGCACTTGTTGCTGAATATCTGAGCATGCTAGAGGACCGAAAGTATCTTCCTGTGGGATGTGTCACATTCCAGGTAGGAGTCAGTGTATGTGTGAGATCAAGGTATGTCCTTTGGTTTTTACTTTAACCTGGTTATATAGAGTCCTTCAGTTTGTAAAGAAAGCAGAAAGTAAAGCAGTGCCTGGCCAAGAGAATGAACAGTGTACTGTGGTGTTGATCCTTTGTTCTGCATCTGTTCTGAGAATGCAACCAGAGCCTCTTAGTACCGGGCATGTACTCCACTGGTGGGCTACATCTCCAGCCTTTTAAAGAGGACTTGTTATTTCTTTATTTGTTCGAGAAAGGGTTTCTCTATGTACCCCTGACTGTCCTAGAACTCGAACTCAGCGATACACCTGCCAACTCTGAAGTCCATCTACTGTGCTTCCCGAGTGCTGAGATTAAAGGCATGGGCCACTTGGTTTTTAATTGGGAGTTGAAATTGGGGCTTCAGTCCTAAGTCCTGGAAGAACAGCCAGTGTTCTTTAATGTTGAGCTATCTTTTCTTTCCCACAAATTAAAAAAAAAAGTGTGTGTGTGTGTGTGTGTGTGTGTGTGTGTGTGTGTGTGTGTATTCATGATGTGTTATGATACACCTGTTGAGATGAGAAGACAACTTTCCCACATTGTTACTGGGGGGAAGTTCTCTAGCAACAGTTGTAATTTTATTGTTAGAGATTTGTCTTTCCCATTGTGAAGATTTGAGTGGAGGCTGAACCCAGGGTCTCACACAGTTGACTATGGGCTCTGCTATTTAAACTCTACTCCAGCTTCTTTTCTTTAGCCGTAGTTAAAAGTTATTCTAGCAGTCAATTACTTCCTCATGCACATTTTTCATGCTAGGAAAGTAATTCATTACCAACACCTTTTCAATGTATTTTTCCCTAGAATATTTCGTCTAATGTATTAGAAGAGTCTGCTGTCTCAGATGATGTGGTGTCTCCAGATGAAGAAGGTATTTGCTCCGGAAAGTACTTTACTGAGTCAGGACTTGTGGGGTTGCTGGAACAAGCAGCTGCTTCCTTCTCTATGGTAGGTGACAGTTTCCTGGTCCAGAAATGACATGTATGTCAGTGTTCCCTGCCTTGCAGCCTTGCCGTCCCTTTAAGAGCTTCAGGTGCCCTTACAAGCTATCCTTCCAGGTCTGTCCTTGCTGCTCCTGGTATTTTAATGATCTGTGCTCATTCCAGTATTTTCATTTACTTGTTTATGAACCAGGTTAATCTGAGTTAATCTGCAGCAGTTATTTTCTTTGTTTACAAAATATTTTCTGAAAACTTTAAATTAAAAAATAAGTAAGTTCTGTTAGAGTAGACTAACATGTCTTTACAGCATTTCTACAAGATGAATTGGAGATTTTCCCCCCAACCCCCCCATTTGCTGAGCTGTGCTTGTGGAGTTGTCCTTCCTGGGTAGGACTGGCGTCCCTTGCTGGCTTGCTCTGCTTGTATAACACCAGTCCTTGTTCCCTCCCATCTGTTTGTGAAGAATTGAAGCTGTCAAGGGGAGCCCAGACAGGTTGTTTGAAGAAGGAACATAGCATAACCTTCTTGAGCCTCTTTGACCAAGTTCATGCTTCCTTTGACTTTACTGTTTAGTGCTCAGTGTCCTAGCACTAAGGTTTATAAGAAGGATAAGGGAAAAGCTTGAAATGATGTGCAGAGCTGCTCTTCTCTGGGAATTAGATTTCTTCTTTAGGCCTTGACCCTATCCAGCAATGTATTATTCAAGTGCATCAAGTTCAGTCTGAGTGCCACACCTAGTAGCTGTGTTATTTCAGGTACAAGTTTTTCAGTCTATTCATGTTTTTTTCTTAACAACTAATATATGTAATAATAATGTATACATCAGGTTAGCATGAAGAAGAGGTAAACAAGATCATATATAGAGGATGCTTACACTTTAGTCACTGCCATTAATACCACCTTTAGCATTATTGATCCTTAGAACCAATGTATTTAAGTATAATGATTTTCAAGTCCTTAAAAATATTTCAAAAATGTCCCATCTCTAAGGACCATGACCATCCCATACTTGCTTAAACTGGAGTTAACTAGCTGAGGGTATGGGACAAGATTTTTTTTTTTTTTTTTTTGCTGTTGAAAGAATAAGTAAACTTTTTGTGTTTGGATATGTATATAATTCCAATAATTCACAGAAGTACATTTAGATTAAAGACTAGAGGTCTGTTGTGCAGAAATTCTTTTGCTAACACATTATTAATATATATTAATTATATATCCTTTTGAATTTAATTTAAACTTTTAACTTATTAAGATAATTCCCAGAGTATTTATTTTACTTATGCTAAATTTATTCCTTATTGAAGCTATATCATTGCTTCAAGATCCTCCTGTGATGTGTCCTGTGTGTAAGACTCACAGAAAGACCCTCCTGTGATGTGTCCTGTAAGCGTATAAGACTCACACAGAAAGACCCTCCTGTGATGTGTCCTGTAAGTGTGTAAGACTCACACTTACAGAAAGGTCCTCCTATGATCTGTGAAGCCCTGGGAGAGCTATTCCCTCTTGCTGTAGTCTGCTATGTGAAAGGATGCAACTGTCGTGCAAGCAATCCAAACCTCACATTGCCTTAAAATAGTTAAAGATTTTTCCATGAGTTTCCAGTAAGCAACTTCCTGGGCCAACTTATAGTTTTGGGAAAGCAAATGATTTAAGTTTTCCCAGAGGCCACAGATTATCTAGTTGTTAAGAGAATTGGAGATCTGTGACCAATATAATAATTGAATTTCTTACAGTTCTCATAATTCATTCTCAGGAGTTTATATGCATATATGCACGTTTACCTTAGTGAAATCAGTATAGGCTAGCCAGGAACAGGATGCTCAGATCAAACTGTACATCAACATAACTATTCATGTGTATGTAGTATGTTCCACTTTCAGAGAAAATGATACGTTACTTAAGATTGGTTTTTAAGCTTTAATACAATTAAAAGTTAGACTTGTTGGAAATGCTTCAGTGGTATTATCTTAATAAAAATACAGTGAATTTACAAATTGTAATGATCTTAGTTTTCATTGCTCTAAAAGAAAGTGGTATCTCACAGATGTTATTTCTGTAGGCTGGCATGTATGAAGCAGTTAATGAGGTTTACAAAGTACTCATTCCTATTCATGAAGCTAATCGGGATGCAAAGAAGCTCTCCACCATCCATGGTAAACTTCAAGAAGCATTCAGCAAAATTGTTCATCAGGTAACAGCCCCCACTTGTAACTTTGTTAGTTAGGGGAAAGTCTGGAAACCTTAACATTGCCTTTTGCTCACATATAACCAGATCCCATGAAATGACCATTTTACTTGGCTAAAAGGTTCATAGTTAAATCCAGACTCATTAACAAAAACTTGAGTGAATTTACCTAACGTGCTTATGACTATTAGAAACTTCCCAAATGACTTTCCCCCCAAAATTTTTGAATTACTACTATTTATCAATGTTTTGGGGATCTTATTTTCTGTTTTACATTGTAGATTATAATTATGGATCTGATGTTTAAATTAATATTTGTTCCTTTGTTGCCAAAAGGTTTTTATATGTAAATTAACTTTTTTATTGAGTGGTGTGAAATTTTAATGAAATCCTGGTATTTTTACTTCTGTAACTGTGCTTGTTTCTCCTACATTTGCACTGTTACCCACAGTGTGTTCTAATATGAAAATAATGAATGAAAAGAGCTCTTGAGTAATTTATAGAGTGATTTCAATACTTTACTTAATTGTGTAGGCCACATTATCAGCAAAATTAGAATCAAATTAAACTTCCTGAGATAGTGGAATAGACCATTAGTGGTTAGTCCTTCTGACTGAGTCGTTGGCTCCACTGAAATTTCCTGTTGGGGCTCCTCTTTGTGTGATGCTCTGCTCCCTTCCCACTCACACCCTCCACAAGGCAATGGAGGAGTGACTCTCCCCTCCTGCACACGGTACCCGAACTGCTGCACAGTCTGTCTGCCAGCTTGACCACAGTGGCCCAGCTGTTACAGGTGAATAAGCCAGAACTCTAGTGCAATCTTCTAAAATATTGTCATTACAAAAGATTGCTTAGGTTTCATGGTGGTAGCAGGTGTTTTTTAATAATCAACTGTGCACATGCTATGGGAATTTCATCTGCCTTGAGAGCTCTCTATGATGCAAATTATATGTGTCCAGTCTGGAACATGTAGAGCTCCTACAGTGGTTTTCAGGAAAGTTCCATCCACTTGGTTGAGTTCCTGGCATTTGGCAAAACTGAAATGTATGTCCTATTTAACCTGGATATTTCTCTGGGATGAAACTAGAGATACCTTAGACATAGAAACAGAACAGGCGCCAAGTTAGGTTCTCTTTCTCTGAAATGTGTACTTCACTTGAAAAGTACTTTCACTTTTAAAACAGCTTTGTAAAGGTAAAATTTTAGAGATTGAATTTTGACCAAATATGTCATAAAATTTCTGCCAGTCTTAACTGAAAGAATATGTGCTATTTAAAATACTGTTACCCTCTGTTGAGAAGGTTTTGTGGTATGGTACCATGTAACTGAACTTCCTTTGGCCTTTTTGTTCTTTTGAACAGTTTTTTTATGACTTGCCCTTTTTTTACTTTTTATTACACAGAGTACTGGCTGGGAGGTAGGTAATGTTTTAGTTAGTTAAAGACACTAATAGATGGATTTGACAAGATTTCTTATGCCGATGCTTTGCCCACATGTGCTAGCTGTGGGCATTCTGTTGCTGTCTGCTTATCAACTGAATTCATTAACCAAAGAAATTTTGTTAAAATACTGTAAGTTATTTTAAGAACTTTTTGATTTAGAGGTTCTAGGCAGTGCATGGAAACCCCTGTTACACTAATGAGATTCTTTGGTAAATGAGCCACTGTGTTATCACTTTAGTTTGTTTTTATTCTTTGATGCATTTCTTTCATCAACACTTACACACAGATTTCTTTTTTAACCATATTGTGTCACTCATTTACAGAGGTCGATTTATATGTTATTGCTCAGAGGTATAAATGGAAAATACATTTTGTTTGATTCCATCAGTTAGGGGACATACTATTTTCTGTGTCTATGTAGAAGAGAAGAGTCATTTCTGTGTTAAACTGGGCATCCTGTCAGTAACAATGCAGGCCAACTCTGGTGATAACTAAAATATGCATGTTAGAATTGAAGAAATGGTGTTTAATTTGAACATGAGTCACATTGCCCTGTATATAGCGTGTATGTGAGCGTGTACACACATACACACACACACACACACAGAGAGAGAGAGAGAGAGAGAGAGAGAGAGAGAGAGAGAGAGAGAGAGAGAGAGAGAGAGAGAAAGAAAGAGAAATTGATTTTGGCCACTTAAATTTAGTTGGAGGAACAAGATAAGGAAATTAAGAAAACTTAATATTTAATTCGACCTCATATTCTGATAGTGTTTATAACTGTAGAGTGAAGACTACTACATGTGCTTCCTTTTAGATAGTAGTTAAATTTGGAAAAGTTAAATATAAATTAAATCTTATCTGAAATTGCCATGAAGAATTGATTATAATAATTTTTCATCTTTCTGTAAAGGAAAGAATTGTATCAATTGTGCGCTAATAGTAAATAAGGTCTATTTGGTCTAGGTGTGTAAGTAAGATTTTTGGTTTGCCTCTCACCTGTCATTAGACTTGTATTGGCTGAATAGATTAGGCTACTCTATTTGGTTCCTTTGCAATCCTTGTTTGCGGACCCAATAGAAAACCTGAGACAAATGTTACTACTGGATGTCATTCCATTTCTGAAAAAGCACCTACCCTCTGCTTATCTGCTGCTTTCATGAGCCAGCACTTGTACATCTGCCTTCATTCTCCAGGTTAAAGGTGCATGCCCTTATTTGTGCTTCAAATATAATCTCTTATTTCTGTGGTTTCATCTAGACATATTCAGTCTTGCCACAGCTGTTTTTGAGGGATAAAGTTCCTCATGGATATTTTAACGTGAAGTAGAATTAACTGAAAACTACACATGAAATTAAGAATATTTTAAAACCTCTGAGCAGTTTTTTTACAAGTCTGCCTGATGCTAAATCGACCCCTGGATGATATACTTTCCACTGGTTGTGACATTAATACCATTCTCCCATCATGTCACTGCATGGTAAAAGTTGCACAGACCTTATTTCCTTGTTTGCATTCCTGTCACTGCCGTACTGGATCTTCAGCTTCATAGCATCTGAATTTGTTGCACGTGTGTTTTTTTGGTTTTGGTTTGTTTTTTTTTTTTTTTTTTTTTTTTTGCTATCCCTTGTTAAACTTAAGTGGATGCTTGCATTTTACAAATGTGTTTGCTGCCATTTGCTGCTTAAATGTTGTGAAATTCCCCTAATTAAAATGCTTTCTGTTTTCTCTCTCTTGCCCCTGGTTGCTGACCTACTCCCTACTTTTACTATTGTCTATTGTGGTAAGTTCCTATCTTGTGAATATTTTCCTGTTTGACTCTGACAGCTTCAGTGATTTCATTTTTTCTAAAACTGTTTCTTAGCTAATTTCTTAGTATTCTCATAAAACTCCGTTGGATTAATACCTAGTAAGGACAATTTATATATCATAGAAAGTTTCTTGAATCTATAATGTTCCTCATTTTACATTCTGTTCTTGATTAGGTAGAAATAATTTGACTTGACAGGGCTTTTTTTGTGTGGGGGGGGGCGTTGGGGAGAGAACCCTCAACCTTGATACTACAATATTTAGCCATTTACTCCAGTATTTAAATTCAGTGATCTGTTGTGAACTCTGCAGAACCTGCCACTGGTGACTACTCTAGATTGTTCCTCAGTATCTGTTTGCTTCTTCTTCTTCTTCTTCTTTTTTTTTTTTTAATTTTTATTTTTCCCAAAGCTAGTTTGTTGTTCTTGAAATAATAGGGAATAAATCATTTCCTATGGATCACTTAATTTTTTTTTAAGATTTATTATATATACAGTGTTCAGCCTGTATGTATGCCTGCCTGCTGGAAGAGAACACCAGCTCTCATTATAGAAGGCTATGAGCCACCATCTGGTTGCTGGGAATTAAACTCAGGACCTTTGGAAGACCATCTAGTGTTCTTAACCTCTGAGCCATCTCTCCAGCCTGCACTTAAAAAATTGTTTTTGAAAGAAAATGTTTCATTTCTTTGTGAAAATGTGATGAGTGTTTCACAGTTTGTATGCATCCATTTATTTTCAAAAGATTCATTTGTTCTTTTACCAAATAGTTATCAATTTGTATAAAGAAATTCACTACTAGAAGCTCCTATTTTCCAAAAACAACTATCTTTAAATGTTGATAATATAGTTACATGACATTTTCACCATTAAAAACAAACAAAATATATTACAACCTATTTCTATAAAGACATTACCATACCCTACTCCACCATGTCTAATAGAATCTAAAGGTGCTAGGGAAAATAAAGTTAGCTTTATAAAGAAAGTGATAATCCCCTAACCTTTGACATAGAAGCATCTAAAATGGCTGCCTTAACTTATTACTGAGTTGGATGAACACAAATAGGAGTTAATGCTTTGGTTGCTGTGTGCTTAGAAACACTGGCTACAGTTTTGGCTTCTACACCGTTGTTGAGTTAAATACTGTAATTCATCCAAGTTAATAAAATCAATGCAGTATTAGAAACAGCTAATTAAGATGAAGTTAGAGGCGTGAACACCACAAAAGATTTCTTTCTTTTATTTTTTGAGGAGGAACATAAAGGAACTTTTTAGGTAGCTGAATCGGGGAATGTATAGTACTTTACAAGAGGAGAAGAAATATAAGTATAAAGCACACATGGCTGCTTTCCTCAGGACCCATGAGCTGTGCTGGCTAAGGGGGTGATGAGTGGGAAAAACAACTTCTGAGAGGAAACAGTGCCTCCCTGGTAGTAGACATTAAGGGAACCCAGTGAGACCATGCCATACCATTTTGTTTTGCTTCTTCTGCTGGCTTTGGGGTCAGCAAACTGTAGATGATATTAAATATGACATCTTTTATGGTAATGGGGATATGTAATGATCAGAATCAAATCTCTGATAAGAAACTGGCTAGGCTAGCCAGTGTTGGTGGCGCACACCTTTAATCACAGCACTCAGGAGGCAGAGGCTGGCAGATCTCAGTGAGTTCTAGGACAGGCTCCAAAACAATACAGAGAAACCCTCTCTGGAAAAACAAAAAAAAAACAAGCAAACTGGCTAGACTATAAAAGTATGTCTGTTAAGCTACCACTCAGTCTTCACATTGGATAGTACAAGAAAAATCTGCAATATGCAAAAATGGTTATGGTAGAGGATGACACTGTAATACAAAGGAAGATAAACAGAGAAGGGGAGGTAATAGTGAACTGTTCAGCAGGTGTGTTTATAATCCCAGGACTTGGGAGACTGAGACAGAAAGATCATGGGTTAAGGCCAGTCCTGGCTAACTAGGGAGTTCTAGGCTACCTTAGACTATGAGAAACCCTGTTTTAGAACCAGAGCAAAACAAAACCTGAATTGGACTCAAAGTTCTTAAGCAAAAGCAGACAGGTGATGACAACTCAGGATCGTTCTCATGTCCTAGTGTCTGTACTTGGGAGTGGACTATGGAAAAGATGTAGCTGAAATAAGAGCCTGTATTTGGTTGTCACATAAAAATGCCAGAATTTAACTTCTAGCTCCATCAGTTACTACAGTGTGATCACAAAATTCTGCTAAATATTAATGTAATACCTGTAGGCTGGGCAAACTGTTGTGTGCCTGTAATTTTAGTACTCTGGTGGCTGAAGCAGATGGACTGAGAATTCAATGCCAGCATAGGCTATAAAAACAAAAAAAAAAGTTAGTATAATGCATATAAAGTGTTTACAATATAGTAAATACTCAAAAACTGTTGGAGATCACTTTGTATTGTTGCTTTGTTTACAACATTGATATTACCATTACTGTCACTTGAAATCTGTTGGCTTTGTTGTTGTTGATATAATGGGGATGAGACCCATAGAGTTCATGAACTCTATCTAAACAAGTGCGGGGCTGCTGAGCTATGCCCCAGCCCCTGTCAAAATCTTAACATAAGAGTTACACTAATAGGTCAGGTGCAATGGCATATGCTAGACGGGGGGGGGGGGAGGACGGGGGGGACGGGGGGGGGGACACGCGCGGGACGGCAAGAGGACTGCATACAAGACCCTGTCTCAAGATAGAAAACAGAAAGGAAAACAGGTTGAGATGTCATTCACTGGTAGAGTGCTTGCCTAAAGTGTGAAAGGCCCCAGGATCAGTCCCTCCCCAGCCCTCTCAAAAAAAAAAAATTGGTTAATAAAATATTCATTGTTATGTTCCTAAGTAGAAATCGTGGCTAGAAGAATCTGATAAATGCTCTTTAAGAAGAATGGACTTAGCGTATGAGGTATTATTTTGCCTGTATGGCAAACAGCTAGCATAGTGGAAACAGCTGAAGGAAGATAAACAAAGCTACCAAAATGGTGTCATTATGGAAGTATACCACTAGCCCAACAGACAGCTTCTTCCTTGGTAAAGAAAACAAAGCTAAATATGTTTGACATGGGAGGTAATTTTCTTTGCTGGAGCAGTTTCATCACCCACAGGGTTAAGAAAGCCATAAGTAAAACTGCTTAAGAATATGCTATGTATAGTGTGGAAGTGATGTGAAATTCAGAATGAATTCTAAATTGTAAAGGAAGTAATGCTAAAATTATAGGAAAGTAATTCAAAACAAAAGCAGGTATCAAAACTGAAGAGAAAATTAAATGTTTTTTACTGAAGGGGAAGCTACATGATTTCACTTTGATAAACCAGATATCATCGAGCGGGCCAGTGGGAGGGAGTTCTTAATTGAACTATGGCTGCTCCGATTATTGGTCTTTCTCATTGTCTGTCTACACCACACACATACTCGTGTGCATACACATACATGCACATGGTCCAGCAACTGCTTGTTAGTTCTCTGATGCTATTGTCTCCTGTTCTCCAATTGATTTCCTCTGCTCCACTCACAGTTCTCAGATACACCAGATAGGCCTCAGATCCTTTGCATTGACTTTCTTCTGGCTGGAAATCTATATCAATAGCTTTGCACCCTTCCTCAGTTGTCACCTGCTTGATGAGACTTCCCTCCCTGTGTGTTTTTTGTGAATCCCTGTGTCACAATGCCTGACATATGGTAGGCATTCAATACTCGAGTGAATGTTTAGTTGGTTTCCTTCACATACTTTCTGTTTTATGACAGGAGTTGCCCCTTTTTTCTCCTCTGTCTACTGGGATGTCCCTTTTTTTTTCCTCTGTTCATTTGGTCATTCTTCCTCTTTTTTTTTTTTTTTTTCTTTTTTTGTTTTTGCTTAACCTTGTAGATGGCTAGAACCCTAATTGTGATTGGGCTCCAAGATTAATCTTTCATTTTTGATACTATTTATTACAATTTATACCTATTTATATTGTAATTATTTGATTTCACATTTTTTCTTTTGAGGAGCAAGTCTTATTATTAGTGAAGGTAAATAATACCTAACATAATATCAATGTGAAAAGTAAATTAAAAGAGGTAATTAAGTCAGATCTAAAGTCTGGACTAGCTC
Source organism: Cricetiscus sungorus (assembly GCA_030556225.1). Taxonomy (NCBI): domain Eukaryota; kingdom Metazoa; phylum Chordata; class Mammalia; order Rodentia; family Cricetidae; genus Cricetiscus; species Cricetiscus sungorus. The sequence continues at coordinate 99,089,481 of JANBXA010000734.1, read as the reverse complement.
AAAGTCCCATCATCAGGCCACATCACAGTATTGTGTCTGTTTGGGATGACACACACAGTATGGAGTGTTACCAAAAAGATCAATAAGATGGAAACAAGATAGTAATTCCTGTTATACAAAGATTGAGAACTGGAGAGTTTAGCTAAGGAAATCAAGTCCTAATTGCTGTCTTTAGATAATATTAAAGATTTATAATAACTTTTATTTCCAGACAGGGTTTCTCTGTGTAACAGTCATGGCTGACCTGGAACTCACTCTGTAGACCAGGTTGGCCTCTAACTTACAGAGATCTGTCAGCCTCTGCCTCCCAAGTGCTGGGATTAAAGGCATGCACCATCACCACCAAGCTAGAATAGCATTTTAAACTGGAAACCTCTTAAGCCAGACAGCTAAAATAGAATATTTTAGTATTTCTGGTTTTAAGAAGTGAGGATTATTCATGTGTGAGACATGGTTTGACAATTAATCACAGATTTTTAAATAGTTATCTTAGATATCTGTTTGTATTCTGTACAATTCCTTCTTGCCTTGTGTCAAAGTATATTATTGGCCTACTGGTGGTTCTAATAAAAATTTATATGAAATTTATTTAACTCACCCACAGATTTTATTTACTATAAGAATCAATTAATATTTATGTTAAATTTCAAATGAAGTAATTGAAGAAATGGTTTTGTTACAAATTTCATTTCTTTTACTCCAAAGATATTTTTCTTATTATAGCTGAGAATATGGGATTATCCTGAACTTTTCCTCACTTCAGTAATATAAAACTGGTAAATTAGGATCAAAGTTTCTCATTTTGTTTAATTATAACATTTGTTGTTTATTTTTTAAGTGTGTACGCCATCTTGTCTTTTCTATATAGCAAAAATAAATATAAAACAATTTAAGCTTAAAAGAGAATTCAGAGGAACTTAATACTTTATACATATAGGAATCACTGCAAAATCCCTCTGAAACAGCTTTGGGAACTATAGTGTCAAAATTTCTGGGAAATGTCCAGATGTTATCCTTGCTGAAAGAATTGGTTCTCACTGAATTTTTGTGAGAATTAGTGTGACTTCCTGTCCTTGTACCTGCTGGCAATGTGTGATTAATTTTAGGTCCTATCACAGTATCTTGTAAGATGGAGTACAGGGTATCTCTGAAAAGACCAATGGAAAGGAAGCAGGATAGTAATTCTTACACAAAGATCAGAAATCAGGGATTTCTTTTGGTGCTTTTGGTGGTCTTTAAAATAACAATTCATCTCAAAATTTTATTATTACCTTGCACTCAAATTTTTTCTATTTCATTTTTACTTTTCCATATACAAATATTTTTAGCAGCAGAATGATACTAATTAAGTAATTTTTACATTAGTATTTCTGAAGGATCTTGACACTTTACTGATTTTGTACTCTATGCCAAATGCTATCCTTGGCTCCTAACTTCTATGATCTCTTTTTAATATACTCAGAGAGACTATGAGAAGGTTAGTGTTGATTTGACAGTAATTAGTGCTGTGTTTTAATTGATGAAAATATATTAGTGCTGTGTTTTAATTAACTTGGTTTACTTTTATATTAAGACTGGTTCAATAAGGAAAATAAGTTAATATAGACCAACTGTGTGGACTTAAAAACAAAGACCATTTTGTTTCATTTGGTAAAAAACAAACAAAAGAACTAATTTGCATAATTCTTGTTAGAAATCGTGAAGAAAAATAGTTTTATTTGTTTTATTTGTCATTTGACAAACATATTTTGAGTTACTTTTTGCAGTATTTTGGAAATTTTACAATATAGTAATCTAAGCATAATATAAAAAGCAAAAAAATCTTTATATTAAATTTTCTTATTTTCCTAAACCTAGGATGGTAAGCGGATGTTTGGCACCTATTTCCGTGTTGGTTTTTATGGAACCAAGTTCGGGGATTTGGATGAACAGGAGTTTGTTTACAAGGAGCCTGCCATAACCAAACTCGCAGAGATTTCTCACAGACTGGAGGTGAATGCCATGGTGGTTCACAAATATCATCTTATGTTTCTATAATGAATAGACTTTCACATCCAGTTTCTATTATGAAATAAGCCAGATGAATGACTTGTGTGGTATATAAGAATTTCTGAGAGGTATAACAACACCCTTTCAAAGCCTTGAGTTCTTTTATGACACCAGTAAATTGTTATTAGCTATACTTTTGAGGCTTTATTTTCAAAGCTCCTTTACCCTTCAGGATTACTCCAATTTGTCTGCACTTGAGAAAGAGACAAGACATTAGTAGCAGTGTGTAATGAGATTAGAAGCAGAGGCCCAGGAAATAGCTGGCTCCAGTGTTGTCTCTGTGGCCTAAGATCCAGTGAGCCTTCTTCAGGGATTAACTGCTGCAGTCACACCTGGAACCCTTCGTAGCAGCCCTTCCTGAGAGCTCCTTGCTTCCCCTACATGACTGCTCTGTATTTTGTGTTAACACATCTTTCCTTTCCAGTTGCTCTTCTGAACCTTCTTTTACTGCTCCAAGTGTGGCTCCTGGCTCCGGTGCATTAGTGTCATGTAGGAGATCTTCAAATGTAGAATCCCACATCCCCCCAGACTTTCTAAATCAGTCTACATTTTGACAGGATCCCGGAGAGACTTGTGTGCACAGAACAGCTTGGGAAGCAGGTCTCTAGGCTTGTTTTTATTCCAGCTGGGATTGATCCTTACAGCTCACTTTGCTAGGCTTGGTTTCCATAAACTAGCTCAAATATGGCTTTTAACTGTTTATGATTTAGGTAAGTCTTGAGCAATACAGATACCAAACTTTATCACACAAAGCCCTTTGGGAGGTGTGGGGATACCACATGGAGATCCCCCTGGGTGGCTGGATTTAAAGGTCACCTCCTTTGATGGCTTAGTTTTTTCTTCTGAAGGAAGAGCCATGGCCATTGCCCAAGCTGCAACTCAGTCTTGTTTCTCTTAAGGACCCCTACAGAAACCTGAGTTTTTATTGGAGAAAATTGTTTTTTTTTTTGTGCTGTCATTTCATTTTATGGATGGAAATGACATAGTTAGAATAAAACTTGCCGAATCCCCAGTGTTGCTGAGGAGTCTTCCTCCAGGGCCTGCTCTGGTTTCCTAGGAAAGCCATGTAAGAGATTACCTTCTCTTCATTACAGGGATTTTATGGAGAAAGATTTGGAGAGGATGTGGTTGAAGTAATCAAGGACTCTAATCCTGTAGACAAGTGTAAATTAGATCCTAACAAGGTAGGTTGATGACACTCTAGTATGTGCAGTTTCGTCTCTGAAGGTCTCCACATTGTTTTGCTTGACCTATCCCAGGTGACAGATTACTTAGTGAATAAGGACCTTTTCCCTTTTCAGGCATACATTCAGATTACCTATGTGGAGCCATTCTTCGACACCTATGAGATGAAGGACAGAATCACTTATTTTGACAAGAATTATAATCTCCGACGTTTCATGTACTGTACGCCCTTCACTTTAGATGGCCGTGCTCATGGCGAACTTCATGAACAGTTCAAACGGAAGACCATTCTAACAACATCTCACGCCTTTCCTTACATTAAAACAAGGGTCAATGTCACTCACAAAGAAGAGGTAAGTCCACAACTGAGGAAAAAGAATTCATGAAATAAGTATATCCATGCTGTGAATTGACATGTGGTTATAGTGGAAAATGTGCCCCACCGACTTTGCATGCTAGAATTTTACCATCGTTACACATTCAATTATGGCTAACTTCTAGTCCCCTAGGTTTGTTTTGTTTGCCTTTTTTTTTTCTTTTTTTAGAATTTATTGTTTTTTGTTTTTATTAATGTAGGGATTGAGGTTTAGAATTGTGTTATATGAAAGCTTAGAATGGGTCCCCATTTCTCCTGACTTTATTATTTAAAGCTCATTAGATAGTTTTCAGTCAGGACACTGACCTGATTGCTACTGCTTCACTCAGATAATCTTAACACCAATTGAAGTTGCTATTGAAGACATGCAGAAAAAGACACAGGAGCTGGCGTTTGCAACGCATCAGGATCCAGCAGACCCCAAAATGCTTCAGATGGTTCTGCAGGGGTCTGTAGGCACAACTGTCAACCAGGTTGGTGCTTCTTGCTGGGTGTGTGCAGTTAACTCACGATGGGCTTGGAGTAATATTGTAGTGTTTACAGAATGGCAGAATCGTGCAAATCAAGTGGACTAGTCACGAGGTACTGAAGTATAAATGGAGATGTGTTGAGAAATGGAAGTTATAATTTTCTTGCCTGCCTCTTCCACTACCTATGCTTACATCTGTTATATTGTAGGAATGTCATACTTAAAATATTCTTTGCTAGTCACACCTTTAATTCCCACTCTGGGAAAGCTGAGGCAGGCAAGTTCCAGGCTACATCATGAGACTCTGACAAAACAAAACAAAATTCTTCCCTTAAAAGTATTCAAAAAAGACAATTCAAAAAAGACGCTTTCCAGAGCTGTGTTAAATACATGTGAACCTGCTCTCTTAGATGCTTGATGGTGTTTCCTTGTTCAAATCTTCACGAGTTCTATGGAATAAGCAATGTGCAACCATTTGGAACATGTAATAACATTTGCATGTAAGATACTACTATTGCTTTATCACACATCTTGGAAGCCATTGTGATATCCATATAGTTGGTTTGCTCAGACAGTCTTGCTATGATTTTAGGTATGGCCCCAGTCTTAAAGAATATACTCACTTGCTGGGTGGTGGTAATCCCAGCACTTGGGAGGTAGAGGCAGGTGGATCTCTGTGAGTTCAAGACCAGCGTGGTCTACAAGAGCTAGTTCTAGCACAGCCTCCAAAATGACAGAGAAACCCTGTTGAACAAAAACAAAAAACAAAAAGAATATACCCAGTTAAAAATATCAAGAAATGCTGGTTTTGCATATGTCTTAACTACTTGTTGAATTAAAAAAGAACAATGCTGAGAAATGCTCTAGAATAAAACTAAAATAAGACCTTTGTTCTTTGTCCCCCTCCCAAATGATTTAAAAGACAAAAGGCCATCTTGTTTAATTTACTGCATCAGGAATAACCTTTACAATGCTGAGCGAAGTTATTTTTGTAAAATCAAGTGTAATAACCAGTGAATTGGGAGATGCATTAAAATTTTGTGCATACAGAATAATTAAAAACAAAACTACAAGGCAAAGTATATTGATGAAGTCAGTTGTCAGTCCTCAAAGGCCTATTCATTTCTTTGAAGGATGAACCAGTAAGAAATGAATCTAGGGTGGATGAGATGGCTCAGCAGTTAAGAGCACTGCTGAGGTCCCACATCCCATTCCCAGCACCCACATGGCAGCTTACAGCCATCTCTTAACTCCAGTTCCAGGGCATCCAATGCCTTCTTCTGGCCTCAATGGGTCCTGCATACACATAGTACATATATACATAGATGCAGGCAAAATACTCACATACATAAAATAGTGAAAGAAAGAAAAATTGTAGGAAGAAAGAATTTAGGTATGGAGTTAGGAAAATCTGAAGTGGTCTCTGTCCCTGGATAGTCATAACAGACATTCATGTATTCAGTGTAAATGCAGCCTTATCAATGCCATGGTCCTGTGGGTAAACTCCATGGCTCTGAAGAATAAAAACACTTTGTTGTTTTCTCTTATTTTTCAGGGGCCTCTGGAGGTGGCCCAGGTCTTCCTTTCTGAAATACCTGCTGATCCGAAGCTCTTCAGACATCACAACAAGCTGCGCCTTTGCTTCAAGGACTTTACTAAAAGGTAATTGAGGCTTCTTACATGAAGAACTTCAAGTTAAGATTGGCCAATACCACAATATCGGCACCTTATCTTAAGATAAGAGCCACAAAGAACTATTGAAAAGAGAAAATAGGAAATGGTTCACCATGAGAAGCAATCTGCATGGCATTTACTGTTCTTTGCTAGCAAATACCCTTCCCCATATCACAACTCTTTTAACTTGAAAGCTTCAGTTTCTGCCTCCCTGGCCAAAAAAAAAAAAAAATTAGTACAGTTCTTCAGTATGTAGTACCCGTTTCCCTCCCTCAAGAAACTGGAAGCAAACGATGTTGGGATCCTAACCTTATCATTGTATGTATGCCCTTGTCCAGGTCACCTAGTCTGTGTGATCTTCAGATTCCTAACAAAGGGAAGATAGTATAATCTTCCTCTCATAGAGAGGTTTACAAACTGAGTTAAAAATGCTTGGGTGTCTAGGTTCTCAAGCACACTCCTATTTCAGTGAATTACTAAGAAGACTCACGGGACTCAGCATGTAACTAATTGTTCTGGTTGCACAGTAAAGATACATAGTGTCAGTGAGGGGAAGAACAGATGGTACAATGCTCTTAGGACCTTCTGCCTATGCAGACACAGGTGTTGAATTCCTCCAGCAGTAAATTGTAACAGTACGTGGAATTCTCTGGGGATGGCATACCAAAACACTAAACTGGCTGGACAAAGGCAGTATCAACATAATATCTGGGAGAGCAAGACCCTCTCCACATCCAGATTCCTAGAGGCCAGCTAAGAGCCAGCATTGTAATGAGGCCTTGTAAAGACAGCAGTCCTGGTATACAGTCTTAACTTACCCTGGCACAAACAACTTAGAAACTAGACTAATATTTGGCTCATAATAAAATTTCAATAAATATTAGAAATTGTAACAATGGTCAAAAGTCTTTATCAACTCACTACTTAATTCCTGATTTTTATTTACTAACAGTATGATTACAAAAGAGAGACTGAGTAATGTAACTTGGCAGTGTTTGAAAATAGTTAACACATTTTATGTGGACCTTGAAGAATTAACTCTAGGTTTTAGATATAAAAAGTAAAAGAATATATCAAACAAAAAAGAACATGAGCCAACTTCAGTATCTGTGCAGGAATGGTCAGTAACCTAACAATGCTGAAACCATAGAAGCCAGGGGGATAGGGGTCTGAGAAACACCTTGTAAAGAACAGCTGTAGCACAGTGGTAGAGCACTTTTGTTGTTCATTAAGGCACTGGATTCAATCCCCCACAACCAAAATTTCTAGAAGAGCCACTGGACCATTAAGCAATGACTGAGTGACTGAATTCCGGCTAACAAAGCTGCAGTGCTCTAGCCAGAGAACCCAGTCTTGTACTTCCTAACATTGTTTATCTTGTCAAATTGTTTATTAAGTTATAAATAACTTTATTGAGCATTGCTTTTTATCATCAGTAAATATGGACAGTACTGCCTCCTCCCCTTTCATTGCATTAGCCTTTACAGACACCTAAAGTAAAATCTCAAAAAGCTTCATCAGGAGTCTGGAAACACAGGTCAGCTGGTAGAGTGTTTATGTAGCATGCTTGAAGTTTTACTAGGTTTGATCCCTAGGACATCATAAAACTGTTAACACACCTGTTATCTCAGCACTTGAGAGGCACACACAGGGGAATCAGAAATTTAGGGACATGTTTTATCCACCAAGTTTGAGGCCAGACTGGACTGAATCAGACTCCATCGCAGAAACAAAACAAACTTAATTAGTTATAAAATTGTATCATTTTTAAATTTATTTTTAACTGATACATTGATACATTTTGATCCATGAAGAAACAAATAAATCTTATCTCCTCAGATCCTTACCATTTCTTAATACTAAAAGTGTTCAAAATCTTTTCTCACTTTTTGAGATATACTTTATAATTCTGTTTTCTGTGGTTACCCTACTTTGTAATGGCATGCCACAGTGTCTCACTCCATTCTAATGTGGCTGAATATCCTTTGCCAGTTTCTCTCTGCCCATTGCCTATCCTTCTCCCCAGCATCTGGTAACTACTGTTAATAGTCCCAACTTCTTCCAGAACCACATTTTTAGATTTCACCTGTGTAATCCCTGTCTTCCTGAGCTAGACTTATTTCACTTTGCACAATATGTTGTCTTATGTGTTGTTGTAAGACTTGATTTAAAGGCTAAAACTTATTCCATTGTATATGTGTACCATGTTTGTATGTTTGTGTATACACGCACAGAGAGACCAGAAGTTGACATTGGGTGTCTTCCTCAAGCATTTCCACCTTATATTTTGAATCTCTAAGCAAACTAGACTGGCTGGTTAGTGGGCCCCATGGATCCTCCTGTCTCTTCCCTCCACTCCACCCATCCACCACCAAGATTAATATGTAAAACACCACACCTGGATCCTCGTTGTGGTGGTTTTGGGTTGTTTGGGGGTTTTTTTGCTCACATGTGTGCTAGGGGATTAGGCTCAGGGTCTTCATGCTTGGATAGCCACCTCTCCTATCCCCAAATGAAACAGCCTTTTCTTCTCTTTTATTATTAAATTTGTTCTTTGACAGTTTCATCCATTTATGTAATGCATTCTGAATTCTCTCACCCTTTACCCTCTTTCATTTCCTGCCCGCCCTACTTAAGCCCCTCCATCATTGGATAGATGGCTGGCGTATGTTGTCCCCACTTCTTGGCTGTTGTGAGTCATGCTGCAGTGGAACAGGGTGGTGTACAAGTGTCTCTTTACCTAATAGACTGATTTTGTTTCCTTTGTGTATATACGTGGTTGTGGGTTGCTGTGCCATTTCTGTTTTATTTTTGTTTTTAAAGCTTCTTTTTATGTATATAAATGTTAGCCTGTATGTGTGCCTGTGATTCGTTTGTGTCTCTGGTGCCTGCAGAGGCTAGAAGAGGGAGTTACATGCACGGGAGTTACAGATGGTTGTGAGCCACCATGGGTGTGCCCTAGCCAAGCTCAGGGCCTTGCAAGAGCAGCAAGTGCTCCAATGTGCTGAGCCATCTCTCCAACTCCCTTTTCTATGCTTCTGAAGAGCCACACTGTTTGCTGTAGAGGGTGCATTGACCAGCAGTGAGCAAGAGCAGCCTTTTATCCACATTCTCACCATCAGTTCCTATTTGATGTCTTCCTATTTGTGATAATAGCTATTCTTCTAAATGGGATGAGGTAGTTTTGATTTGCATTTTTTATGACTAGTGTTGTTAATTTCTGTGTGCATATTGTCCATATGTGTATCTTTTGCGATCAATATTTATGTCTTGTCCTTTGTTGGATTTCTATATATAATTTCCTTATAAGTGCTTAAATATGACTTCTATATGTCATATTATATTTTGCACATATTTTGCCCTTGTATATGTAGTTATTTCACTCTACTGATTATAATTTGCTCTAAGATCTTAGTTTGATGTATCTTGTAATCATTCAGCTAGATGGGCTCATGGGATTGGTCTTGGAAAACAGCAGGAAACATAGTTCCTAAAATGCGAACACATGACCTGTACCACTTACTGGCAGTTGTACATATTTCATATGTATTAAATTTACGAGTTGCTTACATTAATCTCATTATTTGGGAGGTTTAAAACAACAAAATAAATCCTGCTGCCTTTGGGCCAGGTAATAATGGAACAATACAGGTTTCTGTGGGTCATTGGCATTTAGTAATAAATGATCAGGTAACTTTCTATTTATATCAGACAGTTGTCTTTTTGGATATACTTTGTTTGCTTTTTCTTTTTGGTGCTTTATAAATTAGAGCCTCACACAGACAAGGCATACAAAGGACTCCTGGGCTGCATCATAAGCCTAAACAGACTTACTTCAGAGGGATGAACTCTTATAGTCAACAGGTCTCCTTTCATCGTGCTGTCAGGACAAAGACCTTTCTCCTTCTCAATTATAAGAAAGTCCCAAAAGTCTTTAAATTTTTCATAATGTAACCCTTACAGAGAAAGTTCCATAGCTGGGGTGGCACCACATGCCTATAAGCCCTACCACTTGGAGGCTGAACCAGGAGGGGCCCTGCAACTTTGAAGTCATCCTGGGTTACACAATAAGATCCACCTGACTTGGCTTCAGAGTGAAACCTTGTTTCAAAGAAAGAAAAAGAGACTTGGGGGGGGGGGAAGAAGAGAACGAATTAATACTCCATTTTTATTTTTCTGTTAGGATTACAGGTGTGTGCCAACATTCCAGCCTATATATTCCTTTCAAAAATGTCTTTAGCTGTTGAGATCCAGATTTTTTAACTATTTGAATAAACCATATAATAATCAAGATCTATTTATATTTACCCATAGGGGGTGATTTCTGTACCATTGGTACAGATAAGTGACAATTCCTATAGCGTTTTTGGTCTAGATAGATGGTAGGGGGAAATAGCTACAGAGTCGGCATAGACAGATCAGGAGCAACTCAGTGAGTGGTAGAGCTCTTGCCTGGAGTTTGATCCCCCAGTACCACGAAAATTAGATATGATGGCACACCTTTCCCAGTACTCAGAAGCTGAGGCAGAAGAATCACAAGTTCTACACCAACCTGGGCTACAAATTTTAATGAAAGATGTATTTAATTTAATGGGTACAGGAAGTGTTTATCAGATTTTAAAGAAACTGGGTGACTATTGCATCACAGACAGGAAGCAGGAAGAGAGAAACTGGCCAGGGGCACACCACTACTGACCTACTTCTCCATCCAGGCCACCTTCCTAATAACCCACTGATGAAATTAGCACCCTCATGATCCAGCCCCCTCAATGTCATGAGCTGGAGACAAAGCCTTCAACACAGGAAGTCTGTGGGGCCATATTATACTCAAACCATAACACCACCATAAATCTAAAAGAGAATCATTTGCCATCAGCTGAAATATGAAATGTCTTCATCATGTAAGTGTGTGTGTGTGTGTGTGTGTGAGAGAGAGAGAGAGAGAGAGAGAGAGAGAATCTGTGGTTAAGACAACAAATTTCCAGGAGGGAATGTCTAAACATGTATCTTCTTACTCCCTAGGTGTGAAGATGCCTTAAGAAAAAATAAGAGCTTGATTGGGCCAGATCAAAAGGAGTATCAAAGAGAACTGGAGAGAAACTATCACCGCCTTAAGGAGGCTCTGCAGCCTCTGATAAACAGAAAAATCCCTCAGTTGTACAAGGCTGCGTTACCCGTCACCTGCCACAGGTACACTCCTCAGAGCTTTTAGGAAAAGAAAAACTGATTGTTTTTAAGTTTACAGCTTCTTTTATAAAATTTCAAATGTTGTGTCTTCAGAAACCTAACAAATTCAACTATGTATGAGCCATTGCCACTTGTCCCCTAATCAATCTGAAAGTCAGCCTTTTCTGTGAGAGAAATGCTACTCCTAAGCCTGCCTTCATAAAGTCACTCGAAGTCCTGTCCTAGCTTCTGGCACTTTTGTGAGAGAATTCACTAGAATGCTTCATCTCTGTGCTTCTGAAGAGCCACACTGTTTGCTGTAGAGGGTGCATTGACCAGCAGTGAGCAAGAGCAGCCTTTTCTCCACATCCTCACATCACTTGACTTGTTGACAAGTCAGAAAGGACTTGGCATTTTCTACAACAGAACCCTGGTTCCACGTCAGCAGTACTTGCCTCATGTTTAGTTCAGGTACCCTGAAGGGGCTGTGGTAAAGATGCCATTGCACATGAAGAGCCCATGGCAGTGCCTGGCATTCATTCTGTAACACCTGAGCTCTGGAAACTGGGCAAAAACTGCTGAAAGTAAACTGCCCTTTTTTCACATTTTTATATTGAATTTCTATCTACCCATTAGATTATTGTGGTACTGTTTTATCACCCTTTTCTTTGAAGTGGTGTACTGATAAACAGATTAAGTTGTTTGATAACCTCTGAGAAGCCACTGGATGAAACAAGTTGACATATTCATTCAGAAAATACCCACTGTATACTGTGTCATCCCAGTATTAGACAAACTGAAGCAGGGTCGTTAGTTCAAGGAGAGACTGCGCCATTTAGACAAATGCTGTCTTAAAAGGAAAAAAGAAATCAGCCAAGGGCCTGCTTTATGTCACATCCTCTAGGGAGCATCTGTCTGTGTCTTCCCCACAGGCTACAGCACTTGAGGAAGTACAAAGAATGTTTTTTCATTTGTGGCAAAGTTTGTGCTTCTTATCCTACACCTATGGAGAAGGTCCCTCTCAGACTCCCCAGTGGGAAGATCAGCACCTCCATTTTTAGTTTTCCCTACAGATTTTCTGACTTCTCTAGCTATCTACAATGTCTCCATCAACCCCAGCAGGTCAGAAGCTCCAGGGGATGTGAAGGAACAAAGTATCTAGTCATCAGGCAGTTGGCAAACTCTGTTTCCTTTCTTCCCCACTCTCCAGTGCTTCCTGTTACAGCTGGAGACATGTTCCAGAAACACAGCATACTTTCAGCTTCCTGTCATCTCCCTAGTCCTAGTCTAGTCCTCCGAACTTATTAATATTGGCATGCAATCTTTGGTTCTCTGAGGAATTTTTGGTCTGGTGGTTTTGTTTGGAAGGTGGCAGTGTTTTAGTTGCTACTTAAATCAGGTTGACCTTTGACTGTTTCCCAGCATCTGCCTCCCAGGCAAACCATTGCCAAGCTCAGATCTAGGAACCCCTTTTCTTTTTTAAAAACTACAATGTATTTTCTGAAACAGAGTATCCTGTAACTAACACTGGCCTTGAATTCAATATGTAGGGGAAAATGACCTTGAACTTCTTCTGATCCTCCTGCCTCCACCTCCAAAGTCCTTCCATTACAAGGACACAAGACCCAGATAATTATATGGTGCAAGAGAGTAACCAGGGCTTGGTGCGTGCTAGGCAAGCACTCAACAAGTTATACTCCAAGTACCAAAAGGACTTTAAAAGTGTGTGTGTGTGTGTGTGTGTGTGTGTGTGTGTGTGTGTAACTGCATGAGTTCATATACACCATGTGCACACAGAGGCCATTGGAGGTGAGAGAGAGGACATCTGATCTCCTGGAACAGGAGTTACAGAAGGTTGTGAGCCACCTACGGGTACTGGGAACCTGGGTCTCTCTACAAAAGCAGAAAGCCCTCTTAACCATTAAGTCATCTCTCCAGCTTAATAACCCCTTTTCTTGAATTGTATCCAGCTTTTAAAACTTTCCCCTGGAACTAAAAGAACAGTCTTTGAACTGCAAAGCTAAATGTCATTTTCTTTGTAACTGCTTCCATCTTTCTTAAACCCCCATGGCACCTACTTAACATCAGGGAGGTCTATAAGCATTTCATGAATAAAATTTTCAAGTCTTTACAATTTAGGAGATAAAAAATTCTTAGGTTTTTAATTTTGCTGAAAATGTAAAACCTAGATGTTGCTTTGATCAGCAAAATGTGATCTGGGACCTTGACTTTGACCATCTTTATGCTCTCATATTGGATTCTTCCAGACACTAGGTGAGATATGCTATTGTAAATGAATGAATGTAGAAAGCAGGTTGGAGAATATAGGCCTTTTATTAAGCCAGACATTACATATGAGTGCTACTTTCTTTAAATGTTTTTGCATTTTGCTTTGGCCCTGGCTGGCCTCAAATTGATAGATCCACCTGTCTCTGCCTCCTGATTGCTAGGATTAAAGATGTGAACCACCATGCCTGGCCCTTGCAAGTTTTTTAATAAAAAATAACATAATGAGTTACTTTGTAAAATAACTTAATTTTCCATTTTAATGTTAAACATTATAATAGTATATAAGTTCACATAAAGAATATTATAGTTTGAGAACAACTTGTTTTGATTTCAAGTTTATGATTAAAGAAACACTTGCCTTTCACCCAAATACTCTCCTATGGCACCTTAAGAAGTTATCAGAATAACCTTTGGACAAATAATCAATAGATTTGGCAAAGTGGCTGCTATCACATACCTATAATCTGTAGAGAAATTTGTAAAACACGGTAGAGAATATAAGCATCTAACATTGAACTGTCTCTGGCAGGGAAGAAAAAACTGTAGTACCTTCTAAAAATTGTTCTTAACTATATCCTCTTATTTTCCTCAGAGATTCCTTCAGCCGAATGAGCCTTCGAAAAATGGAACTCTAAAGTAGATACTTGTTCTAATGTATTCAACATTGACTGTGAGGTCTTCTATTGAAACATAGGACTTGGATGTCATTCTGGAAGCAATAGCATTGATTTCCTCACTGAAGAATGTGCTACCAGATGCAGGCTGTTACATGTGAGGCTCATGGCTGTGGTTTCTAACCTTCTGGTAACATGCTGTCATCTTTTAAAAAAAAAAAAAAAAAAAGTTTAATGATTCAAAGGTACAGTACACATTTACAATTATTTATACCATAGCTAATGTTAAATTTATTTACTTTAAGTTCTTATTTTTTAATTTATATTACCATTTATAGATTCATTCATTTTGGAACCATTTTAAATGTAGTAATGCTTATTTTAAAGGTACTATTAAATATGTGAATGTTTACACTAATTTTAATGAGTGGGATTTTAGTTTTTTTTCTCTATTACAATAGGAAAAAAATTAATTGTTCAAAAACTGGTTCTAAGCTAGCATCACACTGACCCAAAATAGTTAATGATGGCAGATATGACCACCAACCCCCCAAAAAAGACCTAAGAATTGACAAAAACAATTCTATAACATCAGGAGGTAGTGATGCATGCCTTTAATCCCAGCACTGGGGAGGCAGAGGCAGGTGGATCTCTGTGAGCTCAAGGGCAGCCTGGTCTACATAGTGAGTTCCAGAACAGCCAGGATTGTTAGAGAAACCCTGTCTTGAAAAGAAAAAAATACAAAATTGTTACTAATTACATATAAAAAAACATCTAATAACTAGTGAGTGACATGGTCAGTGACAGCAGTTTGATCTTTATGGATCATTTTATTAGTATCAACTTCATGAATCAGCAATTTAAGCTGATTTCTGTGCCTCAAGTTAATCTACCAAATGCTTATTGATGAAATCATTAACTAGAAAGCTGTTTTAAGGCTATTGCATATCACTGAAGGTAACACAGAGCTAGGGCTACATTGGTTTTAATCTACCAATTAAGTGAGAAGTCACATGATTTTACAAAATGCATAAATTAGTTGCTGTTATCAAAGTAATTATAATTTCAATATGAAAAAGGTACACAGAAAATTAACACTTTGCACACTTGGCATAATTACCCAAGTGAATACTGAATGTTTCTAACATTTTTTTATGGCACTGTGGCTTAGAGAACAGCAACACTGATAATAGCCATAACTGCTGAGCATTGTGAGTCACTTGAAATGGCATCCTTTACCCTCTGGTGGGCTATGGGATGGAAAAGGAGGTTACCATTAGGGAGAAGACATTTAAGTAAACATCTGTCATTTCTCACATCTCAGTGGTAGTGTGAAGTACTCTTAAGATTTCTGTAATTATGATTTAGTTGTTTGTGAATTACCAGTTATTTTCTCATGAATTATATGAGACTTCTTACTCCATTTTGTTGTACTTCCTGACAATGTTTTCTAAAATCACCACCTTTCTTGCCTCAAGGAATCTCTACAGCTCTAATTTATTACAGAGGATAGTTATTTTTAAGATTTCCCCGTGATCCTAAATTAAAGAAAAGGCAAGGAGACTCATGACTTTATTTCTATCACACTATCTGTGGGAGAATGTTAATGGAATAAACAGTCTTTCCTATCGAAATGAAATGTTATTCCAATAGCATTTATATATATATTAATCTAAGAGATTAGATTCATGCCAAGAGTGTCCCTTGTAGTCCTAAAACAAGAATGATTTAAAACTTAGCCAAGCTTCTATGTGTCAGTGTCTTAAAACTAAGACAACTCAGTTGGACTAAAGTAGTTTCTCCTCTGAGAATGTTTTCACCTCTGGCCTCCACTGCCAGAAACTGAGTATTGAAAGTAATTATGCATGATTAGCCTGTTTATATGTACTTCTCTTTAAAAGAACTCCACTTTGATAAAAAAGAAAAAATATGCATAAAAAAGTCACACATTTGTATACATGGTTGTTAAACAGTTTAAATTTTATTGACCTCCCAGTTTTTAAAAAAAATTAAAGGTCACACCTCTAAGTTGATGTACTATATACAGATCATGCAGAATGAGTGTGAAGAGATACAAATTAGTCATGCCCAAAAGATTGACTATAGTACAGTCATCTTCATAAATACATAAAAAATTCTTATGAAGATAAAAGGGATTGCCAGGTTTTCTGAGACACTTTACAAAGTTATTCAAGGTTCAAAATATACACCATTGTGAATATACACATTCTGGAATTTGTGCCTCTGATACAGTCCAAAGATTTGGCTCCATGACTATTATAAAACTAAATATACTGAATGAGATTCTGTTTCTCAGGTGAAAAAGCCAGACCTATAAACATCAAGTAGATAATTACTCCAAAATATGGAGAATACAAATACAAGCACTTTATTTTAAAAAGCAAACACAAAAGATCATTTGTAAATCCAAAAATGTTTACAGCTTCCAAGCTTTCATTTTGGATCATTTAGTACCTATACACGTTTGTTCCCAAGAAGCTTATGCACCACTAGTCTCTACTAAGGAAAATGATTCTAGAAATTAACATGGTTTTCAGTATTTAAAATCTCACTATATAAAAGCCTAGAGAGACCAATAATATCCAATAGCTTCAAAGATAAACTAAAGAATCTTAGATGTAATGAACTTTATCAATGTTTGTCCAGGTCTGTTTAATATATACACAAGGAAAAATATACTCACTATAATTTCTTATAAAATAGCAAGTAGGGAGTAGATGTGGGAGATGTGGAAGGGGAAAGAGAATTCAAAAAGTCCTTCTCTTCTGTAACTTTTACTTCAGAATCATCGAAGAGTAACCACTTCCCCTCGTACTCCTTTAAACTTTGCACTACATAAGAAATCTTGTTCTCAAATCCATTCATATTAATGCCTGTTTGGTCACTGGATTCCTTGTTCCTGTCAGATTCATGGGTCCCATTAGTATCATTAGTTTCAGAATTCCTATTTTCAGCAAATGCTGTCCCGGCAACCTTATCAGGATTGGACGCCTTGTTGTACAGCTCATAATCTGCTTTGCTCTTCTGTCCTCCAAGAAGTCCAACAGCTTCTACATTTTTTTTGTTCAAAACTTTACTTGGCTGGGCATTTCCACCAACTCTAATTGACACTTCATCATCGTAATTTTCAGCCATCCCCCTTGCTTCCTCCTCATTCAGTGGCTCTGGCTTACCTATTTCGCACACTTGGTCAACCACAAAATTCCCTTTATCTAGTTCTAGACTGTTAAGGTCAGTGACTTTAACAGAAGCAGTATAGTGCCCACTACTAATGGTAATGCCACTGTGCATCACAACAGCAAATAATCCATAGCTGTCATTAGTTGGCTTTGTGCTCCATTCTTCTAGTGACAGTTTAAGAGGTGTCAGTAAAGGAGTGTTGATCTTGGAAAGTCCACCACCATAACAATCAAACCTTTGGGGGAAAAAAAAAAAGGGTTTCCTATAATTGTTTTAAATGTAAAATTTGAAATGCAATGTGAAACCAAGTAAGTTCTTAACATTTAGATATGATGAGCAAAGACAAAATAAGACCTCAAAAATAGAACCTACATACAATAGTGCACACCTTTAATTCTGGCACTTGAGAAGCAGAAGTAGGTGGATCTCTTGAGCTCATGGCCAACCTGGTCTACAGAGCAAATTCCAGGCCAGCCAGAGCTACACAGTAGGACCCTCTTTAAAACATCAAAAGTTTAAATCTTTGATATCACTCAGGTGTTTCTGTGGAAAGTATATTTCCTTCACTCTTTTATTAGATTTAAAACACAAGGAAATAAGCATTTTTAAAAGACCAAACTTTTGAAACCAAAATCCTCTATATTTTTGGTTCAAGTAATATATATTAAAATGACTAAAGAAAAGACCATACATCTCTTCGATGACATGTGAGAATGGTAATTTCAAACAAGTCAATAAATGAAGAAAACCACAAAGTCTACAATAGCATGTCAGAAAAAGACAGCTTATCCAAAATACCCAGTTTTATATTTATCTTTAATAGCTTTTGGATAAATTCTCAACTATAAAATTTCTCAAAGTTCTCAGAGATGAGTTGGATTTCCTAACTTTACTTAAAACTGTTAAGAATTTTGCATTGCTATCCACCCATTAAAAAAGTATGAGTGAGTATAGTGGCCACACCTCTAATTCTAGCTTCAGCATCCAAGGCGAGAGGACAGCTCATGTGAGGCCAGCAATGGCTCTAACTGTGAAATCCTATCTCAGACAAGGGAAGAAGGATTTTAAAAAGGAATATATAAAGATTTCTCCATTTTAGTCAGTTCCACTTTTAAGTACAATGCTACTACTAGCACCTACATAATGAATATAAAAGGATATATATTTGGGAATTATACTGTTGGTTTGTTTTTGGTTTGGTTTTTTGTGGGATTTGCTTGTTTTCCTTTTGTTGCTAAAGATCAAATCCCATACCTTATCTTTGCTAGACAAGCACACTGTGTGAGCTGTGTCACCAGCCCCCTAAAGGCATATTTATGTATTTATGTCAAACAACCTGCCTACTACGTCATTTCTTACAGATGACTTCATACAGCACTCTAACAAAACTCCTGTTTCCTTCAGATTATTTATAATACTCACTCCAAGCCACTAGCAGCAAAGCACTTCAGATGAATAGTGATAACCTCTGGCATTTTATCAAATAAGAGACTTCGCTCAGCTTCTGTATAATGATGGCAATTTTCACAGAAATATTTATCTTCCCCTACAATTCTCTCCACTGAAGCAAATTGTGAAATTGCCCATCTCAAAGTCTTCATTTCTGTTTTTGGTTCTGGAGAAACTATAAAACAGAATTTTTCACTCATAAGTATCTTTCAGACATTCAAGTTAAACAAGTTTCCATGTGCAATTCAGTTTCAAATAACTCATCCCCAGCATCTAAAGACATTTCTTCTACAAGTATGTACACATACATGCCTTCTAAAATATCATTAGCAGAGAGAGATGTTAGGGACAGCAAACCCCAAATCAGCCCAGTCATTGCTCACTCTTAAGTCAACTGCTGGTGTATCTTCAGGTAAAGCCAGCCTCGTGATTTCCCTCAGGACACTGACATTTCACACTTTTGATTTACACTTAGCTTACACACAACACAACAGTGGCTCAAATGTTAACTTTAAAATGATCCCAGTTACCAAATGTTAAGGTCTGAAAAGTTAAAATATTTCATTTTTTGCCTTCCAACATCTTACATTAAAATGCCACAATCTCATAAATGGAATTAACAAATGGTATGAGAGCAGGAAGGCTGTATTATGTCTAGGGAGAGGACACTAGCTGCCCCAAGGCCCACACACCCCATCTGCTTACTTTCAGAGCTCTCCTCAACTTTAGAAAGTTCGTCTTCTTGTACTGGGACACTGATATCCTGAAAATCTTCTCTTCTTTCTGTTAAGCTTTCACATTCCAGACAGCGAGTTCTTAGTACTAGCTGACCTTGAAATAGTTTCTCTACAAGTTCAAAACCAATATGTTCTGAACCTAAAATGAAAACAGGAAAATTAAGTCTAAGAAAAAATTGTTTTTCAATATAGTATAGTCCAATTCATCAGTTTCCCATTGAAATACAATTTATCATGAATACGACACCCATTTTCACATCTAATTAAGCAGAGCCTTATTCATAAAATTGTAATCACTACCAAAAATATTTTAAATGGAAATTACTATCCTTAGAATAAAGTCAGCTGAGTCTTCCCCTTACTTCCCAAAGGCATCCTTAGAACTGCCTCAGAGAAAGAAAAAAAGGAAAAAAAAAAACATTGGCACAATCATCAACCACATTAACTACAGAATTTCCCTAAGATTCACTGAATTGTGTCTCTTTATGGGAGAAGGGAAAAAACCCACAGCTTTTCCATTAAAAATGTATTGAACATCCCTAATTTAGAAACCATCAAGCAAAATTACCCTAACATCTAATAACAAGAGTATTACATAATACATGTTCACACACTCATTTTAAACATTACAGTTGACATCCAATGGTAAATTACCTTCTCAAAACAAAATCTTTAATATTGTATATTTCTGTAGCTATGACGATCTCACTTGTCAACCTAATAACTACACTGACCTTTGTTTACGGGCTTCACTTCACTAACATTCACAGGTGTGACACTGCTTCCTGGAGACTCCAGCACACCACCATTAGCTGTGGGATCACTCTGGTGCTTCCCTAAGTCCTCTTCAAGATCACACTCATTTTCTCTAGGCTGTCCTCTGCATCGCTGGTTTGTTGTAATTTTCCCCAGACTACAGAACTTAGAAAGAATGCTGGGTTGCTTAGTTGTAGACTTTAGCCAATTTATTTTAACTTTGGATTTCTTCTGAGAGGGTCTTGCACTCTCATTTTCAGAAACACACTTGGGGACGGCTTTAGGGGAAAGGTCTAATGTGTCACCAGTAGCTTTTCTTTTTGATCTAGTTTGTCTCTGGTTCTCTTCCAATGACTGGGATTCCTTGGACAATTTAACTTTTTTCTTCATGTTACCAGACTCACTGTCGCTTTTTCTTTTCCAGTTTCCTTTCGGTAGTTTTTCTTTAAAGTCCCCCAAAGTCTTTATATTTTCAGTCTCCACGCTGTTGACTCCACTCATTTCCTCTTTTTGATGAGATTTTTCTTCTACCTTAGTAGATAATTCAGCCAAGCTTTCCACTTCTTCTTTCTTAAGGAGCTGGCATGTTTCCTGAATGTTTCCCAGAATGCACTGTAGTACTTCCTGTGCATCATGCTGTAGATAACCTTCATACATGGGGTTGAGTTCCCTGTGAGTACAAGTGTGTTTTAGCTAATTCTAGTAACATAAAAGAAAATTTTTCCATCAACTATTTTACTAATTTGAAACCTCTTACCTAAATTTACAATTGAAAGTGAAAAATCACTTTTAACATATTTTTTATAATTACAATATTGTGACTCTCTTGTAAATATTACGAAGAACCAATGCTGACAGTGTTTTGCCATAATACCAGGTTTTATTAAAAGTACTGTGTGTCCCTCACAATACTGCTATTACTAGTAACTAATGACAGATGCCACATGGTTAAATAACTTGTCTAATAGGGTCATAAAATGCAAAATGAGGGTCCATAATCAACTCTTGGGCACATTTTTATAACACCTCTTAACAAAGATAAATAGATGTCCTAAGACATTTGTTAAGGTCTCATTGGAAATGTTATTTTTCAATGTTATTATATATAAAATGTGTGTGTTTATTTTTAAGCACATATATTAAGTATTTAGAACCTGCAGTTTTATGCATGGCACATTTTGTATACAGACCTACAACTTCTAATCTGAAATCCTTAGGATCACACATGGTTAATAATTCTGGTATTTGTAACACAAAAACTAAAAACCCCAGAGACTGGGGTTCAACCTGAAGATCAGGGTAGCAAAGCAGTCAAATTACCAGAGAGGGCTGGGGCATTCCTATTCTCAATGTAGCTGGAGAATGAATGTTTTATACTATCTACTGAAGACCCTGCTCCTATCTTTTATACCCATCTAGTGTTGAGATTAAAGACATGTGATCCCAGGTGCTGAGATCATCTTTATGTAAACTGTTTCTCTTTAGAATTTTACCACTCTTGTGTAGATCTGGGTGGCCTTGGACTCAGATCAGTCCACCTCTTAATCCTGAGTCCTAAGATTAAAGGTGTATACCACCACCTCCTAGTTTCTGGCTGCTGGAATTAAAGATATGTGCTGACTTTGCTTTCTGAATCACCACAGGTATTTTCATTTTCAAATGACAATATGGGTGCTAGTCAATGATACAGTATATGCTCTAACATATACTAGGCCTGGGTTCAATCCTCAGTACCAAAAAAATGAGTACACACATTAATAACTAGGCTTTACCACCAGAGTAAAATAACCCAATTAAAAGTAGGAATCATCAACATATGGGGCAGTATCCTATAATCACACATTAACCTTTTGACAGATAATTCATTAATTCACATCAGGAAGATCTGTACGTAAAAAAATATAAACTAACAAATTTGAATCTAACTTGTTATCATTTATTTTTAAAATTTTTCAAAGCCTCTGGATTATAAAAGGCTATAAGCCCAGAGCTTCAATTTTCTGTCATTTATTCCCATTTATTCATATATCACTCTCATTTACACACAGAAACAAGTGGATAAAGAATTGTAAAATTGTGTTAGAGAGGCTATACCTGAGTGTGTTAAGCAATCGTCTTGGCTGTGTAGCAAGTTCATCTGTATATTTCTCTGGATTTAAGAGAAAACTAGCCTGAAGCTGTTCAACAGACATTATTAAGGACTGCAAACTGCATATAAGCTCATAACTTGCCAAAGGATCTTCTTTGCAGCTTCCCTATCAAGAAAAAAAAATTAATAAACATTAAACAAGTACCTCTGTACTTCTCAGTCTCACTGAACAATATAGTTTTTAATTTCAGTACAACAAAAATTCTATTAAGCATACAAATCAACTTTTTTCATTTTAAGAGTTTTTTCCAGCTGCTTCCTAAATGGAAACTGACTTTCTAATCTATTTTCTTTTAATATATTCATTTGCAATTGAGACTAAGGTTATGGCTCATTGATAGAGCTTCACCTGACTAGTAAACAATGCACAAAAAAATAAAACAGGAAAAAAGACTCTATACAAGACTATGACTTTATCGGAATAAAATATACTGACAAAGTCCCCAAAAGCTTAATTTTTGTTTATAATTATCAGAAATAATCTGTCACCATTGTCCTGAACTCTCTTGAGAACTTCCTTTTACTTAACATTAACATTAATCTATTAATCTTTTATTTAACAAATAAATGTAACTCCTCCCATTAGTTTCTTGTTTGTGAGAGATGTTTTATTGTAGGTCTCACAGTGTTGTTCTGTCTGGCCAAGAAATCACTAGAGACAATCAAGCTTGGCCTCAGCCTCAGATTCACTTGTGTCTGCCTCCCAAAAGCTGGGGATTAAAGATGTGTACCACCATGAACGATCTTTCCTCAACTTATTTTGCTTTTTAAATTAATTTCTTTTATATTTTTACCTTATCTTTCTGATTAGAGTCATCCTTCAGAGCTTCTTTCTTCCTTGAAATAATATTAAATAAGTGCTTCACTCCAGACTTAAAGCCAGGACAAAAGTATAACACCTACAAAAGGGACATTGTCTAAGTACTGAGCAAACAATACACCAAAAATCACTAACACCTTCTGTAGGGCACTTTTAATGTACATTACTTTATAACTCAGCCATTAAGACACTTATCAAAACTTATTCTCTACCCCATCAATACTAACCCACTGTTCTCTCAGTAGCTCTTAGCTCTGAACCTAGGTCGATATTCTTAATAAGATTAAGATTATAAGGACAGAAAAAGCAAACAAAAAATTTTAAGGCCACAAAATAACAAAAGTTTTTTAAGTGAACACAGCACCAGGACGAAGCAGAAGGAAAAAAAGATGGTTGGCATGTTCTTCTTACCAATCTACCCCATTTTAATATCTCAGGTATGATCTTTTCTTACCCCATAAAAAGTTATTATAGCCTAATTTGGTTTGTTTACAAAAGAAAATATAGACAAAGCCATTGAATCATCCAAAACTTTCAGGAACATTACATCATTTTACCTGAAGAATACTATTCAGATAGCAAGTGTTGCCAAGATTATTCAGTCCCACAAATGGTAACAAGTTTTCTTTCTTCTCACAATTTATTGGTGAGGACTGGGCAGCAGGAACAACTTGATCACTATTAATATACAGGGAAGAAAATATATAAAGAAGTGACATCTTAAAGTGGAAATGCTATTGCCCTAAGTTTAGGCTTTTTTACAATAGGGGTATGGTATGAACAGTCAGGTGACACTCTGAAGGAGAAACGTGATAAGATTCAAAATATAACATGGACCCATAGGAGATTCTAAAACACATACCAGTACCACAAACTTCAAAGTAGTTCCCTTAAGAGGATATTAATCCCACAAGTAAATGAACTTATATGGTGGTTCCTTTCACCTACTTTGACATTTTAATCAGTTTAAATCTGAATATAAACCTGAGCTAAGGAGATTATACTAAGGTCCTCTTTGTAAAGGTTTAGAAATTTATAAAGAGAATTATGCTGCTTCTCCTCACTTAAATAGTCATCTTTTTTCAAACTTTGGTACTTAGGATTGAACCCAGGAGATTACTGAGTTATATCCCCAACCCTAAACAATCATTGAGAAAACTTACAAGAGGTAAAATCTAGTTTAGTTACCCAACAGACTGCCCAACTGTTTAACTTCAGACTCCAACTAGAACAATTTAGAATAGTCACTTTTATTCTTTATTTAATTTAAAAAAAATCAATTTATATTATAATGAAATTAAAACATCATGAAGCTAGCGTAAATGTAGCCACTCAAACACTTGTCCAGGCCTAAAGAGCTACCATTCTGAAGCCATGGAATTCCATTTAGAACTTTATACTTATACCATCAATTACATTTTTTTGTGTGCAGTTATCCACCATAAAAAATAGAAAAAACGTAGTTTAGACTAGAAAAATAATTAACTTTATATCTTTCCCTTTGACCGGACTCACCTGTGCATTCCTTCTCTCCTTTTTTATCTTTCTTTTTTGTGACTAAATAATTTATATGCATTAAAAAGCCATTTTTGAAATCCAGTTTCAATATAATTTGCAACTCTCCTGTTTTTGAGTAATTTTGGAGTATAACTGTCAAGTCTTCTGAACCAACCCAAGAAATCCCTGTTTTTATACATAATGCCTGGCAAAAGTGAAGCATAAACTGACAGTATCAGTGACAATCCCCCAGGACTCTCACATCACTTACACAACACTGATACTACTGCGATTAAGTTGTGCATGTGATCCTACCAGGAACCACCAGGACACTAAGTGCAAATTCAACCCAAGTTCAGAATAAAATAAAGAAATATATTTAAAATAAAATACATACATCTCGGATCCTCTATATTCAGAAGTTTTTTCTTCATTTTCTTGAGAATCGGTGAAATCTAAAGCTCTTTTAGTTTCCTTTTTTTGAAAAAACTTCAGAGAAAGTCTGTTTTTCTTCGAAGGACTACCTCTTGAAAGCCCATTACTTTCACTAGGTATGACACCAGGCATTTTCTTTTAAAATTGCAAGGAGTTGACGAGAATTAACTTATAGAAGGCAGCTGTAATCACCAATTATATCTGTTAATCACACACACAAAAAAAGATGTCATTAGTCCTCAGTTATCAGGTGCATGTGACAAAATTAACCAAGAGGCTGGTACAGATCAGGACATCATATTTAACCCTGATGTCTGACTGACAGTAGGGTTTATTGCTTACATTAATTATTCTCAGCCTTCCTAATGCTGTGACCCTTGACTACAGTTCCTCATGTGGTAATGCAACCATAAAATTATGTTGTTGCTACTTCATAACTGTAATTTTGCTACTGTTACCAATCATAATGTAAATGTCTGATATGCAGGATCTCTGTTATACAACCCCTGTGAAAGGGCCGTTTGACCCCAAAGGGGTTGCAACCCACAAATTGACAACTGCTGTCTTAAATGACAGCTACATTGTCTAACCTTAAAGATATTACTAAATTCTGATTACTTTAGTATATATACATTAAGGGCCACATCACAAAATACCCATTTAGTAAAATCATACATAGAGT
The DNA here is from genome assembly GCA_030556225.1 of Cricetiscus sungorus. Lineage (NCBI taxonomy): Eukaryota > Metazoa > Chordata > Mammalia > Rodentia > Cricetidae > Cricetiscus > Cricetiscus sungorus. Next base: position 99,063,933 of record JANBXA010000734.1, on the reverse strand, counting down.
ACAATATAGTCACAGAATTAGGTACAAACTCAGTGCTAGTGAAATGGCCCAGTGGGTAAAGATACTTGCTGCTAAGCCTGACAGCTGGAGTTTGATTCCAGGGACCCAACTTCTGAAGGGTGCTCTGCCCATAAAGACACACACCCGTTAAAAACAAAGAAAAAAAGTTTATACAAAATTACCAATTTTAATTCAAAAAATGATAGATGAACAACCACCTTTAATTGTAAAGTAAAACACAGGGATGAGGATGGGCGGTGGTGGTGCACGCCTTTAATCCCAGCTAGAGCTGGGAGGCACAGGCACACTGATCTCTGCAAGTTCAAGGTCAGCCTGGTCTACCGAGCGAGCTCCAGGACAGACTCTAAAGCTACCCTGTCTCGAAAAAAACAAAACAAAAATAAATAATATTGCACCGAACGAGAACCTTTCAACCCTGTTTCAAGGTACAACTTCAAAATGGAAGAAAAAAAAAAAAAAAACAATACGGCAACATTTGTAATACTTTATATAAGTATTTTTACTTTGGAACATCTAGAAGAAAAATATCCTTTTATCCCAATATCCCTAAAATATAAACGAATTTCAAATGTAGGTATCTGAGTAGTAAATTGAGGTACACAAAAATTCGCTCAAATTCTACCCCTAAACATTTCACTCCAGTGTACACTGCAGTGAGCCCATTTCTAGTAACCAACTCCGGAAGAACCGGATAGCTGATAAATTTTCCCACCTTTTCCATAACTTAAATGTTGTGTCCAGCCCCTTAATGTTCCAGATGAAACATTACGAATAAGCGGCCACTATTATTTAATAATAATAAAAAGAACATGGTATTAATAATAAATCAGCCTTCGCAAAACTGTCAGAGATTCCCCCAAACATTAACAACTCGTGAAAGGTATCTCCCTGGCAGCCAATAAGAGAAGGAAAAAGTAATAACCAGCCAGCTGAAAGAGCGGACCATCACCTCGACCAACCATCCCCTACCGGCCCCTGCAAACCCCAGGCAGCACTGACGGGTCGCCGAGAGCGTGACACTTTCCCAGGTTCCCGACCTTGCGCTCTGCTCTCACCGTCCCACTAAGGAGAGGCTTTCGGTCAAAAATGTCTCTCGAGAGAACTATAGAAACCAAGCTTCATGCAATGAACTTAACGGTAAACCTCCTCGACCAAATGACACCGTGAGCCCCAGTCCCATTACTTTTCCAGTCCGTATAAAATGACAGGGTTCAACTATGTTTTCAAGAACAAGAACGATGTGAAACAATAAAGAGCAGCTCTTGGGCGCAGGGTTAAGACACGTGGCGCCGTTCACACTTCTGGGGAAACTCTCAGTCAAGAAAATGCGCGGTAAAATTTCGCAAACGCTCACCCAGGACACAGCTATCGCAAACATCTCTTGTCGCGGCCAGAGCCCGCGTTACGAAAGGCGCGGGCAGAAGAGCACACGCTGCCGGGTAGCCACCCGGGGTCGCCGCGCCCGCCGTCCCCGTCCCCGTCCCCGTCCCCGTCCCCGTCCCCGTCCCCCGCAGCGCAGCGCAGCTCGGGCCTGAGGGCCCTCCCCACGGTCCGCACCTGCCCCGCAGCCGCGGGCCCCGCACCCCCGAGCCCCCTTACCCAGTCATGGCCCTGAGCAAGTCCGCGGCGCGGCCGCCGGGGAGACCAGCCGGGCAGAGTGCGGGCGCGACAGGTGAGCTCCGCCGCCGTCCCGGGAGACGGATCGCCGGTGGGTGCCTCCCGCGGGGGAGTGAGCATTCGTCCGCGGAGCGGGAGCCGGGCCGCCGCTCGGTCCTGCCCGCCGCCGCCCCACTACATCCCCGGCGCAGCCCGGCCGGGAAGGCTCCGGGCGCACGGCGGTGGCGGCGCTCCCGAGCCGCAGGGTCCCCGCTCGGCCGCCGACGGGAACTTGGCGCGTTTTCCTCAGTCTCAGGACCCCCGCGAGTGAACCCCCGCCCGCGCCAGCGTCGCGGCTGGAGGTGGCGTCCTCGGAAAGTGCCGGTTCTCCTCTCCACGCTGCAGAGACGCGAAAGGCGCGAGCCGCCGCGCGACCGCCCCTCGCCGCCCGCACGCTCGCCCGCACGCTCGCCCCCGGAACCGGCTGGAACGGTAGTTCCTCCCAGGGCCTAACGGGTTCTGCAGTTTAAACAGCGCAGGCAGCGGCACGGGCAGCTCGCGCGGGTCCTCGCAGAGGCGCGCGCTGCGCAGGGGGCCGGGCTGGCGCGCAGGAGATCGCTCACGCCCTCTTTTCTTTTTCTTTTTTTTTTTTTTTTTTTTTTTTTTAATTCTTTTTAAACATTCGTACTCGCAAGTTGAAAGGGAGGGAGCGTACGGGTCGGGAGATGGGACAGGGAGTGGCTGGGACAAGCCCCTTCCTCAGGTGCTCAAACGCGCCAATCCCGGATGAACAATTTCCTAAACCCCGTCCCTCCGCCCCACCAGGAGGAGCCAATCAGAAGTACCTATACAAAACGCCAATTAGCGGGCACACAGGACCGGCGGGCCAATAGAAAAGTAGAGGGAGCGAGGCCCAGCCCGTGGTGGTTGGGCTTGCGGCGCCCGGGAGGGAGCCTCGGTCCGCGCTCATTGGCGCTCCAGGGCGCGCTTGGGCTGCGGGCGGTTGGAGTTCCGCTTTCTGTTGCGTTAGCCCTGGGAGGTGGCGACCCGGGAGGGTGTGGCTCCTGGGCAAGGCCGAGTGCAGGGCCGCCTCCCTTTTCTTTTTTTTTTTTTTTTTGCCTGCGCTTTCTGGCTGGGTTGCCCGAGAGCCTGGGAAAATGGCTGACGGGCTCGCTCTCTGCTCGGCGCCTGCTGAGCGTCCAGTTCGCAGCCGAAGCCACGGCCCAGCCCCAGGCCGTCCGATACAAACAAGCACTGCCCTAGTTAAGCATGCGGAGCCGCGGGTGGGGTATTAGTTTGCAGGCTCGCCTCTAGTGGTAGAAGCTTCGACGGGTTCTGGTGCGAACTGGTTCCCAAAGCAGCCAGTCCGCCTTGCCTGTTTGGGGGGAATTGGTTTTGTATCCTGTATCTTTTGTGAGTTGATCTCACCGCGCGGAGCTGCAGTTAGTTGATGAAAACTCTCGAGAAATCCGTTCTAGCGAGGCTTTTGTTCGGTTGATTTTGTTTTGTTTTGGTGCTCACTGTGTCGCCAGGTTGTTTTCGGGGTGGTAGAGATAACATGGGAAATTTACTCCCTGCGTTACAGGAAACCGGAATGAAACTGATGGTTTGAAAGATGAATGGTAGATAAAGATGTAACAGGTGTTTCAGATGCGATAATCTAGAAAGACTTGAGCTGAGGTTTTGGCAGGCATCTCCAGGAAGTGCACCTTGAAAGGAATGGAGGAAGAGCTGCTTGTTTACCAGTATCTGTAACACTGAAGCTTTAGTTCGGAGAGCAGTGAGGGCAGGATGCTTTCAGCATAGAGTCTAAGGAAGACTGTAGGACGGCAGTGAAATGAGCGTGTGTGGAGACAAGCAGGGGGCACATCTCCCCAGAGTCTGCCTCAGCACCCTAAGAGGGTGATGTCAACTTTTAGGGACTTGCACTCCGTCCAAACTGGGATTCGCGACTCATAGAAATACATGCTCAGAGTGGCCAGTTTGTGAAGCAGGACTGGAGTTTAGGGATACTTTAATTCAGGGGTTCGGAGAGGCTCGGGAGGAAAGATAAGATTTGTAAGAGAACGTGGAGGCTGGCTGCTTAAAGAAGAGTCCAAGAGACCTGCCCAAGTGTGGGTCCAGATTCAAGGGGCAGTCGCAGCTCTTCAGTCATTAATAGGAATTTTGGTGGTATTTGAAGTTTCTATCTTTAAAGGGTTTCTAAGAAACCTAAAATAACATCTCTGGTTTCTAAGGGGCTCTTGAAATAACAACAGTTGGTAAAGTTAAAAATCTAGCTCATGGGTATACTGAGAGATAGAAAAAGAAAACTAACAGTTCATTTAAGATTCTCACTAGATATCTAGGGAAAGGAATGAGGCTCTCTACTCAGGGCCATACACACTCCAGCCTTAACCGAGGTCATTTTAACTTTAGCATTAATAGAGGCTTTGGGATTCTCATCTGGCAGAGGTTTCAGTCACACTCCAGGCTGGGAGAACTTTTTCCCTTTTAAACTCTGATTAAATCTGAATGGCTGAATGCCATCAAATAGTGCTGAACTAGTAGGTAGTAGGCTTATCAAAGTGACTTGTGAGCAGGTGGTGGCTGTTCATGCCTTTAATCCCAGCACTTGAGAGGAAGAGGCAGATCTCTGAATTCTAGGACAGCATGATCTACAAATTGAGTTCCAGGACAGCCTGCGCTGTTAACACAGAGAAATCCTATCTTCGAAAGTTAACAAGTGACGTGATGGAAAAGATTGGACCACAGGACACAAGCAGAAAGAAGATCTACTAAGAGCATGGTTTATAACGCCAAGGAATAAATGGTGACTTGAAATAAGGTATCAATGGAAACGTTATGTAAGTAGGAGTTACACCTCTTATGGTGATGCACACTTGTAATGCAATGGACTGGTGTTCTTCAACATACTGAGATATGTGTGAAGCACTACGACAGCTTAGAAGAATCATGAGTTACCGGCCATCTCGGGCACATAGTGAGACCCTATCTCAAGAAAAGAGGAGAAAAGACCAACCAGTGCCACCCTGGTTCAGTGTGTACAAATGCTCTATGTGAAGCCAGACAACCTAGAAACCCGAAGTGGGAGGATAAAACAAACTTCCAAACATGATTTCTTTGGCTACATGAATGCCACTGTATGTGTCTGAACTCGCTTACATACAATAATTTTAAAAAGGTAAAGTTGCCTATGTCACATAAGACATACCTAAGGAGACAAAGACCAAACAAGGCCAGCAAATACACAAGAAACAAAGCTAGAGTTAATAATGTTAATCAGTCTTAGGTTGTCATCCTGTGCAATGCTCTGGCAGTGCCATGGTTTTCAAAGAAAATGGCCCCCAGAGGGAGTGGCACTATTAGAAGTTGTTGGAGGAAGTGTGTCACTGTGGGGACAGGCTTTGAGGTCTCTTTTGCTCAAGCTTCCCTCAGGGTGAATGTCAGTCAACTTCCTGTTGCCTCTGAGTCAGAACGTAGTACTCTCAGCTCCAGCACCACATCTGCCTGCCTGTTGCCATGCTCCCTGCCATGATGATAATGTACTGAACCTCTGAAACTGTGAGTCCCCTCCATTAAATGTGGTAGATTTGAGCAAGTGTTCTCCGTGATCCTTCCAATCCTGGAGATCCTGCTGCAACTGAGGCTGCACCTTCACCCATGTTCTCTCATGGAGGCAATCGTTAGCTGCTGTCCATGACCTTCAAAACCAATATAAGCTAAGAAATTCTAACACATTACCAAATCTGGCTGCCAACACAAGGTGCAGCAGCCTTGGATGCCTCTGGACCATAGGTTCTCTATGTTGGTCCCCAGGAAACACTTCCCAAAAGCTTTTGATTCAATGATGCTGGTCGCTTGAGTCAGGGTTTCTCTATAGTTCTGGAGCCTGTCCTGGAACTCACTTTGTAGACCAGGCTGGCCTTGAACTCAACAGAGATCTGCGTGCCTGCCTTCTGAGTGCTGGAATTAAAGGCGTGTATCACCACTGCCTGGCCACTGGTCTCTTCTTAATCACAATTAATTCTTCAGCCCAAGCTGACCCAGAACTACAGATTCTTAGTTCAAAATACTGAATGATCCCAATAATTCTTTAATGGATTCTAAAAACTTTTTGAAGCTTTACAAGCCAGACCTCCATCATCTGCACTGCTATTAGCATTTTGTTTTTAAATTACTTCAATGATAACAGAGTTATAAACACTCAGTGGCTTTTCTAGTCTAAACTTTCAAAAATCCTTTCTACAGTCCTTCCTAAAACATGAGCAGATTTGACATAATACCCCACTCCTTGTACCAGTTTATGCATTAGGGTTTCTGTTGCTATGATTAAACAACTAAAAGCAACTTAGAGAGGAAAGAGTTTATTCCAACTTGCACTTTTAGGTAATAGTCCATCACTGAGTAAGTTGAGGCAGGAACTGAAGCAAAAGCCGAGGAGGAGTGCTGTTTACTAGCTTGTTACCACAGCTCCTCAACTCGTGTGTGTGTGTGTGTGTGTGTGTGTGTGTGTGTGTGTAAAACCCCAGTATTGGCACTACCCATCATGGGGAGAGCCCTTCACATCAATCATCAATCAAGGAAGTGCACAGCAGGATTTCCACAGGCCAATGTGAAAGAGGCATTTTCTCAAATGAGGATTCCTCTTCTCAAATGATTCTAGCTTATGTCAAGTTGAGAAAAAAACAAAAGCAAAGTAACAGAAAAACCTACCCAGCATTTATATGCCACCAGGACTAATGAATGTAATTAAAAAAAAAAAAAAAAAAATATATATATATATATATATATATATATATATATATATATATATATATACCCAATGAATAGAACTTTAAAAAAAGGAAGGGAATATACTAACAGATATTTGAGACATAATAGAAGTAGAAATTTTAAAATATGAAAGATGTGAAAGCCAGAACACTTTTCAATACAACCAGGAAAACTTTCATCTGTTGGGGAGAATTTTAAAGTGACTGAGCTTAAAAAATAGTCAAATCTCCCAATAGCAGGCCTGATATTCCAAAATTAGGGCCGTGTTTAGGAAGAATCTAGCATCCTGACAAATTGAGCAACCATTTGGGTGGTGTCCTGGAAATGCTTGTTCCCCAGGCTCCTTTGGTGCCTACAGTGTCAACCATGCCTTCCTACTAAAACTTGTCATCTTGTCCTGTTAGACATTGTTGAGGTATCTACTAAATAACCACATGTCCTTCCTTATCATACACTCTGCTTTCCACTTAGCCCTCTGTCCAGTATGCCTGTAATTAGATGACAGCCTAGTTGGGAAAGTGCTGTGGCTGATGGTGGAGATTAAGAACTATTCCCCAAACATGGTGCAAGACCTAGCCATACAAGAACTTAGGAGTGAGCATATCACTGAACTCAGAGATACTTGATATGGTCAGGGGCCAGACCATAACAGTGGATAAGGGAAATTAAGCTACATTGGAATCATTCTCCTAAACTACAAAATTTTTGTTAACACTTTGTCAAGGATGCCTAGAATTGGTGTGAGATTAGTGTTACAGGCAATCCTAGAAGCATGGGAAATCAATCTTAGTAAAAGTAACAGAAATTTCAAAAGTGCTAGGGTCTGGCAGGAGAGACAAGAAGGAATTCAAAGGCTGAGGAAGGAGGAAGGCAAGTGTGCTAGAGTGGATACATTTTATATAGCCAAGCAGGTTATATCACCATTGACTTAGTATTTGCAGGGGGTGGGAGGCACTTTGGTTTTGATTTTTTTGAGACAGCACTTCTCTGTATAGTCCTGGCCATATTGGAACTCGTTCTGTAGACCAGGATGGCCTCAAACTCATAGAGATCTGTTTGCCTCTGCCTCCAAGCACTGGTATTGTGCACTACCACCTGGTGATGTACTTTTCTATTGCTATGAAGACCAAGGCAACTTATTAAAGGAAACATTTAATCAGGTGCTTGCTTACAGTTTCAGAAGGTTAGTCTGTGATCATCATGGCAGCAAGTGTTGAAGCAGGCTCTAGAGCAGTAGCTGAGAGCTCACATCTGATACAAAAGTTGCAGACAGAGAGACTGGGCCTGGCACGAGCTTTTGAAACCTCTAAGCTCCCCGTTGACCCGCCTTCTCCAATAAGGCCACACATCCAAACCCTTCTTAAACAGTCCACCAAATGGGAATCAAACAGTCACATGTATTAGCCTATGAGGCCATTCTCATAGAAACCACCACATCTATGTTCTGAGGAAGGGCCTAGAGGAACTGGGATGCATTTACTCAGGTCATAGGGATATGCTAGTATATAGGGTATGATGATTGCTAAGAAGTTAAGTCATGACTCTTGGGAAACAAAACCAATGGTAACAGAATCTTGGCAGACCTTGACTCGCTGATAGCAGGAATAAGAGAAGGCCAAGATAATCAGGGCCAGTTGGCAGTGCTTAATTACCAAAAGTCAGGGAGTTGTGATGTTCTGCAAAAAGGGCCTGACCTGACCTGCAAGGAGTTTCTCAAATGGCTAGTAGGGACAAAATGGGCAACCAAGAAAGTCCTATTAGTTTATGTTATCAGGGAAAATATAATAAAGGCTATATTGCCTTGATTCTGGAGACTATAATCCAGTATGTAACATGAAAAATAAATGACCCAGAGACTGATATTGAGGTTCAAGTTTCAAGCCTAATATCAGAAAAGCAAAGCAGCTGGCCATAGCTTCTTACCTCTACCTCAGGCTGAATGGACCAGTCCTGTCTCCACAAGCTCTCACCAAGCCTCAGACTGTAACCACTCCTTGGTGTGGCTGGAGAATGAATGCCTCTCTGAGACCTTACTTCTGTCTTATATATTTCCTTAATGTTGGGATTAAAGGTGTAAGCTGTAATTCTCTTTTAGACTGTTTCACTCTTGTGTAGATCTGGGTGGTCTTGGACTCACAGAGATCCATCTATCTCTTAATCCTGAATCCTAGGATTAAAGGTATATATCATCATCTCCTAGCTTCTGGCTGCTGAGATTAAAGTCTTCTATAGCTTGTGGCTGACTTTGCTTTCCAAATCCTCAGCAAGCTTTAGTAAATCATAAATAATTTACTACACAAGTAAATCATAGATTGCAACGTTTACAGACCTGAGCCTGTTTGTAAATCTTGGGTTCACTTATTGAATGTTTCCAGGAGGATGATCTCTGTTAACCTCAACAGTTATAAGTGGTAATGATTTCTCCATGTGCTAGTTGTTGTTTTTTTGTTTTGTTTTTTTGTTTTGTTTTTTTGTTTTTGTTTTTTTTTTTTGTCAACTTAACACAAATCTATACATATCTGGGGAAAAAGGAATCTTAATTGAAAAAAATAAATGTAGCAGTGGTGGCACACGCCTTTAATCCCAGTACTCAGGAAGCAGAGGCAGGCAGATGGATCTCTGTGAGTTTGAGACCAGCCTGGTCTACAAGATCTAATTGCAGGACAGCCTCCCAAACCATAGAGAAACCCTGTCTCAAAAAAAAGAAAGAAAGAAAGAAAGAAAGAAAGAAAGAAAGAAAGAAAGAAAGAAAGGAAGAAAGAAAGAGAAAAGAAGATGATGAAGAAGAAGAATTTAACCTATAAGCAAGCCTATGAGGTATTGTCTTGATTAATGATTGATGTGGAGGGCTCAGGTCAGTGTAGTGATGCTAACTCTTGGCAGGTGGTCCTGGGTTATGCAAGCTAAATAGCTGAGTAAGGTGGTATATGCCTTTAATCCCAGCTCTAAGAAAGCAGAGGTGGGTGAATCAGTGTGAGTTCTTGGCCAGAGTGCTCTACATAGCAATTTCTAAGCCAGCCATGGCTACATAGTGAGATATTGTCTCAAGCAAACAAAGCAGGCTGAACAAGCCACAAGAACTAGTCCGTAAACAGTGTTACTTCCCCTTCAGTTCCTGCCTCTGCTTCCCTTCGTGATGGACTGATTATAAACTGTAAGCTGAAATAAATACTTTCTTCCCCAAGTTGCTTTTGGTCATGCCTTTATCACAGAAATAGAAACCCCAGCTCCCCAATTCTTCCTCAGAGGTAAACTGGTGATATGATCATTCCATGGTGCGGCTAAGGTGAAACTTTTTATTATAGATATGAAAGGGAGAACAGCCAGAGTCATCTGGAAGAATACAGAGCAGAGAGAGAAAGAGGTAAATGGAATATGGCCACAAACTGGACATAACCAGGGCTATCTGTGATAGAGAGGAAAATAACAAGGGATAGAGAATAGAAAAGACATAGTGAGAGAGGCAGAAGCAAAGAGGAGTGAGAAACAGCAAATAGATTGAGAATAGCAGGGTTATAAAGGAGAATGAGTAGCTGCAGAGCTGTGAGCTGGAGAGAGTCTAGGGTATAGGAGATGAGAAGGACTGGGATATTAGCATGAACTCTGAAATGTGTGACAGGTACTGTAGGATCCTGGAGGCCAGCATGCTCTTTGATATGCTGATAGATTGATTCCACAGGTAGCCATATGTCCCTTCTATCAGAGGTGAGGAAAATAACTCCTTTTGGTAGGTGGAAACCAATTTCACAAGTTCCTGAGCAATACTGGCTTTTATCTAGTCGCTGGAAATCCTCCTATAAATCAGGTTAAGTTCATTGGACTCCCTTTTGGAGTTTGGGGAATTGGAGTTTCCTTTGGAGCTAACAAAAGGGATCTTTGGCCATTTACTTAAGTAACTTTATCCTAAGGAAATGAGCATAGCTAGATATTTTAAGGGGTAGAAGATACAGGGTCTGAACTAACATTGACATCCAGGAACCAGAAGCATCATGTTTTCCATTAGCATGACAGCATAGAGAGGCCAGTCAGTAAATTATCAATCAGCCAGCTAGGGTCAAAGTTTCCAAAAACCAGGCAACCACATCAGCTCCCAGTAGTGTTACAGCCATTGACTAGCCCTAAAGAGCTAGGGCCCTCAGCTCCCACGGTGGACTGTGTTACAACTCTTGGGTCTTAAATCTTGGCAGCTCTCTGAGCTCTTCTGGTTACTGGGGCTAATCTCCATCTCTTCGCAGCCTTCCTTGTCCTTCAGCCACATCCTCAATGTTGCAGCCGTTCCTGCTTCTATGTTACTACTGCCCCTGCTCTGCTCCTGTCTCTCAGCTGTGTTAGCAGCACCGCTTACTCTACCAACAGTGCAAATCAAAAGAAGGCAAGCAAGGGGCACTTGAGAGAAAAATTTTCACCAGGTGGTGGTGGTGGTGAATGCCTTTAATACCAACACTTGGGAGGAAGAGGAAAGTGGATCTCTGAGCTGGTCTACGGAGTAAATTTTTTCAATGTTGCAACACCAGGAGACTTCATGAGACCATATCTCACAGCTGACTCAAAATGAGCTGAACAACCAGGGTGTGTACTCAGGGGGATTCCCTGGTGAGAACTATATAGCAAAGATGCTTGTCCCAATCACAGCACAGCCCTTAGTGCAAATGACGATTGTTTTACTGATTAAGGCCTTCTTCTGTATCACCAGAGGAAGTGTTCCAATCTCACCTGAGTGACAGTTGCTGAAGAGTAAGTAGGGTCATCTACATGCCTAGAATATCTGACAGACTTTTCTGTGAAGCAGGAATTTTGAAGAACAGGACTATCTTGTCTTAGCAAAGCTCAGTAGTCACCTTATTTTGTTTCCTGTTTGTTCAGTTTAGACATCATATTGTCAGCAGTCAAGGCAAAGGCAGTTTCTTGCCCAGTGGCAAGCTTTGCCACATTTAAATTCCATATGGAGGTTCTTCAAAGCCATTGTATTCTCTGAAGTAGATTGGGGTTGCCAAGAGCAGACATTTCATTGTCATGAAAAGCCTTAGGTTTTAAATGCCATATGCTCTAGATCTCTATAAAGTGTTTAAAGACCACTACTTATCTAAAATATAGCTATGTTTAACCTTTAAAACACACTTAATATGACTACAAGTTTGATTGTGATAGATGACTAACTACTAACCTGCATTTCTTAATTATCCTAAACATTTTATAATAATAGCTTTCAAGGACTAGAACTTTACATTACATTTTAAAATGAGCTGCATAGATACAATACTTTAAGTAAGAGTAGAAACATATATACAGTATGTAATAACAAAAAATAACCTTAAATTTGTATCAATATACAAAAATCCATACCAATGAAAATGAAAATATTTGAGTATATTAGTTGCTTTTTAGTAGACTCAATAATCCTCACTTTTATCCTATCATTCCTATATCCCTTCTTTTCTTTCTTTCTTTTTTAATGGGAGAGAAAGGATAGAGGAAAAAATGAAATCCCTTAATCCAACCTCCTCTGTTTAGTTTCCTCCCTGACTATGACCAATAACAACTTGCAACTAACCCTCTAAACAATGACAAACATCTATAATGTACCAAATGACCAGAAAACCACCCACCTTACCTCTTGGGAAAGTGAGTGTCATGTTCTAATAATTACTTCCTGTTGTCTGGGGGCGATGACACCTCTAGGGGTTCCTGAGAAAGTTGGGATAATGTCCAAGACTTGGCGTGCTATCTGTATCATTTGTTGTCCAGTCTCTGTGTGGTGAGAAAGTGCAGGGATTATCTCAAGTCCTGGCTGTACCATTTAAGCTAATTGCTTTGAAGTTATCCTGAGCAGTTTGTAGCCTGGAGCTGATCTTTGGGTGGTGTTTGTCAGCTTATCATACATAGTCCACGAGGATTTGTTGTTGCAGGGGTCCATCTTCTTTTTGAAGACTTCAAAAGTTGCTCTTAGGAACGGTCACAGTACACTGCAGAAAACTTAAACATTTTAAATGCCATATACAGTAGATCTCTGAAAGGTTAGAGGACCACAATCTATTTGTAAGTGTTACAGCTTAAACATTTTAAATGCCATATACAGTAGATCTCTGAAAGGTTAGAGGACCACAATCTATTTGTAAGTGTTACAGCTCCTACGGGAAAGGTAACCTGGCAGCTGGAGGCCAAGGAATACCTGTAATTGTTACAGCTCTGAAGGGAGAGGTATTCTGGTGGTTGGAAGCCAAGGAATGCCTACAACTCTGAAGGAAAAAGTATTCTTGCTTTCAGAAGTCAAGGAATACCTACAGCCTGGAAGGGAAACGTATTCTGTCAATTGGAAGTCAAGGCATGCCTGCAAAGGTATTCTGAAAGGGAAAGTATTCCAACAGAAGTGTAACATCTCTGTTACAGTGGGGCACAGTTTCCCCAGCAAAGTGTTACAGTCCCTGCTCCAAGAAAGTTTTCCCTAATCCAAGTGTAACAACTCTGCTCCAACACCAGAGGGTTTCCCCCATGAGGTTGTTACAGCACTGCTCTGCTCTATTTTTGGAGAAATGTTATAGTTCTGCTCAGAGTTCCCAGAGTGTAACAGTTCTACTCCCATTTCCCCAACCAAAGTGTTACAGTTCTGCTCTTCTCCTGCTCCCCTCTGGTGAGAGCCATTACAGCTCTGTTCTGCTCCAACAAAAGTCATTACATCTCAGCTCCTCTGCTCCTACAAAAGAAAGTCATTGCAACAAACTTTACTCCTGAGATTTATTGGGAGGGAAGAATCCAGGAGAGTGGCTTGTTTCAAGTAGTTTTCCCACCAGCCTGGTCCCACAGCGTCAGCCCCAAATAACACACAGAGACGCTGTATTAAATATAAAGCTGTTGGCCTGTTACTAGTGTTTCTTATTGACTAGCTCTGTCTTAAATATTAACCCATTTCTATTAACCTAAATGTTTCCACGTGGTCTTATCTTACCAAAGAGAGGCTCCAGACCTCTGCTCTCTCAAGTCTCTACATCTTGAATCTCTTACTACATCTCCCAGAATTCTCCTTGTCTCCTAGCCCCACCTATCTTGCCTTCCTATTTGCCAATAGTGCTTTATTCATTAACCAATAAGAGAAACATATTTACAGAATGACATCTCCCATCATCTTCTCTTTTCTGTCTAAAATAAAAAGGGTTTTGACTATATAACAGTTATCAAATAAGAAATATAGTTAACAATATTTAGTCCATTAACATTATCAAGAATTAAAGAAAATATTTTATCATCTATCTTATTTTTGTGAGTCTAAAGTCTTATATATAACTTATCTTTAATCCTAACTAAGGAAAACTATAGCCATAACTCTCTGTCTTCAACGCCATCAAAGACCACCGAAGGATAATATATAAACTCTAGAAATGACAGAGACAACTTGCCTGGTCAGTCATCCGAAGTTTTTCTGTAATGTTCCATCTTTAGCCTATAGGCTATAGTGTGTCTGACAGACTCCTCAGAAAATTTAAACTGTCCACCTGTATTGGCAGTTTGTTAGTCACTCTTCTCTGTGTCCTGTAGAATGTCTGGTGGACTCTTCCATGAAGCAGGAACCCTATAGCAATGTCCATCTTGTTTTAGCAGTCAGTTTTCTGTGGGTCCTGTATGTCCAGTTTATACAGAATAAAGTCAAACAGTCCAGATAAGAGCAGTATCTTGTCCAAATGGCTAGTCTTGCCATATTGGAAGTAAACTCCACAATGAGTTTCTTCCATGTCCATCTTCCTTTCTGACATAGGTAGTGTTGCCAGGAGCAATTGTGCCTCACTGTTAAGAAAAACCCTAAACCATTTTAAATGCCATATTCTGTAGGTCATTGAAAGGTTTGAAGAATATTTATCCATCTCAAATATATCTCTGTATATCTAGAAAACCTAACTAACTTAATTCTAAGGTTTGACTATCATAGGTAATTATCTACAATCTGTACTTAATTGTACATTGCATTTTTAAATGAACTATATAAACACAATACCTAAACAAGAGGAGAGATATACATACCATAAAATTAACCTTAAATTTGTATTAATAAATGAAAATCCATTCCAAAACAAAGTCTTCATTTCTATACCATTATCCCCTTTTTACCTTTAAAAGAGATTAGTTGTGATTATTAACCATTTATAATCAACCCCGTATAAATGAAAACAAACATTTATAAACAATATTTGGGAATTTGGGTGTAGTTCTTTCCAAACTACTTCCTACTGGTAGGGGGCGCTGTCTTGAAGATCCTAAGAAGACACAGAAATGGGGTCTGTAGTGGTCTGCAAGGCTGCCTTGTCCCAGCTGTTTTGAATGTTAGATCACCTGGAACACTGTTCCAGGGGTCTTGCTTGACCAGACCATGTTAGCCTGGAAGGAATCCACAGTTTTTCATTTTCTATGGAAACAAAAATAGAAATTCTTTTCCTCCATAACCTGTCTTTAGACTTAAATTTGGAAGTCAAAGAATTTTTAAGATATATAAATTGGATTAATTTAGCAGCATTTCTTTTGACAATTGTTGCTATTTCATCAGCATTAAACAATATAAAGACAACACAATAACATACAGTATCCAGACTTTCTGTGTGATTTTTTTTAAATCTTTACATATCTTTTTTATGACTCTATTTTTTTTCCATTTATTTATTTATTTATTGAGACTGGGTTTCTCTGTGTAATTCCTGTCCCAGAATTAATTCTGTATACCAGGTTCACTTTGAAATCACAGAGATCTGCTTGCCTCTGTCTCCCAAGTGCTGGAATTAAAGGCGTGTGTCATCACACCCAGCTACTCTATTTTTTTTTTAAACCATTTTATCCTGTTTCTTTTTCTTTCCGAAGCCTACGTATATTTTAAAATACATTGTAAACCTTTAGAAGTTTTTTCTTATCTCAATCTGTCTTTACTGTAAATCTTTATCTTTTTCTGGCCACGACTCTTTTATCTGCTAAACAACATTGCTAAAATTAAAGCCACAGCTGTATTAGCCTCGATCTATCCAAGATGGCTGGGGTACATTTACCACCAGCACTGAGAGCTATGCTCACCACCTTGGACTAAGCTGCTATCAAGTTGCATGTTGCCAGCTTGGAGATGTGGTCACTGCCATTGCCAGCTCTCGTACATACCATTAAATTGTTAGCAGGGTTTGATGATTATGCTGAATCAGGAAACCTCCCTTAAAGGAGCCGCACAAGCCTCCGCTTGTCTCTAGCAAAACAGAGTCCAACCGAGAAAAATGTTGTTACCAAGAAGCCTTGCTTGTCTCTGTTCTCTCTCTCTCTCTCTCTCTCTCTCTCTCTCTCTCTCTCTCTCTCTCTCTCTCTCTCTCTCAATAAAACCCCTTTTGAAGCTTTTGTTAAATTTTAAGTAGTACCCATGTTGGGTGCCATTTTGTTACGAGCAGTTTTCCCACCAGCCTGGTCCCACAGCGTCAGCCCCAAGTAACACACAGAGACGCTGTATTAAATATAAAGCTGTTGGCCTGTTACTAGTGTTTCTTATTGGCTAGCTCTGTCTTAAATATTAACCCATTTCTATCAATCTAAGTGTTTCCACATGGTCTTATTTTACCGGAGAGAGGGTCTGTACCTCTGCTGTCTCAAGTCTCTACATCTTAAATCTCCTACTACATCTCCCAGAATTCTCCTTGTCTCCTACTCCCACCTATCTTGTCTTCCTATTTGCCAACAGTACTTTATTCATTAATCAATAAGAGAAACAGATTTATAAAATAGCATCTCCCATCAGTGGCTGCCTCTGTCAGGGTGGAAAAGAGGCAGCCCCAAACTAAACAGGTATAGGGCTAATGTAGGGTTTCTTAGGGAAGGAGCTTTCAAAGGTAAAAACTTTCAGGGTGGAGATTGGCAGTATCTCAATTCCTGAGCTTGGGACAACTAAGAGATTGGTTGGGTTTCATGCTTGGGGATTGGTTGGTTTCATTCTTGGGGACTCTTTATTTTTTGTACCCTGGGTCTGATTGGTTTTCATGCTCAGAGATTGGTTGGATTTCAATTCCTGAATTGGTTAGGAGCAGGGTGTGTTCCTTTGGCTCTGGCCTCAGGGGCATGGTGTTCTTTCACTGGCACTTATTACCCTACACTATTAAGTACATTTGGGTACACAAATTTAGTTCCTAGTTACCTACTTCAGACTCAAACCTGAAAATACATACAGGAAACTGGATGAAGCTTATTTCTAGAATTGGTTAATACTCAGCACTCTATATGAACACTAATATTATGACACTAATATCATGTACACTACAGTAAAATATCTGTGGACCTGCTCTTCAATATCTGTACACATACTGTACACTATCTGTTCTGTGTATCTACTGTATACTATCTGGTTTGTGCACCTATTGTATACTACTTGTTCATCTACTCTACACTTTCTGTGCACCTACTGTACACTATTTGTGCATCTATGGTAAAACACATGTTCTGTGCCCCAACTATACACTATTTGTGCACCTACCGTATAATACTTGTGCAATACCATACTTTATCTGTTTTATGCATATAATGTACAATATCTGTGAATATTTTACACTATCTGTCCTGTACACATACTGTATACTATCTGTGCCCTTACTGTTCAGTGTATGTGCACCTACTGTATACTATCTAATTTGTGTACCTACTGTATAATATCTATGCACATACTGTTCACTATCTGTTCTGTGCACCTTTTCTCTCCTGGACCAGTGGTCAATAACCCCCGAGGAAGACCCACAGCTATACCTGAATCTACTGATATTTTAACTATGTTCTGCACCCTGTGACCCTGCAATACATACCTCATCACTCAGACCATGGCCTGGTGGGATATCAGATCCTGCCGGCATAGGCTTGGCCATGGTCACGGCTGCCAAATGTAGGTTTTAACTAAGTTTCTATCATTGTATTTACTAATAAAGATTCGGCATTCAGGTGTTCTCTACTAGATCAGAGAAGCTGAGAAGCAACCATTGACCTTCCTTTTTGACTCTCCACTCATCCCAAACCAAAAAGGCCATGAATCCCTAAGTCCCTCCATACTCCTTCCTGTGCATCTCCCTATCCATATTTCTGGGTCCTCCATACTCTCTATGGCTAATTCTTGTCAACTACTTGCTGTCTCTACCGCTGATGCAAGGATAATTTTATTAACACAGTCTTAGCGTTTTACAGTGCAATCAAATATCCCGAAACATGGCCTATTGGTGCAAACCCATTAGAACATTTGCCTTGGAGGTAAAAAACAGAACTAACAAAGCTGGCATGGTGGGAGTTCTAAGTGGATGCATTTGAACTGCTTTTGTCTCCAGCCAAACATGGTATAGCGTTTTAACTCAAACCACTGTTACAAAACATACTAAGTGGTTTAAATAACAATTCTCTTTCATGGTGATAAAGCCAGGGAGTCCAAGACAATGTGTTGGCAAGTTCTTTCTGGCAAATGGCCATCATGTCTTCATGTGGCCTTTCTCAGGAGTATGTGCATGGAGAGAGAACTATGATCTATTTTCCTCATTTTACAAAGATATAAACATGGAGTAGGGGCAGTTTCCACAAGCTTCCACCCTTAACTAAGAAGCTGTGTGTTGCAGTAGGTTCCTCCCTGCCGTTCTCCCGGACTTGTCGCCATGGTCCTGCAACCACGTGTGCCCCAAATAACACTCAGAGACTCTGTATTTGATACAATCCTGTTGGCCAGTTACCATTATTGTTAATGGGCTAGCTCTGCCTTAATCATTAACCCATTTCTACTTATCTAAGTATTTCCACGTGGTCGTCTTATCGGGGAGCCGCGCGGCAGGCTTCCTGCTCCTTCCCCGGGCTAAATCTCGACCCACCTACCACTTCCTCTTCCTCCTCCTAGTCTCCTAGCCCCACCTATCTAGTTTTCTATTGGCCACAGGGCTTTATTAACAGTATGAGAAACATATATACAGAATCACATCTCCCATCATCTCCTCTTTTCTGTCTAAAGTAAAAGAAGGGGTTTAACCTTAACATAGCAAAATATACCATACAACAGTTATCAAATAAGAATCACAGTTAACAATATTTAGTCCATTAACATTTTGTAAGACTTAAAGAAAATATCATCTATCCTATCTTTGTCAGTCTAAAGACCTATATGTAACTTATTTTTAATCCTAACTAAGAAAAACTATAATCATAACTATCTGTCTTCAACTCCTTCAAAGACCACAGAAGGATAATATATAAACTCTAGAAATGACAGAGACAATGCATTGCCTGGTCAGTCACCCGAAGTTCTTCTGTAATGTTCCATCTTCAGCCCATAGGCCATAATGTGTGTCCAGACTCCTCAATAAGGCAGGAAACTTTTCTCTGTGTCCTGTAGACTATCTGGCTGTCTGGCAGCCTCTTCCATGAAACAGGAATCCTGTAGCAATGTCCATCTTGCATCAGCAGTTACCTCTTTGTGGGTCCTGCATGTCCAGTTTCTACAACATAAAGTCAAACAGTTCAGAAGAGCAGTACCTTGCCCAAATGGCTAGTCTTGCCATATTAGAAGCAAACTCCAAAATGTGTTTCTTCGATGTCCATCTTCCTTTCTTCTGTAGGTGGTGTTACCAGGAGCAGTTGTGCCTCATTGTCAAGAAAAACCCTAAATCATTTTAAATGCCATATTCTGTAGGTCTTTGAAAGGTTTGAAGAATGCCTATCCATCTCAAATACATCTTTGTATATCTAGAACTCCTAACTAACTTAACTCTAAGTTTTGACTATCATAGGTAATTCTCTAATCTGTACTAAATTATACATTACATTTTCCAATGAGCTAAATAAACACAATACCTAAACAAGAGGAGAAATATACATATCATAAAATTGACCTTAAATTGTATCAATAAAAGAAAATCCATTCCAAAGCAAAATATTCATCTCTATACCATAATTCCCTTTTTAACTTTAAAAGATTGCTTGTGGTTATAGCCATTTATAACCAAGCCCATTTAAATGAAAACAAACATTTATAAATAATATTTGGGAATTTGGGCGTCGTTCTTTCCAAACTACTTCCTGCTGGTAGAGGGCGCTGTCATGGGGGTCCAAAGAAGATGCAGAAATCTTCGCAGTAGTCTGCAAGGCTTTGTCTCAATTGCTTTGAATGTTGGATCACCTGGGGAGTTGTTTCAGGGGGTCTGGCTTGATCAAACCATATAAGTCTGTAAAGAATCTGTAGCTTTTCATTTTCTGTGGAAACAAAAATAGAAATCCTTTTCCCCAGTAACTTGTCCTTAGGCTTGAATTTTTGAGTCAAAGCATTTTTAAAATATATAAATTGAATTAATCTAGCAGCATTTCTTTTATTAGTAGTTGTTTTCTCAGCAATCAAATAATTTAAAGACAACAGAAGCACGTATAGTATCCAAAATTTCTCTGTGTTTTCCATCTTTACGTGGCTTTTTTATTATTCTATTTCTTCTACTTCTATTTTTACATATTTTGAGACAGGGTTTCTCTGTGTAACTTTTATCTGTCCTGGAATTCAATGCATACCTGGTTTACTTTGAAATCACAGAGATCTGCTTGCCTCTGTCTGCCGAGTACTAGGATTAATTCTATTTCCTTTTTTCTTTTTTTAAACCATTGTATCCTGTTTCTTTTTCTCTCCCAAGCCAGCGTATTTTTAAAAACACAGTGTAAACCTTTATTGCAGCTCTCCTACACACCAAGGAATTGTTAGCAGAGCTCTTTAAAAGCAAGGCGGTTTTTGCCGCTTATGCTAATTTTGGAAACCTCTCTTAAAGGAGCCGCGCAAATCTCTGTCTACAACAAAACAAATCCAACGGAGAAAATGCTGCTACTAAGAAGTCTTGCTAGTCTCTGTTCCTTTGTTTCTAAAACATTTCTTAAGCTTTTGTTAAGTTTTAAATGAAAGTTCTCAATCCCGCTTCTGACACCATTATGTTACAGCAGGTCTCCCCACCGGCTGCCGCTGGTCCTGCCGCCATTGTCCTGCAACCACGTGTGCCCCAAATAACACTCAGAGACTCTGTATTTGATACAATCCTGTTGGCCAGTTACCATTATTGTTAATGGGCTAGCTCTGCCTTAATTATTAACCCATTTCTACTTATCTAAGTATTTCCACATGGTCGTCTTATCGGGGAGCCGAGCGGCAGGCTTCCTGCTTCTTCCCGGGCTACATCTCGACTCCACCTACTACTTCCTCTTCCTCCTCCTAGTCTCCTAGCCCCACCTATCTAGTTTTCTATTGGCCACAGGGCTTTATTAACAGTATGAGAAACATATATACAGAATCACATCTCCCATCAGCTGTGGACAGTTGATGACCCAACTTCTTGAAGAAGGGAAGGGTCAGTTTTCTTTAAGACTGTGACCCCTGGTAGGTTACCTCTCTCCAGTGGGTGATGCCATGTCCAGGAGTACAAGGGCAGTGGAAATTGGAATTGATGGGTTATTTTAAAAGAATGTTTAAAAGGGAGAGGGCATGAAGTTGGGGTATAGGGATGTGGGAGTGGAGGTAAGTGGTATAGGAGGTGACAGTAATCAAAATATATTGTGTAAAATTCTCAAGGAATTAATAGCAACGTAAAAAATAAAGACAGTAATCTGCTGTGCATTGCACGTGTTACAACTCTGAACGGAGAGGCTTCCCCAACAGAAGAGTTACAGCTCTGCTCCAGTGGGGAGAGATCCTAGCAATTGAGAGCCAATACCACAAAGTCACGTAGCACAACAAACCTCACACAAGACATTTATTGTGAGGGAAAAAACTAGGAGGGTGGCTACCTCTGCTCTGGTGAGAAACATCAGGGAACCAAACAGAATGCAGGATTTATATAGCCTTCTGGGATCAGGGCAAAACTATCCAGGGTGGCCTGGAAATTGGCGGGGGTTTGTGGCCTGATCTTGGGGCAAGCTTAGGTATTGGTGGAATTCTGTAGTCTGATTTTAGGGCAATCTCAGGGATTGTTGGGATTCTATGGTCAGACTCTGGGACAAGCCCAGGGATTAGTGGGATTTCAACTCCTTGGCCCTCATCTCGGGGTCAAGTCAAGATTAAGGTATTCTTTCTCTGGCCCTTTTACCTTACGTGGATGGTGTTCCATACCTATAATCTCAGCACTCAGAAGACTGAGGTGGGAGGATCATAAATTGGATATGTCCCAAACTGTATAATAAGACACTCTTTCAAAAAGAAGCACACACACACACACACACACACACACACACACACACACACACACCCACATACCACATCCCATTATGGTAGAACCATCCTCATGACTTCCTCTAATACAGACTATGTATGTGTCCCCTAAAGTTCACATGGTGACACTTAATTCCCAGTGTGACATTTGGAAGTAAAGTCCTTTGGAGGTGTTTAGGAATGGGATAAACTGCCCTTAAAAAAGAGATTATGGAGAACGTCTTTGTCCCTCTTCCTTACAAGTGTTCAACCAGGAAGCAGCCTCTCACCAAATATAAATGCTCTTGGTGCCTTGATCTTAGACTCCCCCCCCCCCGAAAGCCCGTCAGATACACTTTTCTGTTGTCTATAAACCATCTAGCCTGTACTTTTATGTTACCACATCCCAAAAGGACAAAGACAATGAACTATTATTTACCATCGAGAGACTCACAAATACCATCACAAACTATCAAATCTGAAAAACAGGAAAACAATTAATTTTGTTTTTCAGGAGGGAATGTCAGGAATTAGGACCTTCTTCTGAATCTAAGGGAAACAGACCTGCAGAGCATATCCCCACTTAATTCACCATCTGGCCGTACAAAAATCATATGGATGGTGAAGAATGACAGAAAATTACTGCAAGCTCGCCCTATTAGTAGGTCAGCATGCAGCTGCTGTGCCAGATGTTAGGTATTTTCTAGAGCAGATTCATACAGCCTTGGGTATTTGTATGCATCATTGATTTTGGTGAATGCGTTATTCTTTTATTCCAAACATAAGGAATGACCAGAAACCCATGGCATTAAACTGGTGGCATTTTCACAAAACAGAGAAAAGGGCACATTTGTAGTTTGTTCTTAGGCCTTTTCTAATGGCACTCGTGAAATAGCCCCAAGACCTGGACCTTCTAGACATCCTGCAGGGCAACACGTTGGTCTATTATATCAGTGACATCTTCTTACTTGGTCAGAGTGGACAAATTACAGCATAGCTGTGTAAGAGGATTAAAAGACTAACTTGTACTTTCATGCTGTAGATTTGGAGGAACATACAAGAGAAAGATAAAGGGGGCTGGGAATAGTGATGCATGCCTTTTATGCCAACACGTGAAAGGCAGAGGCTGGTGGATCTCTAAGTTCAAGGCCAGTCTGTTCTACATATTTCCAAGACAACTAGTACTATATAGAATGACCCCACTCTTAAAAAGAAAAGAAGAGAAAAGAAAGAAAAGAAAAGAAAAAAAGGAGAAAAAAAAGGTTAATTTTCTAATGTTCATTTTCTGCCCTGGAAATCAGGAGATAATGACTAAAACATCACCACCTAGATATAGAAATACCTTATTTAGAAATAATACCATAGAATCAGCCAGAAGTTGACAGTGATTGCCCTGCAGAATGTGGATTCTTGTCAAAACTATTTAGGTCCTTTAAATCATGTGTGCCTATAACATTAAAAAAAAGAAAAGAAGAGGTAAGGAAGGAAAGACAGAAACCTCTGTACACAGATTGCTTTTGTATTTCACATCTTTAGAATTTTGGGTTGAAGTGAATCCTTTCAACCTACTAACTATAAACTAAAGGAAGACTCAATAACTAAGCCCTTGAGCTTCATCCTGCATTTTTAATAAAGGCTTCCAAACAGCTAAGGGGCTGGAGTGATGGCTCAAAAGTTAAGAGCACAGGCTGCCCCTGCAGAGGGCCCAGGCTCAGTTCCCAGCACCCACACAGAGGCTCCCAACCATCAGTGACTCCAGTTCCAGGAGATCCAATGCCCCTTCCGACCTCTCCCAGCTCCTGCAGGCACATGGTGTGCGTGCACACACTCAAGCACACACATATGCACTTTATTAAATATTCTAAAATATCTGATCAAAGCACTCTCAAAGAAATAAATCTCAACAAAAAGGATCATTTTGAAATATTGAAGACCACTTGGAAGGTAAAATCCATTTGACTTCAGATTTTTATTTATTTATTTTTCATCTCTAGCCCCAGGGTAAGTGGTAGGCACCTTTGAAGGCTACAGGAGGAAGGCTTTGCTTGGTGTCTTGATGTTTGGTGACAATGTAGTGGGTGAGTGTCCGGTAGGTGGGTGAGGCTGAGGGGGCAGCAGGAAGTCTCACCAGACTATTTATATTCATAGGAAAGAAGTCTTGTCTTTCTGGCGTCACCAGGGACCTCTTAGCCTTTGTAGCCATCCAAAGGAATCCAACACTTTAACTTCAACAACATTTTTTCTTTTCTGAATAGGATTTAATTAAGCACTAGGTATTTGAGGAGAAATTAAATTCATATTTTCTTTTGACTTGTGGCTTTTTATAATCTTATTTTAATGGAGTATAATTTCTATTTCATTTTTATGCAAAAATGGGTTATAATTGGGGAAGTCTGTTTAAAGTAGCATTTGGATTCTTTTAATATTTTTTGACATTGAAAAGAGCTTATCCACCTTTCAATTATACAAGTATATGGTTAGCTTTAGCATGGGAATTGTGCTGATCATCATGGTATATTTTTCTTTCAGGTCAAGTATCTAGAAATTAGATTTCGTGTAAGCCTCGGTGTGAAATCACCACTGAATGTGGCCCTATTACAACAGCAAATTCTTCTTCATTCCATAGGTTGGTGACATGCTTCTACTGGTCTCACCTGGGTTCTTTTGGGTAACTAGGGATGAGTTCTATTGGAGAACTCAATGCTCTATATGCTCTAGGGAGCTAGATCAAGCTTCATACAGAAACAACAGTGTCTGTATAATAGTGTCAGCACACGTCCCAGTGTGCAAGCATGTAGCCATAGAGCCTCTGCCTGTATAGATCACAGTATCACTGGTCAGTGCCCATGACCAAAGCAATCCTACAGTCAAACGTGGAGTCAGCACGGGTAGGGACTATTGAAGTGTTGGGGCTGTCAGCATGGGGGTAGTTAATGGTGCTGTGGGTGCTGGTCTTTCCATGATTGTTAACACAATGTAAGTGACCTGAAAAGAAAAGATCTTCCCCCTTAGCAATCTGCACTACGACTTACATTGAATTTTAGATGAGATTTGGTGGGACTAGCCTTTCATTTATAGCCTTTATATACACTTAAACATTTTCCCATGATTGGTAGTTTGAATAAGAATGGCCCCATAAGCTCATATATTTGAATGCTTAGTTATCAGGGAGTGGCACTACTTGAGAAAGATTAGGAAGGGTGGCCTTGTTAAAGTGTATCATTGGGATTGGGCTTTCAAAAGCCCAAGCCTGACCCAGAGTTCTTTTTTCCTGCTGCCTGTGGATCTGGATGAAGAACTCTCAGCTACTTCTCCAGCACCAAGTTTGCCTGCCATGATGATAATGCACTAAACTTCTGAAACTATAATCAAGCCCTAATCAAATGCTTTCTATTATAAGGGTTGCCATGATCATGGTTTCTTTTCACAGCAATTGGACACTGAGTAAAACCCAATGTCCTATTTATTTTTATCTGTTGCTACCGACTGAATCCAGGCTTTTAGTATATGGTCGATCACACTCAGCCCATTTTTATCTTTTATCATAGACAATGTAATAGTTAACTAGTGTGTGTGTGTGTGTGTGTGTGTGTGTGTGTGTGTGTGTGTGTGTGTGTGTGGCACGCGCGTGCAATAAAGCCCTAAAGTCAAGAAAATTTGAAAGCCATTGAATCTTAAAATATAATAAAACTTATAAATTAGCATTGTCACAGGAAAATCAGGTTTAGAACTACCTAGTAGTAAGGGTAAGGAAAATGCTGTCTATGAGCTCTGTGATGGTAACTTCATCACAACCTGACCAATTTGGTCACTTAGGAGATACGTTCCTGGGAGTGTCTCTGTGGGAGAGCCTAGGGAGCTCTAACTGAGGAGGAAGATCCACCCTAGATATGCATGGCACCACCCCCTGCTCTGGGTTCCCAGGCTGGATATAAAAGGAAAAGGAGAGTGCTAGCATTTCTCTCTCTGCTTCATGTGGGCAGAGTGTGCCCAGCTGCCAGGAAAGTGGCCAGGGCCACACTCAGCTGCCTTGCCTTCCCTCCATGGTGGACTACTGTGTAAGAAAATCAAACCTTCCTTCCTTGACTTGTTTCATCTGGTTCTGACCTCATGAGGAAAGTAACTGTTCTAATTCCATTCTGTTGCTTTGATAAAACCCTCTGACCAACAGCAACTCCAGGAAGGAAAGGATCACCGTTGAGGGAAGTCAGGGCAGGGACTTGTCAAAACCATGGAGGAAGTGCTTTGCCAGCTTGTTTTCTGACTCATCTTAACTAGATTTCTCTTATGCAGCCTAGGACCACCTTCCTAGTGCCACCCACAATGGGCTGGACCCTCCCACATCAAGACACTCCCTAGCACGCATGCCCATAGGCCAGTCTAATCTAGGCAGTCCCTTAGTTGGACAGTTATAGCTAACTGAGATAATAACTAAACCATGTTCCCATTTTGTACTTCCATCTGTGA
Organism: Cricetiscus sungorus; assembly: GCA_030556225.1. NCBI lineage: Eukaryota > Metazoa > Chordata > Mammalia > Rodentia > Cricetidae > Cricetiscus > Cricetiscus sungorus. Next base: position 99,037,898 of record JANBXA010000734.1, on the reverse strand, counting down.
TCTAGAACGGATGAGTAAGACAGCAGGTTTGTGAGCTACACACAGATTCCAGCTGTAATCTCAGACTTAACCTTAAAGTGTTCGAAATAGTCACAGAATAGTGTAGCTGCTTCAGTGTTTAATCACTGCAAAAAATAAAATAAATACAACAGATCATGTTTGTACATCCAATTTTGCATTTTCTCTGAAGTTGTGGACCACAGGCTTACATTTTTAAAATTAAAGGTTTGGTAAAGGTGCCTGCCAGCAAACATGAAAATGTGAGTTTAATTCCTGAAACCCACATGGTGGAAGGAGAGAATCAATTCCTGGAATTTGACCTCTGACTTAAACACCCCACCACTACCACCACACAGACACCACACTAAATTAATAAAAAGTGTTTCAGTAAGCTTTCATTCTTGTTTGTCTGTGTTTTAGGTTATTTGTACACTGTGTGAAGATACATTGCCATGATTGGTTTAATAAAGAGCTGAACAACCAATAGCTAAGCACGAGGTATAGGTGGGGCTTCCAGGCAGAGAGAAGGAAGAGGAGTCTAGGTGTGCAGGAGAAGCCAAGGAGACATGGAGGAAGTCAGACATACAGAATGAAAGGAGGATAAAAGCCACACGGTAAAATGTAGATTAATAGAAATAGCTTAATTCAAGTCATAAGAACTAATAGAACAAGCCTGAGCTGATGCTGAGCTTTCATAATTAACAATAAGTCTCTGTGTCATTATTTATTAACTGACAGCCCAAACAAAACTCTGACTACATGTTTGTTTTTGTTTTTTGAGATAGAGTTTCTGTGTAGCTCTGGCTGATCTGGAACTCACATTGTAGACCAGCCTGGCTTCAAACTCAGAAATCTGCATGCCTCTGCCTCTCAATCACTAAGATTAAAGGTGTGCCTGCCTATTCTTGAAAGCTTAATTACAATAGATTTTTCCTCTTAATTTTATGCCTGTGTGCCTCTTACATTCTTTGTGTAAAGTAAGACCAGAAGAGACCGTTGGATTCTTTGGGACTGGAATTACAGATGGTTGTGAGTCATCATGTGGGTGTGGGGAACTAAACTCGTGTCTTCTGGAAGAGCAGCCAGTGCTGTTAACCACTGAGTCATTTCTTCAGCCTCAGATTTGCCTCTTAATGTCAATGAGCTTAACTACTTAATATAAAATTCCTGAGATTTGGATTTATAAGATTTAGACCAAAAGTAATAGAAACATATTCTTTTTTCAAAAACCACGATCTTTGGGATCATAGTAAGAGCTTGTTGCTCAGGCAGAAGACATAAGGGCACTCTGAACACGTTACCATGTGAGTGTGTGGGGGGAGGGGAGCATGGATTCATGCTGGTACAAAGTCATTTCGTTATCTATGGAAGATTTATATTTTCAGCTAAGGATTTTATTTGACTGCTTGGAAAGAACCTTTTTTTTATTGTTGTTTTAGTTTTTTGGATTTGGAACTAGCTCTTATAAACTAGGCTGGTCTTGAACTCAGAGATCTACCTGCCACTGCCATACAAGTGCTAGGATTAAAGGCATGAGCCACTGATGGGAAATGTCATTCTGTAAATATGTTTCTCCTATTGGTTAATGAGTGAAGCACTGTTGGCTAATAGGAAAGTAAGATAGGCGGGGCTAGGAGACAAGGAGGATGAGGGAAGTAGTAGGGAGGAGATTCAAAATGTAGGCCCAAGAGAGAAGAATTTTGGGCCCTCTCTCCAGTAAGATAAGACCATGTGGAAATACTTAGATTAATAGAAATGACTTAATATTTAAGACAGAGCTAGCCAATAAGAAACTAGTAACTGGTCAACAGCATTATCTCTAATACAGCATCTCTGTGTGTTATTTGTGGCTGCCGTGGCTCTGGGACTAGGCTGGCTGGAAAACATGCTTGTAACAGCACCACCATTGCCCAATGGAAAGAATCTTTCTAAATAATTATTTTTGAGATCTTGAGTTGGGCAGTGGTGGCATACACTTTCAATCTCAGCACTTTGGAGGCAAAGTCAATCAGATCCCTTGAGCTCAAGGCCAGCCTGGTCTACTAAGCAAGTTCAAGGATAGCCAGAGCTATTATACAGAGAAACCCTGTCTCAAAAATTCATCTTTAAAGCTCAATTACTTTGCAAGACATTTGCATAAATTGCATGGTTTTGAGGTCATACTGTTTCAATTATTTTTCTGTAAAAGTATGTAGTTTATTAACTGATATTAAATTTGCTTATAATTATGATCTTTAAATTTTCCCATCAATTAGCATTATAAAATTTACGATAACTTCTGTTATCTCTTAATTGCTCTTTAATCTCTGTTAGTCCGTTGAAATATAAATAGCAAACAAATTAGGCTGGCTAATTACTCAATTTTGCTAAAATTCTTTGGGCTGAACATTATTTAGAGAAATTTTTTTTAATGTGTATGGATGTTTTGCCTGCATGTGTGTAAGTGCACCACATCTGTGCCTGGTATCCTTGGGGCCCAGAAGAGGGAGTCTGATTCCCTTAGAACTGGAGTTACAGACAGTTATGAGAGACACCATGTGGGTGCTGAGAACTAAACCCAGGTCCTCTGTGTGAACAGGAAGTGTTCTCAGCCCCTGAGCTATGTCTCCAGCCCTGGGTTGAACTTCTAAGTTCCAGATCTTTTTACAAATGTTTATTTTTCCTTACACATTGAACACTCCAATATACTGGGTCTTCTTGGGACCTCTTGGCTTCCTGCTTCAGATGGTTGTTCACGCATGTCTAAGACTGTCCCAAATTACTCGTGGTAAATTAATGTATAATATTTATGAATTGGTAATTGAATATATGTTAAATATGTTCATTCATATGTGTTTTTACACCTGTAAAATATTTATTTTTACATGTATGAGTGATGGGAGATATCATACTATAACTTATTGGTTAATGAATAAAGCACTGTTGGCCAATAGGAAAGCAAGATAGGCGGGCCTAGGAGACAAGGAGGATGAGGGAAGTAGTAGGGAGGAGATTAAAAATGTAGGACCGAGAGAAAAGAATTTTGGGCCTTCTCTCCTGTAAGATAAGACCACGTGGAAATACTTAGATTAATAGAAATGGGTTAATATTTAAGACAGAGCTAGCGGATAAGAAACTAGTAACTGGCCAACAGCATTATATCTAATACAGCATCTCTGTGTGTTATTTGGGGCTGGCGAGGCTTTGGGACCAGGCCGGCGGAAAAACCTACTCATGACATGTGAGTATTTCACCTGCATGTAGATGTATGTATTCTGTATATATGTGTGTCCACAGAGGCCAGAAGAGGGCTTCAGTTCCCCTGGAACTAGAGTTGCAGTTGGTTGGGAGCTGCCACCTGGGCTGGGAATCAATCCCAAGTCCTCTGCAAGAGCAGCCAGTGCTCCTAACATGGTTCCAGCCCCCTGACTCACCTTTCCTTTACCCAGGAATAACGGTGACTCTGTTCTTGATTCATTTGGATTGGAAAAAAAAAGTCTAGGTTAGTAAAGTACACTTCTGGCTGATTCTGTGAGGATATTTCCAGAGCTGATTGAAATCTGGGGTAGCAGCTGAGAAGAGAAGTAGCCCCCTCAATGTGGGCAGCTCTATCCAACAAGCTGGGTTTACAGATAAAAACACAATCAGGAAGTCCACCAGAGCGGACTTGCTCTCCGCCTCTGCTTGCCGGCCCCTGTGAGGCACGCAGCACCTCCCATAAGCCTCCACTACAGTGCCTTCCTGCTTCAGCTCAGGTCCAGAACAATGGAATCAGGCAGCCAAGGGCTAAGATCAGTGCCGCTGCGGGCCTAGACAAACCCTTCGTTCCCCTTTCACCCTGTTTCTCTCAGGTATTTGTCCCAGGGTGTTCCCTGGGCCCTCACAAGCCGGCACACTCAGGCTGTGTTCTCAGCTTAAGGCCTTCTCAGTATGGACAGCAAACCTCCCACATCCTTGTCCTGCAGTTCTCCGGGAGAAGGCGGGGCTGCTGGCAATGGGCGTCCTGAAGAAGGCACAAAAGTCGCCTTGCTGAAACCAGTTTTGACCTACCGCTTTGAATCTTGGCACAGCCCAATTTGTGTAAGGAGATGTGACAGAGGGGAGAAACTGTCTCTCCTTCAGTCAAGCTCTTAAAAATCTGTTAAAATCACTCACAAGAGATCCACCTGCCTCTGCCTCCTGAGGGCTGAGATTAAAGGCGCGCACCAGCACAACCTGGCAAAAACAAAGATAGATTCTTAATTTCTTACTGTAAGCATTCTTTCTAACGTTCGTTTTGCTATGATGAGAAAAGACACTGGGGGGACAAGACAACTTGACTTCCAAGTTGGAAGCTGTTGGAATCTTCCTCACTGCCGTGTCTGCCTAGAGCAAAAGAACCGGCGGTTAAGCAGCCAGCACCGTCCATGGAGAGCACTCCACAGAGGCCCTGAGGAGACCACACCATGACCCCAGCTGCTGAAGGTGCAGTCCCAATCAGGACTTTTTCCTACAAAAGCCTCGGTGAACTCTAGATGACACTGCAACCATTTTCATATAAACCAAGATGCGAACTTTCCCTGGGGTGCTAAGAGACAAACTACTGTGTTGAGTGCTGAAGAGGCATGGCTACAATTGGGGAAAACACAAGCCCCCCTCCTCTCCCCCCCCCTTCCACCCCCGTTTGCCTGTGAGGCATTCTGATTGGTCCTAGTGGCTCTCTTTGAACCATACCAGCAGGCTCTCCTGGCTCACACAGAGTCAGCTTGTGGACTCCCTCTGGCATTGCAGTATTAGATCTTTCGAGTGGTTCTGCCCCCAGAAGGATCTGGAAACAAAAAAGAAAGCAGCGAACGAGAGTAGATGTTAGTCAAACTACAAGCATGGCGGCACAGACTGCCTGACAGCCGAAGCAGCAGCAGCTGAACAGTTTCAGATGCCCGAGATGGGAGAATGGTAGAGGCAGGGATAAAACAAGAGAAGGCAAGCAGCAGGGGCTAAAGAAGGATAGAAGATGCAGAGAAATTAATTACAGGCCTTGGTCACTAGAACTCTAAAGAGCTGTCAGATCTGCAGGGTCAATGGTCTGGAGCAGAGGTTCTCAACCTTCCTAATGCTGCGACCTTTTAGTACAGTTCTTCATGTGGTGGTGACCCCACCCCATAATTACTGTTATGAATTGTAAATATCGGGTATGCAGGATATCTGATATTCAACCCCTGTGAAAAGGGCTTTTGACTTCCCCAGGGGGTTCTGGATCCACATGTTGAGAACCATTGGTCTAGACACTCCAGGCCAATACCTATAACGCTGGCGGGGGATTATGGCTGAGTAATTCCAAAAGCAGCTGAAGTCAATGGCTGAGGAATCCCAAGTTCTTAGACCTACCCAAGGACTGGGTCTAGACAATAGCTAGAACATTTGAGGCGCTAAACCTGGTACTAGAAGCTTGCATGAGAGCATTTACATTAGAGGTGACCACCTGTTGCTGTTCTTGCCTGCTCGCTGCTGCTACTTACTACCATCAAATGCTGAGGGACCCTGAAAGCAGCACTTTCGGAGCATTTCCTTGCCTACCCACTACTTCTGTCTGGGTAGAGCAGAGGGTCCCAGTCACCTCATTGCTAATGGAGATACTCCTAGTGCGTTTTCCCCTAACTTGAAATGACATAAGGTCTCCTTTACTTACAAATCAGCCTGGCAGACGTATAAGCAGTGAGTGCAGTAGGCTATTCCCCAAGGAAGACTGCGGGGAGTGATTCGAAGGACCTGGGGGATTTGTCAGGAAATCTAATGTTCTTTCCAGCTTTGCATCTTTTAAACAAAGGAACTCCAAGTCAGGGGAGTTGGGGGGAGGCAAGCTGTGGGAAGAAACCGGGCTGCACAAAGAGCACTAAAATCTGCTGGACAGTGTTTTATTTCTGGTCAACATTTTAACAATTGCTGGAGAAAGAACATCAAATGTTGAGAAATAAGCTGTCTGCATAATCCAAATGGTTTCACAGAGGCAAACCAGACCCATGCTGTGATAACATCTCATAGTGCTCACTCAGTGGCACGTGAGTGTTTTAGATGTCTATGTGAATTGCAGATAGTCTGACAGCAGCATTCAGCTCTGTCACTCAACACTTCTCCTTCCTAGAGAGTGATTGATCATAATCTCCTCGCAGGTCATTTTAAACAAAGATAACAAAAGCTTAGGCAATACAAGCTTAGCTCCAGTTTGCTTACAAAATTAGGATACCACACAAGGGAGAAAATATGATAAGAGTAAAAGGAGTTTCAGGCAGTTTCTAAGCATACTCATAATAGATGTCTACTCACTTATACCCTTTCTGGTAGGGTGACCTACCTCACTCGTGAATGGATGGCCCACATTCATAAATATGTCGCCAGCATAAACTGGACTCTGTAGGTTATTTTCTGAGAAAGACACAAGAGTAACTGGAAGGAGCTAGGGGAGAAGTGAATATGTGTGATTAAAATGCGTAGCATGTATGTTTGAAGTTCCCAAAGAATCAATACAACTGTTATATTTTTTAAAAATCCTTCTCCTAAGCCAAGGCCAAAGCAAACACTTCTCCTTGTTCTATACCTTCCAGCTCTGGTGGGTCACTGCTTTCCAGACCCCAGCATCCTGGAGGCTGTCAAATTAATAGGGCAAAGTTATACCCTGAAGAAACTGATATTCCAGCGAAAGAAGGCCTCACTGACAATGGGGTTCATTACAGCGTTTTTATGTGATGATTTTGCACTGTACTCAGTTCTATCAGAGAGCTGTGTTGAGTTCTTTGTGTATGAATATCAAGGTCTCTTTCCTGTTATTATTGGTTATTTGTTTCTTTAAACTTTTTTTTTTTTTTTTACTTATATTCATTGTAAATGGAACTATGTCACTATGGAGATTTTCATCCAAATGTATTTTGTATATTGAGCTTATTCCCTCCCCATTTACCCCTCCCTTTTTTGTTTCATTCTCCCTACTAGGCCCATTTGTTCTCTAGATATGTGTGATTTCATGTATCTATATAATTGTCTCTAGTTGCATTGATTATTCTGCAAACAGCACAACTTCATTTCTCTTTGTTGCTGAAAGCAAATTGATTGTGTACATGCAGCAATTCTTTATAATCCACTCCTCAAGTATAAGACTGCTGGATTGATTCCGTAACTTCGCTATTATGGATTTCCCTGCAATAAACATTTTATATGGAGCTATATTATGATCGTCTCTGTTGTTAGGGGATATTCAGTCACTTTGTGAACCCTGAGACTTCATTGATTAAATAAAATCAACCTTGGATAAGGAGGTAGAGCCAGAAACTAATTGACAGAAAGTAGTCAGAGAGAGTCAGGGGGAGTCCAGAAGATGGATGGAGAGACATACAAGTGGTCTTTTTTGGTTTGCAGGAGGGGACAGGCAGAAGAACCCTCTCTTTCTGAGATGCCAGTGGAGGAGGGAAGTCAATTAGCTGCTCCTCCTCAACCTCTCTGAGTTAGCAGGATTTTCACCCCAGCCTCTGCCTCCAGAGTCTTTGTTGATCAAATCGTTAAGAGATAAATTTAGATAAAAACAACTGGCGCTCCAACCTGTGGCACGAGGTCACAGCAGCAATGTAGCTTTTGCCTCTCCCACTCCTTCAAGTGTGCATATGGAACACTGTTCCTGTGCGTTTCTGCTGCCAGTACTGCCTCTGCCTCGGATAAATTGGGAGTCATCAGATTTTGTCCTTAAGGAAAGAGGTAAGTAATATTAAAAAAGAAAAATCCATCCCAGACTAAGGATGGGAAATATCACAATGCAGGGCATTAGGACCCTGCACAGTGCTACTATGGATAGCTTGCAGAAGGAGGCAGTAAACGAGTTGATAAATGACTTAGCTGAGGCTGGCATGGTGCCAACTGTAGCCACTTAGTATGGTAATTCATATTTTATCCTTATAGCCACAACATTTTTATGCAAAATATAAAAAGTGTTATGATAATTGTGTGGAATATGAGTTGACTGATGAGATACAAACTTTAGAAACACTAATGAAAATAATAAAAACACTCAGACACGGAGGAATTTAGGCAAGAACCTACTGCACCACACTGCATGATGAAACGGAAGACGGTGGCCCAAAATTATCAGAAAACCAACCTTAGTTTATCCAGCTATTGTACAAGAATGACCAACGGATGATAGGTACCCCCAAGGGTATGAGGAAGCTAAATGGAATCCTATAGAAATATTAGATTTGAGGGGATATAAGGAAGCAGACATTTCATGTGATATGCATTCATCCTATGTGAAGCAGATGTTAAATTCATGAGCAACCCAGAACAGAATGGTAACACAATAAATAAAATACCTGAAGATAGATATTGAGGTTCAAGTTTCAAGATGAAGATCAGAAAGCAAAGCATCCAGCCAGTAGATCTTACCTCTACCTCAGCTCAGACCAAAGGACCAATCCTCAAACTGCTCCGGACTTCACTACTCCTCAGATTCACTCAGATTGCTATGATCTCCTTAATGTGGCTAGAAACTAATTCTCAGACTGAATGCCTCTACACTTTATGCCTCTCAAATCCCAGGATTAAGGGTGTAAGCTCTGATTCACTCTCTGGTAGCCTGGGGTGGTTTTGAATTCAGAGATCCATCTACCTCTTAATCCTTGGGATTAAAGGTGTGTACCACCACTACCTAGCTTCTGTAGCTAATTAGTGTGGCTGCTTTGCTATTTTGATCTACTGTGGCTTTAATAAATCATAAACAATACATCACCACACAGAAGTATCCCTTAAGATGAGAGAGATTTGGCAACAGCAATAGTGAAAGGTGGACCTCAGTTACAGTGTCCAACATGGTGAAGAGAGGAAGTTAGGGTCATAGAACAATGAAATAGGGCTAGAGATATTAAGATTTCCCAAGATCAGTTTCTAGGTGATGGCCAATATGATGAATTACAAAGAAGGCTTGAATTTGGTGACCACACCTTGTCACTATGTCGTTTAGCAGTTTTGAATGCTTGGGACAAAGCTGAAGAATCAGGAAAGAGATCTGAGTCATTCACTAAACCCAAAAGAAGTTTTCACTGACTTTTTACAAAGATTTATTTTAACTATAAATAGAATAAATTCAGACCAGAAGTAAGATGAATATTAATTGAATCTTTGGCTGTTGAAAGTGCTAATTCAGAATACAAAGGGGTGATTAGATCTTTAAAAGTAGTAATAGATGAATGGGTTAGGAATACTGCTGATATTGGATCCTCATGCATATGATGCTAGCTTGATATCAGAAGTGATTTCTAGAAATTTTAAGAAAAATCAAAAGATGAGATGGTTTGATTGTGGTAAACAAGGTCATTTGAAAGGGGATTATAGGAAGATGTTTATAGAAGCAATATTTTTAATGACAAACATAGGACGATTCCAAGAACTGGCCATTTCTTCAATATGTTCAATATTTATCTGCAACTGTATCATCTGTTTCAATGCCTATAATTTTTTTTTTTATGTCAAAGGCCATTGTTCTAACCAGACAGATTTGTCAGTTAACCATTTTAAAGGTAGAGCTGTTGATACCTTTGAAAGTGAAGTAGCTGTTGTGTCAGTGACTGCTTTTTGTTTGTTTGTTTGGTTGGTTGGTTTGTTGGTTTTGTTTTTTTGAGACACGGTTTCTCTGTGGCTTTGGAGGCTCTCCTGGAACTATCTCTTGTAGACCAGGTTGGTCTCTAACTCACAGAGATCCGCCTGCCTCTGCCTCCTGAGTGCTAGGTTAAAAGCATGAGCCACCACTTCTCAGAAGCATACATTAGTTAATGGTTTGTTTCTGAGATTGGATGAATGTTAACCTGAGTTTTCCATTGTTGTAACAAATCGTGTCCCCATAAATTCATTGCTATGTTACCCATATATGTTTTTAATTTTTCCATATGTCCTTCTGGCCCTATATACTCGACCCATCTTCCACTTTGTTTTACCTAAGATAAAGTTCCAGTCCCTAGAAGCTGAATATTTACCTGCTGAAGAGGCCAATCTGGATGCCAAGATTTTTTTCAAAGTTTTGTTACATCTGCACTTGTGTTTAGTAACCTTCAATTACAATGCCATTGATGGGAGATGTTATTCTGTAAATATGTTTCTCATACTGATTAATGAATAAAGCACTGTTGGCCAATAGGAAAGCAAGATAAGCAGGGCTAGGAGACTAGGAGGAAAGAGGAAGGAGTAAGGAGGAGTCAACATGGAGAGCCTGGAGAGGTAGAACACCAGCCACTCTGGCCGGTAAGATGAGACCACGTGGAAATATTTAGATTAGTAGAAATGGGTTAATAATTAAGACAGAGCTAGCCCGTAAGAAATGATAGTAACTGGCCAACAGCATTGTATCAAATACAGGGTCTCTGTGTGTTACTTGGGGGCTGGCATGGCAGCGGAACCTACCGGCAGGGAAAAATGTGCTTGTAACATGCCATTTATTTGGATTTTAAGCTTTGGTCTTTGATTTTTTATAGAAGTTTGTCAAATACTTGTTTTATGGTCTCCCCTGAAATTTTTGTTTTATTAACTGAAGCTGTTATGACATCCAGATCAGTTTGTTTTTCCATAACAGGCATTAAGTCTATTAATTGCTCTATGGAGGATTTTCCCCAATTCTGACAAGGAATGATCGAACCAAATTTGACATGGGGGCCTGCAAGAGGCCCATTAAGGCATTTCCCAATGGCACATGGTTACTTTGTCTGTCCCATGTTGATCTGGCATTCACTATACTGGCATTCACTAGTCCAATGCCAGTATACCTTCTACATATTCCTGAAGGCTGGGGCTTTCTGTTTGTATTACATCTTTAAAAAAACATTGTTTGTAGAAATGCCTTGCCTACAATCCCTTTCCAGATGACCTTATCTACCACAAGTAAAACATCTAACCTTTTCATTCTTCTTAAAATGTTTAGAAATAACTTCTCCTACCTAAGTATCATCATAAGCATGAGATCCAATATCAGCTATATTCTAATCCATTCATCTACTGGTGCTAATCTTGCCTTTAACAGCCTAATCACCTTCTTGCATTCCAAGCCAGCACTTTCAAAAGCGAAAGATTCAATTAATATCCATCTAGCTTCTGGATCTAATATCTTTCTATTTGTACCTTAAGTCAATCTTTGTTTAAAAAAAAATCAGTGAAGGCTTCTTTGGGGTCTTATTTAATTTTAGTAAATGACTCAGTCCTCTTTCCTGATTCTTCAACCCTGTCCCAAGCATTCAAAGATGATATATGGCATAGGGCCAAGGTAGATCATCAAATGTAATCTGTCTTTGCAAATCAAGAAGCTGGTCTTGGGAAATTTCATACCTCTAACCGTACTTCATTGTTCTATGAGCCTACCTTCCATCATGTTTTCCATTGTAACTGAGGACCAGCTTCCAATATTGCTTTAGCTAAATCTTTCCAGTCTTGTGGAATAATTCTTTTCTGAGTTGCCCATGAAATGAAATTAACATCTGCCTCACAAATGGTGAATGCACATCATATGAAACTACTGCAATGCCTTCAAATCTAACATTTCTACAGGATCCCAGGCAACTTCTCAATAGACTTGGGAGTATATATCAACTGGTGGTCATTCTTAAATGGTAATTGGATACATTAAGGTTGGTTTTCTTATAACTTTGGTCTACTCCTCTGCAGTTTTATAATGTTATGGGCAGTAGGTCCTACTCTAAACTCCTCTGTCTCTGTGTGAACATTTTTCTTAGTTTCATTATTAGGTATTTCTAAGGATTGTATCTTATCAGTCAAATTTTCATTTTTAACACTGATACCAAACCATGTTTTTAAAGGATGAAACATGAATTATCAAACTGATAATGTTTATAATGGACATTATGTCAATCCCAGGTACACTGATCATCCCTTCATTTAATCTCTCCATTTTCAAGCAGTCCATTATGGAACCCTACAGACACCTAACTCCCTGCATCCTAATATTGTTCCCTACTTTTAACATGGGTAAAAGTCTCTCACTAGATCTGCTGCTGATGACAGTGAAGTAAGAGGCTGACTGTCACTGTGCCACATGTCTGGGAAGAGCCTGCTGAAGGTGCATGGCCTGGCAGCTGCTTGCATGTGGCTGAGGGTGGTGACAGCAACAATTAAAGCCTGAGTGGGTGTCAAGGGTGGCATTGAGCTGAGGAAAGGTACAGGAGAAGCCTGCAACCCATGGGGAGAGGAAGCCAGCCACCACAAAAGCAGACATAGAGGGTGTGTGGAAGGAGCCCATGTGGAAAGCAAGGGAAGGGGCTGTTTGAATGACAGAGCTGGCAGCAGTGCATGGCTAACTCTGGTGATGTTTGGAGCCCAACCACCTGCAGCGTTTGGAGCCAGGGACAGGTGGCAGCTGGAGGTTGCTGTAGAGAAGCAACAATGGGGAAATTCCAGTCTGGTGTGGTGAGGACCTGGAGGGAAGGAGGGAAAGTCAGCTACAGCAGAGACTCAGGCAGCTGCAAAGCTGGCAGCAACCAGATACCTCATGATCTCATGCTCTGCATTGGATGTCAGATGAAGTGTTTATTTAATTCTTTATCAATAAAAACTCAGGAGTCAGATATCACGGTAAAAACCTGAATGATCAGAGAAGAGATGGAGAAATGAGCAGTGACCTCCTCTCTTTCTCCTTCCTTGATCCAAAAAAAAAAAAAAAAAAAAAAAAAAAAGAAGCTGAGACTCTTTTTCTAAGCTCCACCCCACTACTTCCTGTATCTCTCTATATGTCCTTCGTTCTCCAAAACATCTATGGCTAATTTTGGTCAGCTACTAGCTAGCTACACCCTCTGATTCAAAGTAAACTTTATTGTCAGTCTTGAGAGTATCAGAGTGTGAACAAAATATTCATAAAGAAAAAAAAAAGTGTGTGTGTGTGTGTGTGTGTGTGTGTGTGTGTGTGTGGTGACCTCAGTAAAATATCCCACCCAGCTACGTTTCTAAAGTGAAAAGGAACTATAGAAAAGTTAGATCTGGGTGTGGTAGTGCATGCCTTTAATCCTAGCATTTGAAAGGCAGAGGCTAGTAGATCTTTGAGTTTGAACCACCCTGATCTACAGAGCAACATCCTTAGCCATCAGGAAAATGCAAATCAAAACAACTCTGAGATAGCATCTTACGCTTGTCAGAATGGCTAAAATCAAAAACACTGACAGTTTATGGTAAAGAGGATGTTGAAAAAGAGAAGGTATCTTATAATAGATGTTTTTAGCATACAAACAAAGTAAAAAAAATTAAAGACCCATATAGAAAAGTTTTATGAATTGATTCTGAAAGGAAAATTGAGACTTCACCAGTTAGCAGGAATAAATCCAGCTAAAATTGTGGAACTGCCTCATTCTGGACAGAAAAGAAACTTTGGCAAAGTCCTTGAAGTAATTTTTTGCGGGGAGGGGAAGAGATTAACAACAAATATCCCAAAAGCAAGAAAATAGTTTATAAAAAGAACTAACTGGACCTTCCTCACATAGTAAGAGGAACACCAATTTCTGGAGTTCCTAGAAACCAGGATATATGTTACTACTATGTGAGAATCAAGATTCACTAGACTCAAATACAGGTTGTGTGTGTGTGTGTGTGTGTGTGTGTGTGTGTCTGTGTGTGTGTATGTGTATGTGTGTATGTGTGTGTGTCTGTGTGTGTGTCTGTGTGTGTGTCTGTGTGTGTGTGTGTTTGTGTGTCTGTGTGTATCTGTGTGTGTGTGTCTGTGTGTCTGTGTCTGTGTGTGTGTGTGTTTGTGTGTCTGTGTGTATCTGTGTGTGTGTGTGTGTGTGTGTGTGTGTGTGTCTGTGTGTGTCTGTGTGTCTGTGTGTCTGTGTGTGGTGTGTGTCTTTATCAAGTTTAGGTACCAGGGAAAAACTGGCTTCATAAAGAGTTTGGTAGCATTTCTTTCTTTTGTGTTTTGTGAAGCAATTTGAGAAGCACTGGTGTTTGAAACGTCTGATAGAATGCAACGTTGAATCCAACTGGAGCTGGCTATTTTAAATGAGGAAGTTTTTTTTTAATTAATGCTTCATTGGTTGTTATAGACTTGTTTAAATCTTTAATCTCATTTTGGCTTGATTTTGGTAGGTCATATGCATGTAAAACTTCATCAGTTTCTTTTAGATCTCTTTTTCAGTGGAATATAAATGTGTGAGTTGTATCCCAACGACTTTCTGACTTTCACTGGTATCCGTGTGCCATGCTCTTCATCTCCAGTTTAATCAACGTAGTTCTTTTCTTTTGCTGCATTTGGCTAAAGGTTTGTTTATCTTTTCCAAGAGCCAACTCTTGGCTTCATTAATACTTTATTTTTTTTCCATTTCTGTTTCACTGATATCTGCCCTGGTTTTCTATTATAAGCACCTGTAACTATAAAGTGCTCTCTGAGGACAGCTTTCAGTGGGGCCCATTGGTTTTGATATGTTGTGTTTTATCTGATTCTAAGAACTTTTTCACTTCTTAATTTTATTGATGACTAATTAGTCATTCAGGAGTGCTGTTTAATACCCATGAACTGGAATATACCCTGTCATTTCTCTTGCTGTTCATTTATAGTCTTATTCCATTCTTGGACAGAAAAGAAGGAGTTATTTAAGTTTTCCTATATTTGTTGAGACATGTTGTTTTTTAATATATGACCTATTTTTTGAGAAAGATAATGGGATACAGAGAAAACTGTATTTGTTAAGTACATTTTACCTATGAAACCATAAACTCAGATATCTCTCTTGTTTTTTTTTTTTTTTTTTTTTAAATTGGGACACTCCATTTATTGGAGGGAATGCAGTGTTGAAGTCACTCACTATATAAATTGTTATTATCATCTGAGGGATCATTCCCTTAGTTGGTTTGACATGTTCTTTATCATGTATGGTCAGAACAGGCCCATGAATGAAATTGTTTCAGATTTCTGAGAGCTCATAAGAAAACTCCAAGTGAACAAGACCAGGATCGTATAACCTCTGTTCTATTATAACATAGATGTTCTCTTGGAATGTGCTTTCATGCCCCTCTTAGGTATAATACATGGGAGTGGGTTTTTCTTTTGATTTCCCATATTTCTCAGAATGGTGTTTCCAAGCACAACTGTATATAGCCTGAATTCATGTGACCTTGTCCTTGTGACTATATATAGCTTAAACTCAAGAGGACTTTGTATGGCTTTACCTAATCCTCAGAATAAAAGAATCCTCTAATATAAATTGTCTGATGCTCTGAATAAAGATGGCTGTTGCAGGAGACTTTAGTTTGTCTCATTTTTAGGCTCCACTCTCCCGAGTTCACATCACCAAACAGAGCAGTAACAAATGGAACCCAAACAGGGACCTGAAGTAGACGAGGAGACAATAAGAGAATGGGACTCACGGAAGGATGTGAGTGAGGATAATGGAACAGAAACCAGGGGAGGCTTTGCCTTA